>NW_017552810.1:130372-186390 GCF_001854935.1 Bemisia tabaci
GTTTGAATAAATACTTGTTGATTTTCAATATTTTTATTCTTTTTTTGTACTTAATTAACATGTAAAAGAGCTGTATAGTGTTAATTTTTAGTCTTTTTGGCTCAATTTTAATTTAAGATAGTAATCCTTGATGTCTCTTTTGTTGAAGTAGAGTGTGCTCTCATTCACATCCCTTTTAAAGTAGAGATTATCGTTTCCTCATGACTTATCGATGAAGTAACTTATTTTATTTCAAGTTGAAGCAGAGAATCTCTTTCTTCCAAATGTCTCTTGTCATGAAGTCACGTTGTGTTTTTAGTTCCTCCCTTAAACACTCATTTAATTTTGTCCATTGTATCTCGTTCGTGTGAAGGAAAAGCGTGTAATGCAATATTAACTGTGCCTAAATCCAATTGGGGATAACAGAATTTTTCATTATTTGTGTCCCTTTGCTAATTTTATTACTCAGTTATGTCATGATAATAAACACAGAGTAAACTTTTAAAAAATCCCATGTCTAGAAGGCGGTATGATAGTAATGGAGTCATCAAGGCTAAGTCATCAGTTTTTTAATTTTAAAAAAGTAAAATAAACCAAAAAAAATGTTGTGTTTAGCTTCTGCAGTTTTCTAAATTTCCAGGAGTTCTGAAAACTGTTTCTCCACGGGTAATTTAACGTATCATTTCATAATCTTTGAAATAAAGTGCCTTGTGTGCATGTTTTTAATGTGGAAAGAGAAGTCCAAATTAGATCGGCATACTGAACAGAATTTTTAAGCGCAAATTTTTAATTACTTGATATTTATGATGCATGAGTCTTGACCCTACCTTTCAAGTCGCCTCAGATAAGTCTATATGCACATGTATTATTCTCTATCCATTGAATTTTCATATACTTAATCTTCAAGTTTGTGTTTTACATTACAACACACTAACACTCAATACTTCTTTTGTGGTCATGTTTGGGCAAGTAAATTTATTGTATACGTTCTGTACGGGAGCGCAAAGAGAGCACACAAATTCTCACCTCCAGATGCAGGTCTGCGAGATAATTTGAGAAACTAAATCATATTTTTGTGAATAAGACAATTACTGAAATATCAAGTACGTGACCACCATTGTTTCGTCTGGATGTTATTTATGTATCACCTGCTGTAAAAAGTCATCAACTATTGACCATGCATATAGGCAAGAAAGAGGACTTTGCAACCATTTACTCTGCCGTGCTCAGCAAAAAGGTCGTATCTTCAGTGGAATCCCTATGCACATGTGCCCTTTTTGCTAAGCATGTCAGTATACTCTCCTCTTACAATGTTCAGGGAATTGATAGAAATAAGTGGCGTTAAATCATTGGAGGGTGTGAAAACTCTCAACGAGTATATTTTTACTTTCTCGTTTTTTCTTATCATATGTCAAATAAAACTGGTTATTCTGAAACCTTCGTGTCAACTCATAGCTGATGAAGTTTTAACCTTTTTTCTTTTCATTGAATCGATGCTTGCTTTTTCGTGTGATCATAATACTTTCATGTGCCTTAGAGCTGTTTGAAGAAAAAAAAAAGAAAACAAATTTAGTTCCATTTTGTAAAATATGATACTTTATTTTCTCGCTTATCATACTCAGTAAATACCTTTATGTTTAAAAAGACTGACGAAATATTATTTCAACCAAAAAATGATCGATTCAAATTATCGAAAGAAATAGATTATTCCTGTGACGAATTAATGGTTGATAATTGACCTTGCGGGTTTGAGAATTGCCAGATTATAGTTGTATACGTATTATTATGCATATATTATGTTAATGTGCGTCAAAGAGAAAGTCATGGCTTCCAAGAATCAGATCAATCAATATTTCAATTTTTTTTTTTTTTTTTTTTTTTTTTTTTTTTTTTTTTTTTTTTTTTTTTACAGAAGTTTCCTTTTTTTCTATAATGCAGGCACGAGCAGAGACGTTGAGTGCTTTGCGATATATCGATTGATCTGTCATTTAAACCTATGGAAAAGGATCGATAATCAGGGTATTCGCAACAAACACCTTGACAATTGATTCTTTACCACAGCTTCAAATGGGGAAGAATCGATACTCCCTCATTCACGCCTCGCCATGGGGCACGGTTCACAATATTTTATGAAATAAAATGAATTCCTAACAATATTGTTATTTCACTAGTAAAAATTGAAAATTCCGTAAATACGTACGTTGTAATCTGATTTTTTAAGTAAGTACAGTCATTGCTTTCCATGAAAGAAATGATTTTCGCTCTCAAGATTGGTACTGTGCATTCTACCATCCATGACCTTTTTTACCCCTTTTGATTCCATTTACCCAGATGTGGTACCTTTTTTTATTATCATTTATATTTTTTATCTGATACTGGAATACTGTTCAAGAGTATTTTTACACTTTGATAACGTCTTGTGCTAGTTTGTTTTTTACTGTTTTAAGTTTTTTAAGTATTTATTATTGTTGCAGTTATACAGAGCCATATTGGTTAACTTTTATTAGGTACTTAGGACCTCTAGGGTTTGTAAATAAGTTTTTTAAAGTTGCAGATGAAGACCAGAAGCGTCTTGCACACTGATTTCAAGCCATTGAAATCGGTTTTTATTTAAATTCCACCAGTAAATGTTGATCATTTACTCTGTTATTATTGCTGAAATACAAAGTAAGATTTATTTGTTCTTTGGCGTTTTTATTTAATTTGAAAAATACCTCCCCATCATCGAAAAAAGTACTCCCTCATCTGTTAGTTTCAGTTAGTTGTTGATCTATCATAGTCAATAAGTTCAAATCTGAATCGATGTAAAGCTTTGAAAGTTATTCTGTCACTCGTGCTGTTTCCTTTCTATTTCACCTGAAAACTTATACCATTACATCAGTAACTTAGAATCAAAGGGTTCACTAAAATTCATGGATCGAGACATTCATTTATACTTGCAACATTTTTTATAAGAGAGATCACTTTGAGTTCAGGTGAATATTCTAAGCTTGTGTCAGTTAGAAGCTAGAGAATAGTTAGAAGATTTGTTCCTGAAATTGCGTATTTTAGAACATGTTGAAACTTTGCTGCTTTTACCTGCGATGGAAAATAAAAGCAATTTTAATAATATGCAGAGTAAGTGAAGTACCAGTATCGAAGTTCAAATTTCATAGTTTTATTGTAAAATATTGCAAAGCATCGGGTTGTCAGCCCTCAGGGGTTCAGTGGTTAAAGTGCCGACCCTTTCATCAGGCAGTTCGACGTTTGATTTCCGACCCAGCAATCTGAGTTATGGTCTCAAGCAAAGGGTGACCTAGTGCTGAATGTAAATTAAAGAACCAGGGGGTTAAGCTTGGGATCGGTCCTTGAGAGCCACTCATACTGGAAAAAAAATAAAAATAAGGAAACGTGCTGCAAGCCATAATTTGATAAACTCATAATAAACAAATACATAAAAACTCAGGCAAAGAATTATGGCTTTCTCACTATCCATTACTTCTGTTTAATACCTCAATAGATTCTGCATTGGTGTCCAAAGACAGACACCTTTGAAAACTCGAAGTAAACATTAAGACCTGCAAATGGGAAGAAATAGGGGGAATTTTTATCGGAAGCATCTAATCTCTTGTGGAAAACAAACGTAGCAACAACCATTAAGATTTACCAAAAGTAAGTTTTTACCAAACTCAAAGAAAATAGAGGAGAAACAATTCCTCTCGTCAACTTTGGTGCCCGAGGGACTTCGTTGAAGCAACGATGATACATTATCTATCATTGTTGTGCACGCGCGAGTAGCATATCTGTAAGTTTCATGGCAGTCCTGTCACGGAGGAACCGCTGATACAACATTTTTCATACCTCTCCCATCCTGTGTCACATTGTCATTGATGAGTCATACGCCTGAATAGGAGCTTATGTAAGTTGAAAGTCGCCAATTTCATGATCTGCCTGCTTTTTACCCTTCTTTAACATGTGTACCGCTGCTCTCATTACCTCACAATCCCTCGGTCTGGTCTGGCTTCAGCTGGTTGGGTTCCAGAAAATTGAAAATATCATGTTCCGTTATTTCTGTTATTTCCTACAATATCCTAAGAAGTTTAAACTTGTATCACAGTAACCGAAAGCACGATAACATAGGCTCCCGAAGCTTTTAACTGTATTGGTTTCAATTGGTTTAATTTAACCTCTTTCCTTTTTTAAAATGTTTCTTGCTGTTTCATCTTGTACACATATTTAACTTTAAGTGAAATATTCTTTAAACACTAATTGATTGTACATTCTTCGAGTTACTCAGTCAGGGTTGACAAAATTAAAGTTCTTGTTTTCGAATCTTTAATCTTGTCCTGTGGAATGACTAGGAAGGATACCATCAGTGAAAAGCTCATATCGACGGTGAAACTACCAAACCACGTATCTCGTTTGCGGTGTTTAAAAATCTACGCTCACATTTTATTTTTTTGAAGTAGACCAAATCAATATCATTCCTTGAAATTTTCACCGAATTTTCTCCGCACAAAGAGGAAAAATCACAGAAATTTTCAAGACTGCATGTTAAGTAGTTTTTCATTAAAACATAAAGTATGACAGGAAGTCTGCGACGTCGCAAACCGAGATACGTGGTTTGGTAGTTTCACCGTCGATATGTTTATTGATCATTAGTGGCTAAAGTTGAAGAATATGTACCTCCAACTGTACAGCATTGAAAATCAACGTACATGTTCACACGTAAATTATTTACCATGTCAATTTCTGTTTATTTCACCTGTATTATCGTGCTTACAGTACTCTCATATTTTATTTTGTATGCGAATCATACTTTCTAACTAATTTGTACAGAATTCATGACTTTCTTCTAAGGTTGGTCTCAATTTACTTTTAAGGAGGCACTTTCCAGGCATGGTTTTAAGAGATTAAATAAATATGTATCGGAATATCTAAATTTGAGAATAGCTATACAGCCAAGCATAACTGCCTTTTGCTTCTTCTTTTTTGAAATTGAGTTTAGCTACATGTATCGCACACGCACGAACTAATCGAAAACAAGTTCGCCTCTTTTGTGACAAGCATGATATGTATCTTTGCACCGATCTCCCTGAATCAATACTTTAAACTTCTTTGCCAACATTAGTAAAATAATCATAGTGCAATAGATTATTTTTTAATTTCAACAGGGCAAATTACTGTGTAACTTTTTTATGCTTTTTTGAGAAGCTTTAATCGTTGTTGATGGACACAAGTTAGTAATACATGATGTAATGTTAATCATGCGTCTTTCATTGAAAGTAAAGAAGAAAGGAGTTTTCTCGTGAAAATCGAGAAGTTTACTATATCTCAGAGTCGTGATCGTTACCAGGCTTGTCAGATTGTGTACTCCCGTGTCGGTGTAAGGGGGGGGGGGGGGTGTGCATAGTAAATCAGGTCGATATCATAACGTCATGCATGCTGTACTTTTAGAATTGAAGTTATGTTATTATGAGTGAAGTGTAAATATCAACCCCCGTGATGTTCTCCGTCAAACCTATTGAAGAATCTCGCTGTTGAAATGAGATTATACTTTTTTCGAATTTTTTTTCTTTGATTATTTTTTTCTATCCCCCCCAAAAAAAACACAGCTATGTCAATCATTAAAAAAAAACAAATCATGTACAGCAAAACTTAAAAAAGGTGTGTTATCCATGAGGAATTGAGGAGACTGACCTTTTGAATCATGTTGAATTATTGTTGCTATACAGAACTGTGTACATCTTTTCCTCTCAGCTTTTGTGTGAAAAGTTATGACTTCCTTTTACATTAGGACTCAACCTGTATTGCCGTGCTAAGGAAGAACGCCGTATGAGCCATCAGACGTTATCAAATTTCCTCTGTTAAAATACGAAGTTTCAGGGAAATATATGA
This sequence comes from Bemisia tabaci, assembly GCF_001854935.1. NCBI lineage: Eukaryota > Metazoa > Arthropoda > Insecta > Hemiptera > Aleyrodidae > Bemisia > Bemisia tabaci. The sequence continues at coordinate 136,229 of NW_017552810.1, forward strand.
ATCTTTTTCCTCCGTTTTTACAGATAAATTTATTTGCATTCGGATCAAACTTATCTGAGAATTTCAACAGATAATATTCGTAACTCTCCTCAAAAATAAACATTTTACCGGAGGCAATTTGGAAAATCTTGAATGTTCGCATGGCGGTTTCCGATTTTCCTTAGCACGGCTGTGTAAAGCCGCTGCATATTTTTTGACGCAAAAAGATCTGTATAAAAGAATAGTGAATAACATTGCATGAAAATGGAATTAACTCAATAACTCTTTGTTAATCAACACTTATTTTTAACATTGCAGGTTGAATCGATCAAATTGACTATCTAAATTCTGTTTCTGAATCAATTTGTATACTTGTTTGGTGACAGTATTTGTATTGAAGTCCAGCGGACATACTCTCGCTGAATCTGACTGCATTTTGCAATTTGGACCTATTAATTCTGGCTCATCTGAAAAAACACTTATGTGCATAGGGAAACTAATGGCACATACGATGTTTTTAAACCGGGCCGGAATTTATAGGTCCAAATTGCAAAATGCAGTCCAATTAGGTCAGTGACGAGGCGTGAATGATCGATTATCGACATTTCCCCATTTGAAGTTGTGTTAAAGAATCAATTATCAAGGTGTTCGTTGTGAACACCCAGTATATCGATACTTTTTCATAGGTTTAAATGGCAGATCAATTGATATATCGCAAAGCACGTCACGCCATTGAATTAGGTAGTCAGTAGTTTCTTGGAGCATTATGGAGGAGTTTAAATCTCTCGGTTGATTTTTGACGTTTCAGTATCATAAATCTACCTTTCGACGGTGAAACTGCACAAACGCGATTATCGATTCTGATGTTACACAATGTTTGCTCCTAATTTATTTTTTTTAAAAAGATTAAATCATTATTATATCGTTTGAAATTTTCTCAGAATATTCTTCGACCAGCCAAGAAAATCACCAAATTTTCAAGAAATCGTTACCTTCCAGGCAAAGTATCACAAGCGCAATGCGACGTTTCAAAATTTCCGCCGCCATTTTATTTTTTCACAGAGAAATTGTTCAACGAAGCTGTCCGAAAGTTTAACTGAATTTTTTTTGTGCTGCCAGTAAAATTCAGGGAAATTTTCAAACAGATTTAACCAACAACTTCTCCGTAAAAAAATAATATGGTGGCGGAAATTTTGAAACGTCGCATGGTGCTTGCGATACCTCGGTCGGAAGGTGACGGTATGACGATGAGTAGTTTTCTATGTAGAAAATAAAGTATAACAGGAAGCTTGCAACGCCGCAAACCAAGACACGTATTTCTGCAGTTTCACCGTAGAATTGTTTTGAAAAGCTCCCAGAAAAATTGCTTCAATCTTAGGATTAGGTTCCTCTTCAAAAATATATCATGAACAAAATGCGCTGGAAATGTTTTTTTATTGAACGATCGTCGATGATAGAAGTAGCTTAAGAGCAAGATAGGCAGTTTTTGGTCGTATTTTTCAGCTGAAATCCACTGCTATGATTTCCACCCAGGGAAGCGCTGGAGACTTGAACGCAGAGAGAGAAAAAAGAGTCAGAAAATTTCGGGGGCGCACATTCGGCGCTTTTTGTATGACAGGATTTTTCAAACCGTAATTAGAAGTGTGATTTCACTTTTCCTAACAAATCTTTTCCGAAACATCGAATTTTGATGCAGGTTTACATTGCCATTGATAGCCTCAATCAGCATAAGCACCCCTTATGATCTTATCGTCGAAAAAATTTGATGTGAGTCAAATTATTTCTCTCTCGTTGTTAGACGTTGGCGTTAGAATTTTTTTTTTTTTCGGAGTACTTTGGTTTTTTGAAATCGTGTAGCGGGTTGACTGACAAGTTTGACTATTTGATGAACTCAATCAACAATGTACGAATAAACTGTTCGTATTTTCCTATGTTCTTCCACTTATTTTTCAACGGTGTAAACCTCCTCAACACTTCCTTACTCCACCTCTTGTGTGTTATTTTTCTTCCTTGAACCCTCTTTCATTTTAAATAAATTTAAAATACAAAACTTGAAGACGCTAAAGTCCAGTGTTTTATCTTTGGTTTTACTTCCCCGACGTTTGATTTAAAGGGGAGTAGAAAATACTGTGTCACCTAAAGTTGCCTATCCAGGAATATTTTCAATTTTCCAATAGAAGGAGGTATGGTGTGGTTTAAGGGAAAAAACCTTAAGGTGTTGCCAGTCGTATATATTTCTAGAATCCAAACTTCACTGCTTTCAACCGCCCTTTATTCACTCCTAATTTAGGTAGTTTTTTTTTGGAATGCTTCAAACTTCCAATCTACCTAAAAAATCAACGATGCACTTATTTTCTCTTCGTGTGTGATTGAGTATTTTAGGTTTTATTTGACTGTATTTAGATTCATTTGACTTCCTACAGTTCACTCACATGCTATTTACCTGTTCAATTTTCCAATGCTCCTGTAACTACATTGATAGCCTTTTTGCTCTGATTTAAAAGTGTAAAAGGCATATTGCTACATTATATTACCCTCGAAATCTCATTGAAACCTTCTCTCCTCTCATATATTTTTCATACTTTCAAATTTCACGTTATCAATCAAAGCATTTGCTTATTATTTGTGCTTTGACTCTTTCAAATATTTTGAAAATGTATAAATGATTTTTAGTGTCTATTCCAAAGCCCCGCTTCGCTTGTCCGGAATTTTAATATTGTCATTACTGAGATTTTTGCTGCGCGCGACTTGTTAGGCCAATAAATTAGTTTACGCCACAAATTGCGTGACACAAACGACATTTTTGAACCCACAACTTTTTTTCGCTAAAGAAGTATGCAAGACTGGCTGTGCATCAGTTTAAAAGCAGGGTTTCCCCAACTGTTTTAAACCATAAGTATATTGATTCACAGCACCAGAAAGTCGACGTAAAACCTGGATTTTGATACGTTTACAAATTACTTAAAAAAATGCACTCTGAACGTTAAAATAACCATGTGTATGTCTTGCAGAGCATATCTTAACCTTCCGTTCCTCATATTTTTTTCAAGTTTTGTAAAGGTGCAGGCAGGAATATTTTTTGTACTCTTTTATCTTGACTTTCTCTATCCTCTTAGTTTAAATGGGCATCTTCGAAGTACTTAAGAGCAGGGATGCATTATCTGCTAAGCTTCCAAATTTTCACGCGCCATTTTTTCACATGTCTTCTATCTGCTTTCCCCAAAATTTCCCTCCAATTTCCTTAGTTATGACCTATTTCTTCTTTTTTCCCTTTGATTTTTGACTTTTGATCCTCTAAGGTTTTCCTCTGTTCCATACGTTTGAAAGGGCCTTTCCTCGTTTTCTGCATCCCTGCTTAGCAGTAAAAGTAAAAATTGATTTTGAAAATCCCAAATATATCAACTCTTTAATGGAATGAATTAGATACATGTTGTAGTAGTAGTTTTGGGTAGAGTATTACAGTTCTTGCACCATGTACTGTTATCTTTGTCAGTATGTTTTCAGCATGAACATTATCATTGCTAGCATTTGATCTTGTCAAGCCTTTTTACTATTTGCAACTAATTCACCATTTTCTTGCTTCTTTTACGTTTAGTATTTGCGTACATAAGATTTTAAGTGCAGAAATTATTCAACACCTTGACTTACAACTCTCCAGATTTCGAAGGCATGTTTTCAAAGCAGACAAAATTTCTTTCGAAAAGACCTTTTTAACAAATACAATCCATTTTACTCGCCTAGTTCAAATAGATGGTTCTAAAACAATTCATCGCCAACAAGTGCTGTCTTTCATACCGCCATGGAAGATCTATCATCTTGATTTTTCACTCGCATGTTTTCAGCCTTAGTAGGAAAGTCAAGATGAAAAATCTTTTATTACACTCTTACAACTGGTAAACAAAATTTACGATCAATTTCAGTAGTGTATGCCTACTTAGAAGTTTCACCAGAAATTTCCAAAATATCCTGAAAACTTAACTGAGCTTTCCTTTTTTTCCACTCTTCACTGAAATCAACAGTTCCTCGAACGAAGGAAGTTGTAAGCATCTTAGATCATAGCTTTACACGTAGTCAGTCACGATATTTTTTTCTGCTTCACTTTTCCATTAAGGCATATATTTTCACTAGTTTAAAGCTCTTTTTCTAAAGTTAGCTTTGAAGAAATAATATTAATGATGATAATATGGTTCTCTCTCATAAGCGATGCAAAGCTTGTTAAAGTTTTCTAATTGCTTTTACCTTATTTTGCTGACGATTTCATCAATACGAAAGGAAAATAGACTTGGCTCATAGACCCAGAGGGCACAATCTGAAACTATTACTTGCACTAAAAAGTAAATTCTAATAATTGTTTTGTGCAACTTAATTTTAAAATTATTGTCCTTCAAGTTGATATGTTGACTATCGTTAAAACAGTCCTTAGACTCTGATTGGTAGCCACCATTGTTATCATTTTTCGCTATCAGTTTTTAATTTTTAGTTTAAAAACAACACCTACACTGTTAAAAATCAACGATTTACTCTGAGTGAATAGCCGGCGTGAAAAAAAATCCAGCGCGAATTTCGCGCCGCACTCTGAGTGAATAGATCAGAGCGTAAATATCACCAACGACGGACGAATCAGTTGAGGTACCTCAAGTAGCGTGAATTCAGGACTCGGGTTCAAATCCATGCTGCGGCAGTTCCGTTTTACGTTTGCCTGTCAGATTTTCACTCCTGCTAGAGCGCGAAATTCGCGCCGAGCTTATTTCGTGCCGGATCCATATACTCAGAGTAACAGGTGGTCAAAATAGCAATTGAGTAAGCGTGGATCTCGCGCCGGGATTTTTAACAGAGTAGCAACAAACAGAATATGACAAGTAATTTTTAGATTTGAACTGTTTTATTTAGTTCATGGGATGAAAATGGTGGGCATTTTTTAAATTCTGAAAATCAGTGTGTTTTTCCTGAAATTGAATGTAACAACTTTTTTTTCTGTTTTTTCCCATAACTTTTTCAGATCGACTGGGTCGAAGGCCATGTCCTCTATGCCAAAAAATAATCTCGAATAAGTCTAATCTACTAAAGCACATGCGAATAAGGCACAGCGACGAGTACAACCCGGCCGGTTGTGTTCTATGCGGGAAAGTATTTAAAAATAAGTATAGTCTAAGAGCTCATATTAACATTTATCACAAGGAGGTTACCTCATCCATGCCCTCCCCACTCTCATCCAACTCCAAAATCGATCAGTACTCCTTCAACCCGAACCTAATCAACCCGCAGAACTTCCAGCTGTCCCAGCAGCAGCAACCACAAAATGTCAACCAACTACCGACAACGACTCCCAACTTCCCGCCCCAGAATAGCAATATGATCAACTCAAACCCCACAATGCCTCCGAATAATTTCCAGTTACCAGCCTCCTCGGGTTTTAACCCGGTTGTCCAGCAGCAGCAGCAACAACAGCAGCAACAGAACACGTCAATGCCCAACTTTGCACTTTCCTCGCCTGTTTCCACGGTGTCCACGGCTGCCATTATTAGTTCCAATAATTTCAATCTGCCCTTGTCGGGTCCTCCCCCCGCCCCCAACTCCCCTCACACCATCGCGGCTTACCCCACATTCCAGCACCCCGCCGCTGCACAGTTCATAGTGCCCACCACCAACTGACAATTCGCCTCAGACAGCTTGTAAATACAGGGTGTCTAGCAATTGGCAAAAGCCTCGGAAAGTCCTCTCAACTTGTCGTTTCCTGCAGGAAAGCACCTAAGTCCATTCGTAGGTTGCCAAATTGACTCGAATAATTCACTTTTTTACAAGAAGGTAACCTTGCAATTCTTGTCCAAATTGGATTGCGTGAAGCTGAAAGGAACCAAGCCGCATCAGCTATTGCCAAAAACTGGGCAATTCAATTTTTTACTTGAAATTTGTGTGCAAATTTCAGTGAATTTCGTGCTTATGGTACGAAGCGAATTCCTTACAATTTTCAATGTAGTCCACACAAACTTTCTCTCCAAAAATTAAATTGCTTGGTTAAATTTGGCAGTAGCTGATGGAGCGTGGCTCCTTTCTTCTTAACGCGGTCCAATTATTATTTCTGATTCTTGCATGAGATCTGAAGAAAAACTAGTCAAATTCTTAGTCGGAAATGCCCAAGATTTTTTTCGTTAACAATGCAATTTGTGAGGGGAAATTTGACAACGTTGGAATGTAGTTCCGTTCTTTCCTGACGGAAACGACGAAGTGAGAAAATTCAGTACTGTGTAATATAAGATATTTTTATGCTTGTGATGACTTTGCACCGTAGTGGAAGAAACCTCAAAGTCATTTGCAGCTTTTTAAAATCATTTTAATTTTTCGTAAAAGAACTTACTTGTAAGTAAGTCATAAAAGATTTTTTGTCTCCAGAATGTGGGGATCGATGGCAGCATTTCTAACGAAGGTACCTCTTCTGATGCGTAATGAATCCGTAATAATACGTAATAAGTACGTAAATGTCTAAGTGGTAATTGAATGGTACGTATTTTACCCTCAGTAACCTATTTCCTTTTTGTTTAAATCACCTCTCATCTAATGTTTCCTCCTGTCAATCTTTTTTCTGCTGTCATCTCTTTGAAGCATTTGATTATGATCCTTAATTAGGAAACAAAATTGTGCCTGTGATGGTCCATACCGTTTTTATATTCTTATCTGAGCACTCATTTTACAACGGTGTACTATATTTATGACAGCTCACAAAAACATTTTTGCCCCATGAGTTTACCCTAAAAATGTTTTTGAAAGTGAAGTTAAGAGCAATATCTTATCGATCTGTCGCAAGAAACTAGCAATAGTTACTTTTTTTCTCCTTTTACCCAAAATATTCTTTACGTGGCATCTTAACTAGAAGTCACTTCATTCTTTCCCTGTATTAATTCGAATTGTCATATCAAAGTAAATCATCCGTCAGTTCTAATTTAAAACTATCATAAATGTTAATGCTAAAGTATAATTTTGTCATGTTTAAGTCCTGTTGTAGAATACATAATACCCACCGTAATGAAAGATAGGGGTGCAGTTCTTGGGTTAGATCTCATTGTAAAAATTTAAGGAACGGGTATGAAAATTTCAGTTGTTTTGTTTGTTTGTAGATATGAATATATTGTAAATATAACCCTTGGGTTTCTTTTACTACTGACGAAATGAAGTGTGAAAATTATGTAAATGGAAACAATATGCAGCTTGTTAATAAAATATGAAAGTATGTGTATATCATTTTGATCGAAACATCTGAATGATTCCTTACCATGATTTTGTGTTACTATTTTGAAAGATCTATATGATGAACGTTTTCACAAAAAGTTAAATTTTTTAAGATTTCAGATAAGACACTCTTCTTTTTATTTTTGTATTTACTCATTTTATTTTTGTATAAATCTCTGCTGTTTGTAAAACAGTTTGACGTATGTTGAAAACCAAAGAAACAATTTTAAGAAGTAGCCCTCTTACACCAGGAGCATCCTGTATTTTCGTCAAGTACATAGAAAAAATAACTCTTTAAGTACCTTTTCTCCACGAGTACTCTATTTTCTAGAGGCTGTATTTCCATTTTTTGCCTGTCAATGATTGGAAAAATTTTTCCTCATAAATTCTCTATCCATCTAAAATTATGGCATCATTCCACCAGTTCGAGCATAATGTTTTAAATTTTTTGCTTGAAAGCGGATTTAGGAAAGCTCATTTTGAGTCTTTTTTTTAAAGAAAAAATTCGTTATCCTTTTTACTTGCCTTCAAAAAAAATCTCGAGCGCTTTTCAAATCCTTGGCGTTTTTACTCAATTTGAAGTCATAATGCAGTCTTCATAGCCCTCAGTTACATTGAATTAAAACTCCGCTTGCTCCCACCAATCGTGTATCTTTTCTTCTATTTTATTCGAAGAAAATTAAGAAATGGAGAGAAAAAGGAAAGAGAAGGTAAAAAACAGAGTGTTCCAGACGTCGGTTTTACGTATTTTTGTTTTTAAAAAGAAAGTACTGAACCAACACGTCTCATGAGAATCGCCCTTAAATTTTCATAAAAATAATAAATAATTTTTTCCTTATTTGGTGCTGTTACGCTCACCTACCAAAATGGAAACATTTGATGTCCTCTCTCTATTATAAAATTTTGCTGTCCCTTCTGAAAATTTTTTCTACGATCTTGTTACGTGACGTGCCCCTCATTAGCTCATTTAAGAGTTACTCCCCTGTAGTAACACGAAGTGTAAGTATCCTGTAAATTATAAAAATGTAAGTTATTTTTTAATAGTTTTTTTTTAAATATTGCATTTTTCATCATTGCGGTTGTTGTTTAAATGATTTTTATCATTATTTGTAATTATTTTTCGCCCAATTTCAGACTTGAAATAAATTTCATGGCACTTACTCATTGCCTGATTGGTACTTTAAAAGAGGGAAGTGTTTAACATATTTTTACTGCACATAATCATTTTTTATTTTTATCTAGACACAAATGAGATGTTTAAAATTATATTCTTCTTTTTTTCATAAATATTGTTCATTGTTAATTTTTGCGCCTTTTCATTTGTTGAAATTGCACTCATTGACAAAGTGGGATTTTTGTATAATCGTGGAAATTGAAAGCTTCTACAATTTCTTTGGTACGTTTTCAACTATTAACGTCAATAATGCCTATTTTTTTTTAAAAAAAATTTTCTATGACCACTGACAAAGTTGAGTTCCGGGTAATTTTTTTGGATTTTTTTTTTTACTCGAAATGACGACTTTTTTGAAAATGCCATAATCTGGACCCTCTTGAAACGATATTTTTCACGGTTTATATGACGGAGATGGCTCTTCGTTCGTTCAGTGGTCAGAAGAAAAATATGGTCCCATTAAATTTTCGAACATTATAGAAATGCTTCTTTAAATATCCCTCTCAACATTTAAGTTGAAATTTAAAAGAGTTATTAACTCTAAATGCCACAAGTTGTAAACCTTTTGAGCACTCTGTGAGACATTTTTGAGAAAATTTTGAATTATAGTCTCGCGTTACTTGTTGAAATGTTATTTGCTGAAATGAATTTGGTTGTGTCAATTTTTTATTTTTGTTCAAAAATTATTAAATCATCTCCCTTTCATCATTAAGTTTTTTTGTCTCAGAAAGGCACCGTGATTATTTTAAGTTATGCTTTTTGTACCTACTTTTTGTAAAAATCTAATAGAAAAAGCACGACTCGTGAATAAATCGTATTGGTGAATGAAATATTTGTTTTTAATTTTTGGTTTACCTACCACAAAGTATATTTTTTCATCCGCCACGTTTCAAGTTTCAATTTTAATTTAGTTCCTCAATTGATTCTGTGATCATATTTTTATCCTTAAATTTCTAATAAAACATTTTAAGCTGTGTGCAAGAAATCGACCATTGAATTGAGCAATTAAAATTTGCACCATCTGTTTCAAAATACAGATTTTATTTGTGTTCTTTATTTTCCGTCCGCTCTGAAAGAGATGGGTTCCTGTTTTCGAAGGCTTTTTAGTTTTTTAAATGTTGGCACCTAATATTTGAATCGGCTCGTGCGAAAACCGCTAATGTCCATTTTTTTCAATTTTGAGATTTTTGGGTTAAAATACCCTCGGAGGTCAGACACACTCATTAATGTAGTGAAAATGTTTGTTCCTTAGGTTTGAAGCCCTTTTCAGGGGGAGCCGTGGTCCGAATCATGCGAAAACCGCTAATGTCCATCTATCGTTGTATGCCTCATTACTGCACAACAAACCAAAACAAAAAAATGTCTCCTGGACGACATTAGGTGATCTTTATGCATTTTAAGGCGCTGAATCCGAATATGACCTCCGTTTTTTTCCATCACCCTCCAATTTTCCGGAAAAGCCGATTTTACTCGGAAAAATGATTATTTTTGGGCATTTTCGGTGATTTTCCGACTGGTATCCCGACTGTTAAATTGGAGGGTGATGGGAAAAAACGGAGGTCATATTCGGATTCAGTGCCTCACAATACGTAAGACTAACCGTATTTTTCCCGAAAGGCATACTGAAAAATATGCGTTTTCGATGTTTTAGAACCGTCCACGCACAAATCATGCGAAAACCGCTAATGTCCAGTTTATTGCTGGGAGTTTAGTGGCGAAACTTATTTTAAATACCGCAATTGTCCGGAATTTCATTTTTTAAACCTTATGTGAATGATAATCTACCGCTTTAACATCTTTAGAATGAATTTTGAAAATATCAAACGGCTCCAAAACTCGGCGATTTTTACGTATCATGCGAAAACCGCTAATGTCCAGAGTCCTTTCTTTTTAATTACTCCATTCCAGACAGAAGAGGAGGTGGAAACTGTTAGGGATCCTTTTCTACAATCCACTCTTGTAATAATCAACTTCTGAACATTTTTTAATCCCGCATTTAAAAGGCTTCTAAAGATTTTTGCAGTTTACTCAAAATAAGAGAAAATGGACATTAGCGGTTTTCGCACGAGCCGATTCATTTTATGTCGTGATTTTTTTCCTGTGTGACTGTTGAGGCGTAAATACATCCTTTTCCTCTCTCCCTTACATTTCCTCTTAAATTTTCAGTCAACAGCAGACCTGGCATTAAATCTGAATTAATAAACGATATTAAAAATAAAAAAATAAGAAAGTAGAAAAAAAAGGCCCAAAAATATTAATATTTCATGGAACAACTTAAATATAGTGAACATCTTGAGTAAACTAGAGCGAAGAGTAGCAATAATATTTTACATGGTACTGGCAAGACAAAATTTGATCATTTGTACGTTATTTACATTAAACTTACTAACTACGCTTACAAATTAAGTATTCCAAAACATTCATTAGAAAAATATAGTATGCCCATGCACAAATCACTAAAGAAGATAAAACTAAATGAGGTACATGTTATTACAATTATATAACTTCTTTGTACTAGATTTGATCAAACTCTGGTACTCATTACAGAATAAAAATAAATAACAATTTTAAATATCACTAAGAAAATATGTCACAAAATTATAATTATTATGCAATATTTATGACGATTCTGGTATCTTACAGACTATACTACACTTTGGCACTGTAACTGATTTTTAATCAGCAATGTGCGGTTGAAAAGAGTAAAAGTTACATGCTAAAAACTATACCTATGGAATTCTTGCACTTAGTTTACATAAGTTTAAAGGGTGCAAACAAGAAGTAAAACTCCTGAATTTCTGAGTGTGGTTTCAACCCGCATCCTCATTTTGAATTGCAGAGTTATCTAGCTTGCAGCTAAAGTAGGAACACATATTCTTAGCAGGATTAAAATTCACGCATAGAATTTTAGAAACATTAATAATTTTGACTGTCCTTGAGAAAGGAAGCTTAGTCGAAGGAGGCAAAATCTTCAGTAGAGGATTTTTTGTTGAGTTGAGTGAAAAAAATCGAATTTTAAGATTTTGTCGGCAAACTAGTGTCATGAAAAAAAAGGTATCCATAATTTTAGGTCGTAAAATTTCAATACAATTTGATAGCTTTGAGCCTGAACAGGATGGAAACATTAACCAGCTTTTGCTGAAAATAGGATTTTGTTTCGATTTCAAACGAAGCACCATGACCACGGTTTTATTTTTGGGAGTTTCATACCTCAAAATGTTTGCAGAACACTCGTCTGTGCTCTAATATAGTCTCCATTAAAATGACAAAATCAGTGGTATGCGCTAAGCTGTCGTCTTATTTGCATTGAAATCGATTCTATCATATCCGATTAATATTTTACCTCTGGCCAAAATTTGAGAGGCACTTCAACCACTTGTTCAAGCAAGTGAAGGTCAAGATTTTTAGTCCCAAAATGTACAACTAGAGTCAGAATTTTAGAAACGTCATTCAGACTAATATTTCTACGCGAGCTCCAAAATACTCCAAACGACCTATTAAGTTTTGATTTGTCGTCATAGTAAAGACAAGAGGTGGTGGAACCGGGCCTTACCCAATGGAGCAACATCTTCCCAGCGACTCACGCAACGCGCGATGTTGTGGATGAAAGGAAACCCAAGGCGCCTTCGCTCTTCGGTCTATGCAATACGGACAGCCGTCGAACATGTATAGTTGTATCCACACGTCGCGTCAGGCGCCATTAGCCTGAACGTCCGTCCCCCGAAAAATGAACCGAACGCTCATGTTCCTTCGTAAAATCTGTTTCAGGTAAGTTCACTACTTCCGCGAATGACAGTTACAGTCTCTGCGCAAGCAGATAAAAACTGTAAACTTACTTGAAACAGCGTCTCGTAATAAAGTCACAGCAAGCAGCTATACACTGGAAAAAAAAAAAACACATTGGATCTAGAGTCCAGACTCTTGGTTACATTGACAAGAAAAAATACTCTTGATTCAACCGGATTTTTGCTTGAATCAAAACGAAATCCGCTTGAATTAAGAGGCTTGGTTCTTGATTTAAGCTAGATTTTGATTGAATCAAGAGTGCTTTTTCTTGTCGATGTTTTTAAGAGTCTGGACTCTAGATCCAATGTGTTTTTTTTCCCCCAGTGTAAGTGTATTTATTGTTTTATTTATTTTTTTCTTTAACATGCGCAAAGACCGCAGCCCACTATAATTTTTAAAAATAACTCTTTTCGTGCTGCAAAAGCTGATAGTTAGATAGAGACGCTTGTCTTGATGTATCGAAGTAGTGGTAGAAACTTCCACCTCCAGGGACTCAACATTTTCCTTCGGGCAGCAAATCTTGCCCTTTTCTTGGTTGTTTCAGTTCGTTTCAGGTGAAAGCTCGCATAAATTAAAGTCCACCTACAATCTACCAAGAATGGTGGAGGTTCTCAATTCATACCTGCTCTTAATGTCGTCCAGTAATCAATCGACGAACAGACAAACGATAACGAACAAAATAAAATAAAATTCAAGACCCAAAAACTTTGAGTATTTAACGAGAGTAAAATTCCACGGCCGGTAGCTGGTCGCCCAGCTCTAGCGTGGAGTAAGGCCCAGAGTATTGGAAGAAAGTTAAATTGACATGGTAATTAAAAGTAATCATAAAACTAATCAAAGAGAGTAAAGTCAAAGTCGGCTCCAGATCGGAGCTTCACAGCCTTGAACGTAAGCGCGGATAGTGCAAACGTTCTTTGATTTGGTCGGAGGCCCTGCTTGGGCTACACAGCCATCATAGCGAAGAGAGCAGTAAGTGCAAAAATTAAATTTTGTTTGAGAATTGGCGCAAAAGCGTCTGACCGAAAAATTGTATTGAAAGGAGCCTCCTTTCTTTGTCAAATTGCCATCCGAAAGACTCCAAGAAATCGTTTGGATTATTAAAAATCGTCCGATTTTATTTCAATTACATAAAAAGGGTACTATTTCTTTTCATGTTAGGCTAGTGCTACGCAAGAAAGCAGTAAGTGCTATCTTCTGCAATTCTGCATGCTTTCGTGGTCGCATTATGAACACACAATAAAAACATTTTCAGGTTAGAAATTAGCAGAAGAGGGCAGTACTTGAGTACTTTACTTAAAAGCACTGTTTTCATTGTCTCTCTGGAGGAATAATGTTACTTAGGTACTGTAGGCTGTTTTGCCTGAAACTACGTCATTTTTTGCGCACTTACAACTTTCTCATGTATGCCTCGTTTCTATACAATTAAGATGCATTTTGCTGTTTTAGCTATTTCTAGTAGTAGTGATTAGACGAATTTTGAAGGAAACTCGAATTCGAAAATTTGATACTTACTGCTCTCTTCGCTAACACGGCAGCACAGTGGCGATTCTCAGTATTGTTTTTCCTCCATTTAAGTCATTTTCGATGTGTGACCGGGCATGGAGGAATGAGACTTAAGGTGAAAAAGACAAAATTTGAGACACGTCGTCGTTTCTATTGCGAAAGAACTTAACTACATTTCATTGTTGCCAGATTCTTCTGCGCGAATTGCATTTTTACCGAGAGCATTTTGAGACTTTCTGACTGATAAAGTCACTAATTTCTTCTCAGATCCCATGCAGAAATCAGACAAAACGACGAAAATTGTGCAGGACTATGCTCGCATAAATTGAAATATTCGATTCAATTTTGCAACCTTGGAATAGAGGCACGCTCCTCCGTGCGGGAAACAACGAAGTATACCACTATTCATTCATAGGGGGTAATTTCGCATCATTTGTCAGGAGGAACGCCTAAAAATTCCAAAAATTGATTTTTCTAGAGCTTCAGACTTTGAGGTCGATAAATCGCGATTTTGAGGGAAACGCAATTCAAGTTGGAGCCAGTACGCTATTGCCAGCCGCTAACCTCGTTCATTTTATCAGATGCTTGTATTTTTGTTGATCATGCAAATAATCTGAAATCCAGGCGAACAGTAGGTTGACGTTTATTTTCACCAAAAAACGGAAAATCGGTCATTTCGACTTGGATCGGGGCTTTTCGCTCTCCTGAATTTGATCTGTCACCTTAAGTCCCTTTCCCTTGCCCGGTCACAGATAGATTCTATCCATATTGTTTTACAAATCGATTACTACGAACACTTTAGGGGCTACACAAGTCTCCAATTTTCAAAAACACAAAATTTTTCGAGAAAACTGACTCACATGTGTAATTTTTTTTTTTTTACTTGAATGCGTAATTGCGTTTTTATTTTTTTCTACTTAGAAGGAAACAGTTCCCTCCGAAAATGCTTTGTTTTTAAAAATCTGAATCCAGTGGCGTGGCGTGAATTGCGTGATCGATTGTTATGCCATATAAACCTATGGAAAAAGATCGATAAACAGGGTGTTCGCAGCGAACACCTTAATAATCGATTCTTTACCATAGATTTAAATGGCATAACAATCGATAAATCGCAATTCACGCCACGCCCCTGTCCGAATCGATTGTTTTACATACACTTAGATGGAGGAAGAACAACGTTGCCGACTTGCAAGAATCGCCCTTCCTAGGTCCGGGTTTCAGATGCTCTTCATCTCGTAGTTGAGGTTCTCTTTCAGCCTGTTGCGTTCTTTCTCCCATTTGTTCAACCTATTCAGCGGATAACTCATGATGGCGGACAAGGTGAGGAGCCCTCCCGACAAGTAGAACGAGCAGTCGTAGCTATTCGTCATGACTTTGAATTGACCTGCGCAAACGAACGGAACACATCATGAAATGCGCCAAGTGAGAATTTGCAAGTGTCTGAGAGATGAATGGACCACTAGGCAAGGTACGAATTTAAGCATTTTGATACATGTCTCTCATCCAGAATTTCACGGAGAACACGATTCTTGCATCCAAAATTACTGAAATCAACCCCTAACTAAGATTTTTTTTTATTTATTTATTTATTTTTTTTTTTGAACAAAAGGTAGTTTGATGATATTTACAAGGTGAAACCGTAACTAACAGAGGTTATAGGACATTTCGACAACGATTTTTTGTCCGCGCACCTGTTTTTTCCAGTAATTTACGTCCAGTCCACGCGTTTTTTCGGCACGGGAGTTTTGGTCCACGTGCCAGTTGAGACCCAAAGTTAATTGGCCTACGTGTAAATACAAACGACAATTGCTCGAAAGTTGCTTCAGGCGCCGTCGCACGGCGGGCGGGCGGCCAGCGCGAAACGCGCATTGGCGCCTACAAACCTAAGTGGATACTTCAAGCATTGTGCAATGCGTGAAGTATCCACTTAGGTTTGTAGGCGCCAGTGAGCCTCTCGCGCTGGCAGCACGCCGCGTCGCTCCGCTCTGTGGCTTTAATATTTATACTCGCATAGTCAGCGTTTTTTAACTCATGATTTTGAAATGTTAGCACACTCTGCATTGATTTTTCTCATGTGAATTAATGGGGAAAAAATATGCATCAATTTATCAAAAGAGAATAATAATATGTGTGTTTTTAAATATTGGTGGTTCCGTGTCAAATGTAATGATTTCCAAAGCACTTTAATTTTTTCTTTCACATTTTGTGCTTTTATTGTGCTGGAGCGAGGTGTACGCGCAACGAAACACTCAAAATTTGACGTATTTGACTCTAAAAGATCGATGTACAAATGGGTTAAAACTAAAGATTGCGTGCTTCTTGGTTTTTTTCCCTGTTTTATTCATTTTTGCAGTTTCTGTCGCCACAATTACGGCTCATTGAGATTAATGTCGTTTGGAAAAGGTTTTACAAATATTTGTCACGTTTTAAAAATATAAATGTTTTCAAAATGAAGTGAAGTAATAATTTCGTAAAGAAAAAATAAAAAAAAAAGTACCCATACATATATAAGGTATTGTACAATACTTAAGGGATAGAAATGAAACCAAATATTCACCAATGACAATTTAAGAAGATGATTCAAAAGGAGAAAGTAATAACATTTCATTTAGAAAATGAGCAACCATAACAACACCTCCTTCTCTCTCAATTTCTCATTTCCATATTGTCAGAATAATTTTACATACCGACTGAAATATAACGCTTGGACCAAGTCACTGTAGTTTGTTTTACGTGTGGGCGTAAACTACTGGACAAAAAAGGTGCGCAGACAAAAATCGTTGACAAAATGTCCTGAAACCCTAACAGATTACGGCCAGAGGGCCTATATTTACCCTCTAGATTTTAAAGCCTATTTTGCATGTTTGTACTATTTATATTAAGTGGTTCCCCCCGTGCTATTTCCCTTACTTGTTTTCAATTTTTTAAAACTATGCGGCGTGAAGTTCATCTTCCTTCTTGTATAGTTAGATTATTGTTCTTCCATGTTCAACTCGGTATCACCCGGTGACATTCCATCGAGGGAAGATTAACAAAGATATTGACGTTTTAATTTCACATTGAACGTTATGGTTTGAGTAGCACAACTAAATGTAAGGATTGAAAAAGAGAACCAATATGCTATACATTTTAACTATGTTTATTTAAGGTATTAATTCATGCCGAAGCTTTTCAAACCGCCAGGGTTAATTACTCAACCTTTTTCTCTGGTGGTTTGAAAAGCTTCGGCATGAATTAATACCCTCAATAAACATGGTTAAAATGTATGGCATCTTGGTTCTCTTTTTCAATCCTTATAATTTCACATCGATTACGGGAAATTTGAATTATCCGGTCACAAGAAAAACAATACTCCATGTGAGTCGAATCGCGCACTTCTACTGTTTAGGCGGACCTCTCAATCAAACATTGTTCATTTCCCATCCTTTATTGGTCAAAGTGTAAACAATTTACTATAGCTGAGCCAAAGCGCCAAGTTGAGATTGCAATACTTTCGTACGGCGGAGACTGCCACGGTAACATTTAGTGTGCGATTTGACTCACGTAGACCATTGAATTTCATGAGTGGGAGGTTTAAATTTACGCGTCAAGAAACATCAAATATCTTGGTTACGAGTCAATTTCAGTAATTTATGTTGTCTGAATCGTGTCCTTCGTTAAATTTTGACAGAGACACGTGTATCAGAATTCTAAAGTTCGCACTGTGTCTAATGGTCCATTCCGTGTGTAAGTGGAAGCCACTAAGTGAACTAGACACGAGGATACCCTAGGTTCATAAATTAAGCAATTATTGGAGGAGATATGGCAAAATGATCTAATCTGCTGAAATACACGTGTTTAAATGACACCGCCGCCAGATGACGTCACCAAGCTGTGCATTTTCTCACTTTTAAGTCTATTTTTGCACTATTTTCCTTATCAGCTAAAAAGTACAAAAAGCAATTAGCGCGAATCGGCTCTCTCAGCACTCTCTGATGAAAAATCAAAAAAAAATTGCGTGCAAATGCTCCATTATACTTGAGCAATGATTGAATAGGTATGTTGTGCGTAAGAGATACTGAATACACTTTTTAAGAGGAAATTCGCTTGAAATTCACGTTGCGGGCAAATAAAGAAAGTCTGAAATCCACTCCATTACTCGCAATTTGCGTAGTTTGTAACACGCTTTTTCGAATTTACTGCGTGTGCGGGCAGTTTTTCTTGGTGGCCGGCAGTCGGGTTTGTCCGGAGAGAGACCGAACCTAAATAAACAAACAATCTCGCGAACTGTCATAAACTCTCCTTGCGTAAGATTTCGATTGATGCAAAGCTTTTGTTTTTGCAGAATAAAAAAAGAAACAGGAAACAAACGCTTGAAAACTATGGAAATCATACAATTGAAAAAGGTAGTGAAATCGTCTGTTCACTTGAGCCAGATGTTTTTACTTCTCTGCCTATGGACACCTGGTCCGCTGTGACTATGGGAAAAAACTGCCCGCAGACGCGGGAAATTTGAGAAAACTTGTTACAAACTACGCAGATTGCGCACTAAGAAATAGATTTCAGACTTTTTTGACGTGCCTGACTTGATTTTCGCGCGATTTAACTTGTGAAGAGTATATTTGGACATATTTCTGTCAAACGGAACTATGTGCATTAAGACATGAGCCCTGAAACCCATAAGAATATAAGCAGAACAGGGCTCGCGTCATAAAGCAGATAGTTTCGTTTGGCAGAAATACGTACATTTATTTGGCTGTATCTCTTGCGTGCAACAGACCCATTAGATTCTGATTAGAGAGATTTCTCAAAATATTGCAATCTGCAGAAGTGGAACGGGGAAAAAATTGTAAAAATAGTAATTTTTGGGAGCTTTACAAGTGTAAAAAAGATAGTCACTGATAATTAGAGCTCCAGAAAAAACCGCAGAAAAGCGCGATGAGAGGAGGTAAAACATTTTTTGTAGTGTGAAATTGTTCCTTTTTGTTCGTTTCTTTTTTTTCTTTTTCTTATATAAAATAGGTACCCTGCGAGTTTGATCATTTTTCCATGGCCTCTTGAAGTACTTTTTTACAATGTATATGTCGCAGGCAATCCGCAATCGCCGGCAATCTGCAATCGGTTTGCAAATTGCCTAGGCAATATGCAAACTTTCGCAAGGCATTTCCCATTTACACTAATTATTTTTGATTCATCACTTGCGGCTTGCGAATTGCAGATTGCCGGTGATTGCTGATTGCCTGCGACATATACAATACGCTTCTATGTAAATTTCACGGAGTACGCTCCAACAACAGGCCATCGTGAAATACGTATAGATAGGTACGCACCTGCTAGGGGAGCTCCAAAAACAGCGGCCACTCCTTGGAAAAGGCAGAGTAACCCGAAGGCATTTGTAAGATTTTCTAAACCTAAAAGATCTACAATGATCACAGATCTCAATGAGGCAAAGCAAGCTGAAAAAAGAAGAGGAAAACGACTTAAAGTCAAGATAAATCTGTATCATCAATGGCACTTTTAGAGACATGCAAAATCAGTTGAGAAATAATTTTGAGTGAAATGGGGTTGCAATTTGCGAGGGTGCCGGTGAGGTTACTTTTTGAAGCTGTTTTGTCCAGTACTCATGTCCAGCACTCGTGAAACTAATGTGCGGCAACTAGCGATGCCGTATGCGCAGGGTTCTTGGCCGGGGCTTCCCTCAATTATCAGTAAAGGGATAAAATTTCACTGAAAAAAAAAACTCCGGACGTGGGAGCCGCAATTACGGGCTACATAGACATACCGTCCGTTCCGGGCTCGAAGGTTGAAAATACCGGCTGCTGGAGCCGTAACTTCGGCCTCTGAACCCGGAGCAATCAAAGCTACGCCTCCAGCAGCCGGAATTTTCGGCCTTTAAGACCGGAACGGACGGTATGTCTATATAGCCCGTAAGTGCGGCTCCCACGGCCGGAGTTTTTTTTTCAGTGTTGTTTCATAAAAACTGGGAGTTCTGTACGTTTCTAAATTTATCATGACTTAGATCAAATTTATTTCCCTGTTGTTCTTCAAACTGTAATGACGCATATGACTCATTGCCTTCCTGACTCGCCGTCGCACACGTTCTTTGCTTGTGGTGCCTTTCTGGAGGAGAGACAGTCCCTACAGTCGGAACTTGGTCATATAGTTGAGCCTGACAATATTGTCAATGTTATGTTGAAATCGGAATCTCACTGGAACTCAGTTATGCGTTTTGTCCGCCTAGTTCTCACTACCAAGCATCTCAAGATGTACCCACCCGTTGATATACCGAAAGGTGCAGCCGGGCAGTCTTCTACATCAAATTAAGGTCCTTACTTAGCTCTCTCAGACTTTACTTTCTGGCTCTAAATGTCTCTCTACGCTTTGTTCAATGCCTTAACCTACACTACCTCCAGTCTTCCTACATGCTCTCTAGTCATTGGCTGTCTTCATTTAAAGTCTTCTATTTTATCACACTCTTTTGGGCCTGATCTGCTGTCTTAATGTCCTCATGTTTTTCTGCTGTAGAATCTTAAATTTGTCTTAATATCCCTGCCAATTTATTGTCATTTTCGCATGTAATTTTCATTTTGTATACTCTTTGTAAACTCTTTTGTAGAATAAAAAAAAAAAAATGACTCATTGCCGATGCGTAAAAAAGAGGACCGTGGGGCAAGAGAGACAAAATGGGCCTGTTGCAAACTTTTGCTAGAGCAAAACTAAGAGTTGTTTCCTGCAGATAATGCCTCAAAAATCACGATGAGCGCATCGGCAAAGTCTGAAATGCACTCATAACTTCACAATCTGCGTAAGATTTTTGCGGTTTTTTGAGCTTCCCGCTTCGAAAACGATACTACGGTACAGGTGAACATTTTGTTAGAGGAGTCGTTCCATTGGCGACAATACTCATCATGGCCGACGCCAGTCCGCCAAAACACGTGTGATGGGACGAGATAACACCTGAACAGGATTAAACCATTTAACAATCGGCGTGTTTACGTTCATATTTTCCTCGCCCGCCTTAATTGACCTTGAACTCTCCTCGAATTACGCGAGGAACTGCGCAAGCGTCGGCCATGATGAATATTGCCGACGATGGAGCGACTCCTCTAACAAAATGTTCACCTGTGCAGTAGTATAGAGTACCTGTATAGCGAGAGTATGGACAGATCGCTTCATGGAGGGCTTAGGGCCCAAAAGTGCAGCCACTCTTCTAACCAACTTCTAACGCACAAAATTTCACTGCCAGTCTGCAGATTCCAATTCTAACTATTCTAACCATGATGGCAAAGAATGTACAGAAATGAGCGTTCTTCCGCGAAATTGAGTAAATTTATGCAAAAACTGAGTCAAACACGTGCTTAATAAACGACGGTTCGTAACAATAGTATTAGTAAATCGTTCTGGATAATTGAAATTCATAGGTTGGCTGCATTTCTGGGCCCTAACTTTATTCGCAGAAGCATCGGTGAAGGCCTGATGGATTTTCGGAGTTTCACATCTGTCCATACTCTCGCTATACAGGTACTCTACAGTAGTATCGTTTTTGAAGCGGGAAGCTCAAAATAACGCAAATTTCTAACGCAGATTGTGAATTTATGAGTGCATTTCAGAGTTTGCCGATGCGCTCATCGTGATTTTTGAGGCATTATCTATAGGAAACAACTCTTCATTCTGCTCTAGCAAAAGTTTGCAACAGGCCCATTCTGATACTAATCCTATAATGCATTAAAGCGTTCCCCGATAACTTTGCCGCAAAAAATTCTCGAAAAAGTCAAATGAACCCGAGTTAATGTTCATCTGAAGTTCGCTTTTTTTTAATGAGATGTCACGACACGCATAACAGCGATCATTTTGAGTTTCGCATGGACTTTTGAAACCAAGGTGACTCGTTCGTACTTAATCACGTCTCCGTATTTTTTAAAGCGAGAGTGTAAAAATTCACTTTCTGACGCAGGGAGTGAAGTTAAACGAGGAAATTTTTTACCTTCCCCATGTGACGGTAATTTTTGAGTCACTCTTAGTGGAAAACAACTATTCTTGTCGTTCTAGCAAATGAGCAACATGCATAGGCCTTAAGTACAATAGTGGCTTTAGTGCCAGTTTTTATTACTGTTTCACTCATGAGTGCTTCGGTGGAACAATTTATGCCCTTTGGAAGAGTGGAAATTTTTGATTTCCATTTCAGGAACGGCAGGGGTCATTTTCAAAGCACGTCAGTGACACTCTGATGAATTGTGCGCAATCAACTTACGTACCAATGCCTATGGTGCCTGCGAAACAATTAGACCACGTATCTCGTTCGCTGCGTTTACAAATCTCCACTCCCATTTAAGTTTTTCGAAGGAGAAAAAATCAATATCGTTTCTTAAAATTTTCACAGAGCTTTCTTTGCACAGAGAAGAAAAAACAGAAGTTTTTAAGAACTGACGTTGAGTAATTCTCCATTTAAAAAATAAAGTATGACAGGAAGTCTACAACGTCGCAAACTGAGATATGTGGTCTGGTGGTTTCATCGTCGATATGTAAGTATTTTCCAAGTTGGATCTCTAATGTATAACGTCAATGGAACTGAAATTTCGACGGCTAATATGCACAACCGCGTATCTGTGTTTGCGAAGTTGCAGGCTTTCTATCCTACTTTATTTTTTCTTTGGTAAAATACTGCCGTTCTAAGGGAGAACGCCGTATGAGCATTCGAGAGTTGCCAAATTTCCCTCGATAAAACGTGTATATTTGACAACATTTATGCATATTTTTCCTTGAAATTTTCAGATATTTTAGATTAAATTGCGTACAAAACTGTGTGAAAATTTTGGAAAATAAAGTTCAAAATTTTTCCAGTGATTCCGGTTCTTATCGGAGGAAATTCAGCAACGTCTGAAGGCTCATAAGGCGTTCTCCCTTAGCACGGCAGAATAGTCAACGTAATTTCTTGAAAACTTCCTTGATTACTTATCTCTGTCAGCAGAATATTCTGTAAGTTCAAAGCTATAAATTTGGCTTTTTTTCTCCTCGAAAAATTAAAGTAGGAGCGGAAATTCTGAAACGCCGCCATGAAAATTTCGCTCTTTTGTCAGCGATCTATTTTGCAAAACTCTCCATCTCCACGTCGAAGTAAAAATCATGCCTGCACGTAATGATCAACCGAACCTCTTTTTTCCGCCATGACATCCGCTCAGCAGTCGTGTTTTCTACGTTAAAAGCTCTCTCCCTCGAGAACTTTTTTAGGCTTCAGCCAGCAAAAAATCTCACATTCATACACTACGCTCTCAAAGAGTGTAGGGTGTCCGATTAGGCATGTAAAAGGTTCGTTCAAGCGAATGGGAGGTTTTCAGAACATGAAGTCTTAGTATCATTTTAATATTTCTTTTGGATGTTATTTTGATTGTGTTAATTTAAGTAAAAGTGTTTTTAATGACGCAAAAAAGTAGATAAAGAAATTTTTAAAAAGTTTTTGATCACCAGGTCTCTCCATGAATATCAACGGTAAGTGGAATTACCTACAATGATAGTACAATTAGACCATTATGTTTATACAGACATAAACGAGGGTGTATAGACCGAGAGAAACGCTTCGAAGAATCGTCGTAAATTTTTCATAATTGTCATAATTTTTATTAGAACAAAAGAAGAGTTGTTTCATGCGGAAAGTATCTGAAAAATCATGGCGAGTATACATCTAAAGAATCTTAAATTTACCCCTTACTCCTAATTTTGCTGATAGTGCATTTTTGAGCTATATTTGCTTCAAAAAGTATATTCCAGTGAGTAAAGGCATGATCTGATAAAGGCCGTTTGTCAGTTTTGCAGAGAATTTTTTTTTTTTTTTTTTTTTGCAGAGAGAATGTCGGCGGTACTATAGTCCGCAACCACGTATCTCGCTCGCGGTGTTCGAAAATTTCCGCTCCTAATTTCATTTTTTTAAGAGAAGGACAAATCGACCTCGCGCAGAGAAGAAAAATCATGGTAGAATTTGAAAATTGCCATTGAGTAGTTTTCCATCTAAAAGATAAAATATGATAGGAAGTTCGCAACGTCGCAAACAGTGGTTATGGACTTACATCGTCAATGTATTGAATTACGGCGGCTGTAGAATATACATTTGGAAGTGAGAAGCCAAAAAATGTGGACATTTCAGCAGGCTGTGAAGGTAAGAGCTTTCAGGCTTTCCCGATGCAATCATTGTGATTTTGGAGTTAGTCTCCGTAAGAAACAATTATGTAGCCAGGGAAACTCCAAAACCACTCATCTCATTTACGGTGCTCAATAAATTCCGCTCCTGATTTATTTTCTTATAAGAGGAGTCAAGTGCGAAATAATATAAGAATCTTAAAATGTCATGGATTCAGGTATTGTGGGGCTACAAATGAAACGTCAAGTTCAGTGGCGAGGTGTGAACGATCGATTATCGATATTCCCCCGTTTGGAGCAATGTTAAGAATCGATTGTTAAGGTGTTGGTTGCGGTAACCTATTTTGGCACGGCTGCGATGCCGTCAAAATGATTCACGTTACTTTTATCTCAGTTTTCCAGTTGCTGTTAGTGGCGGCGTTTTGCGAAGTACCAATGACAAACAGCCTCAAAAAACCTAGCCTCAAGAATAAGAGTTCCAAAAGACTCAGCCTCAGAAGTTACATAAGTAGCAAAAGTTTCAAATTCCTGGAAAATATGTCCCGCCGTGAGAAATGGGAATGGGAGTTGCCAAGCGCAATGGAAATTGAGTACGGAACAGTGATTGAAATGGCCGCAGACTCATCTCGACTGATCGGTGTGCATGAGAAAGGAACGTTAGCATTCATATCGAAGAGGGAATCAGGATACAAGTATGGTGAGGTAAGGCTTATACGGTAAACTACAGGCTTTTAACTCAACACTGAAAAAAAATCTCGGTGTATTTACTATAAGACAAGCGTAAAATTACCAAGAATTCAGGGTTCTATTTGATCCCAGTTTTTTCTTGGTAAAATTACCATTTATGAAATTGGTAATTTTACCAAGAATCTCGGTAAAATTATTGAACTTTCGCGGTAATTTTACTGGACCTTGGTAAAAACGCCAATGTTTTTTATCGACTGTGGTAGAATTACCGAGATAAAATGGCAAAGTTATACCAGGAATTGATTACCAATAAAAGTGGTATTCTTACCTGAAAAAAACAGTAAAAATACCGGTTTTAGGTAAGTTTACCAGTCTGTCTTGGTAAAATTACCAATAATTGGTCAAAAAAGTGAGATGGTAAAGGTACCAACGGACCTTGGTAAAAACGCCGAGAATTTTTTTTCAGTGAATAAAGTCAAGCTGTGGGTTGGAGGCTCGGAGGTGCAAAAGAAGGAGGGTGGAGAAAGTCTTTCCGAATTTCTCACATCTCAGAGAATATTTCCTAAAAGATTCACCGCTTTCCGTTAAAGTATTTTGACGGTGTAGGTCGGCAATTACATGACTCGGGTTGCGACGTCGCGTCGCAGACTTCCTGTCACACTTTATTTTTTAAACGGAAAACTACTCAACGGCAATTCTTTAAAACTGCCGTGATTTTCCTTCTCCGTGCGAAGAACATTCTGCATAAACTTCAAGGAATGATGTCGATTTGTTCTCATTTAAAAAATAACGTAGAGGCGAAGATTTTCAGACAACGCAAACGAGATATGTGATTGCGGACTTACGCCGTCAATTTAGGGATACCTACGTGGAAATTTTATTCGACAGATCTCTGGGCTATTTCAAATTCTTCGAATTTTGCATCTTCCACGCACTAATTTAGTGGGAGACAAATTTGACCGAGTTTATCAGGAGGAACCAACCCACATTTTGAAAAAATTGAGTCGAGAATGTTTTTGAGTTCTACTAGTCGTATATTTCCTCCTGCCGAACACTGAAAGTCGAACTGGAAAGTCAAAGTTTGTGAAGGGAGCGGATAAAGTTTATTTTCTACACTAGACCGTATGCAGGAATAAAACTTGAAATCTCTTTTTCTCAGTTTCAACTCAATAGGGGTTGGTTCCTTTCTGATGAACTCAGTCCAATTGATCATTTCTCATGACATTCATTTTATGGTCTTTTCTGGATTCCGTATAGGTACCGATTTTTAACAGCGATTGTGAATTCCTATGTTTTTCGATTACAATGCATGTTTTTTGATGATCAGTCAGAAAACCACAGACATTCATTGCGGACTCTCCAATATTTTACTCGTTTGTTGTTTTTGAAGGAAAACTAATTGAAACTGCTGAAAATCTATCGGGGACATCTTTTGAAAGTTTGGGTAAAAATGAAAGAAATTATCGACAGACTCTTGCAGCCCCAAACAGGAAATCGAAACGGTTAGTATTCCCGTATAAAATATAACGTAACAGGTGCCAGAGCACTTAAATTCAAGCTCCATAAGGTTTTTTTTCCCGCAAGAAGAGATCAAAAATGTTCACAGTGACGAGAAAACACTCGCAGGAACAAACCATTATATGAAAAAAATATGAAAAAAACCTCCAATCTGCGGGTATTCAGTGCTTATGATGTTATCGGTTGAATAAAACTGAAAAAAAAAAAAAAAAAAAAAAAAAAAAAAAAAAAATCATTTTCATGCGCATAAAGTACCTTCAACCGGATTTTTCTTTCCAAAATATTTGTAGAACCCTGCTCCATGCTCTAGTGTCAGTGCTTCAATTTTGAAGTAATGTGGCCTGAAGTCCCTTTTGAGGGGAGTGGAGGGAGTGTCCAAAAACCGTGAAAGACGATTGTTTACGTAGATAGGTGCTTCCGTGAAAATAGTTAAATCTCAATCGCAAAATGAAGTCTTTTCGTAACGAAGACTAGAATTTTAGGTTGAGCTCCAAATCTATTATGAGACTTGTAAGGGTTACAACTATTTCCTCTCTACGAACAATGGTAAATTAAAAGATGTTTACTTCCATTTAGGAAATAGGAGCTCATTTACTTTTCCCTTTCATCATTGGTCTCATACCATTAACTTCCATAGGTAATGTACATCGAGAAAGGAAGATTGAATGAGCGCCGATTCCTTTCAAGGATTCTGGATTTATACTCGGATAGCTCGGACACATCGCCTTGGAACAAACACAAGGCAGTAGCTTTGATCTCCAAACTGGCGAAGAAAAAATTGAGAGTTGGTTTGTTCTGTAGCGCCATCCAGTGGATGCAATACGTTACGACCGGCAAACCCCCGAAATGCGTGTTTGGTCGACAATGCCCTTTACACCGTGATCTAACCGCTGATAAGTCAGTTACTGCCGCTAGCATTGGAGATCGAGGTTTCTTCTTGGAAAACCACTCCAGAGCCTTTAAATATCGTAAGTCTCGAGTTACTAAATTTGTTGTGGACGAATTTGATCGCCTGTAAGTGAGAGTTTCAGTTTGATTTCTAAAATAATTAATGGCTACATCCTGTTTCTGAAGTGAAAACTTTCAAGCGCTCATGCAGCTAATGTCAAACGTTTTTTCCTCCAATAATCCGTCACTAAATAATGTGCGTAATAGCCGTGTTGTAATGATGCATCAGATCTTTAACAAAATGGCGACCCTGGTAAAAATTGGCAGTAGAATCTAAGTTCCAAAATACCATAGACCTACAGCCGGCTGTAAGACTTCCAATAGCTTCTATAGCCGGCAACACAATTTCTTATAGCCTTTTATAGCTGATGGCAATTAAGCAACAGCCTGGCGATAAAGTGTGTGCTAAACGTTACTAATTACGGATGCTAGGACTTTAAGAGTTTTTGGACTACCGCTCTCTTTTCGGGCCGTAGTATCTTGATTTATTTTGCGAGGTAAGCTCCGTACTTTTGAAGGATGTCTGCCATTCCTAATATGTTGAAGCGCCTTCAATTTCGTGTGATACTGTGCAATACCTCTGGTGTGAAATAGTTGTTTCAAGCGCCGTGGTACGCTGCGGCGCGGCGGGCAGCCATAGCCAGCGCGAAACGCGCATTGGCGCCTACAAACCTAACAGGGATACTTCACGCATTGCGCAATGCGTGAAGTATCCCTGTTAGGTTTGTAGGCGCCAGTGCGCCGCCGCTCCGCTTTGTGTTAGGCTCTAACATTTAATCTCGTGGAGTCAGCGTTTTTCAACTTATGACTTTGAAATGTTTGCACACTCTGTATGGATTATTCTCATTTTAATTGACGAAAAAAATATGTAGTAAAGGAAAATATAATTTGCATTTTGTAAATATGGAGGTGATTCCGTACAAGCTTAAGGATTTACAAAGCACACGAATTTCTACACAATTTCTTATAGCCTTTTATAGCCGATGGCGAAAAATTAACAGCCAGGCGATAAAGTGTAAAGCCCGGCGATAGAAACCATAGCCCGGCTGTATAACTTTTTATCGCTTCGTGTAGCCCGGCCGTATGATTTTCTCCACTTTTTACAGCCAGCTATATGATTTTCTATCGCCTTCTTCAGTCGGCTATGAGATCTCCTATGGTATTTTGAGACGCAGCTCCTACCGCCAATTTTTACCAGGGGAAAAAATGCTTCACATCTCAAGTATGGCCATTTTTGTGACGGTTTTTCACTGGTCGCGATAAGCGGCCTGATTCGGTGCGCTTACAGTCATAAGTAAACAAACAAGATGGCGACTCCGCGGAACCATTGAATAATTCCCTCCAGAGGGAATTAATGAAAGAAGCAGTAAAAATATGATAAAGAATTTAATTATCTTATATAAAAAAAAACTTTAGGACTAATTTTGCGTCATATTAACATGATGATTCGAAGAATATTACATATTTGATTGATCCAGAGGAAGAGGGTTGGCACACATTTTTTCAGCAAATGACCAACAGGAGCGTTTATTTATTCACGGTCGCCGTAAGGGCATCATGATAGCCTTGAATTCGTAGTCCAATCAAAAGGCGGCACAACTCTCTTTTATACTAAAAGATAGGAATGGCCATACTCATTCTACACAGACAGCTCATTGAATAAGTTATAATTTTCATGATGAACCGCAGAGAATGTGAACACACACGTGAAAGTCGCCCCTACAACGCGCTCTGACGCTCTGCGACACCCAAACGCCACATGCGCCTTTTCTCCTACACGGAGAAAAAAACTTCGTGCGTGGGACCCGAAGTTTAGGTCATATGGATCTCTGAAGTTTTCGGATTGAGCATCTGAACACTTTAGATCCAGCTGCTGAGGTTTGGATCACACATCTGAAACTTCAGTTCTTACATCTGAAGTTCTTCGGTTTTCACATCCGAAAAACTTCGGTTCTCACATCTGAAGTACTTTAGATGTAAGAACTGAAGTTTCAGACAGGACCGGATTTACCTACTTGCCGCCCATGGGCCGCCTGTATTTTTCCGCCCCCTTCTAATTCGTTAAGTGAACGTGCCGGTAGGGGAGGGTTGTATGAGACGCGTTCACTCGTGTTGAGCATTTTTTGTAAAAACCGTGTCAACACTAACAAAAGTTCACGGAACTTCACGCGAAAGTTAAGTTCCATAAACCCACCCCTGTTTGGACAAGGCCTTCCATTCATAACAAACGAACGAAAAAATTATGAAAGAACAAACATAAATGCGGTTTAATAATTTTAACTTCTGCCGCTGCGCCGACCGCCCTGCGTTTGGCGCAATGCGTGAAGTATTCATGAAGTCTAGTAGGCGCTATGCGTTTCACGCTGACTGCTGCTGACCGCGCCCAGTGTGTTTGACGCAATGCGTGAAGTAGTCATGCAGTCTTGTAGGCGCTATGCGCTTCATGCCGAACGCCGCGCCGCGCCGAAGACTTCTCCTTTTCATCTCAGTCCTCGTCATCATTGGTCTCTGCGCCGCTCCCGCTTAAGGTCAAATTGCGTGTTTGGTTTCTCTCTTAACTCGACTAATTAAAGGTGTTGTCTTTGGTATCACCGAAAGACGACAACATTAGATGTTTAATATACTTTTACTGTCAGAAAATGGGAGATTTTGTCGCATTTTCTCCTTTGAAATTTATTTTCTGAATCCGATTTTTTCTTCTTTTCTTTGATACCTACATTCAAAAAGATTGCAAAATTTGCCGCCCCCTACATTTTGCCGCCATGGGCCGCGGCCCATGTGGCCATCCCCTTAATCTGGCCATGGTTTCAGATGTGTGATCCGAACCCCGACAGCTAGACCTAAAGTGTTCAGATGCTCAATCCGAAAACTTCAGAGATCCATATGACCTAAACTTCGGGTCCCACATCCAACGCAATCATCATCATCATCTGGCATTTGATGACATCATCGTATCATGTGATGTACACTTTGACTTTGACGAATGAGGGGCGTGTTGCTTTCATGCGATAAATCGTCGCCTTCCAGGCATAAGACCGACTACACTCTGCAATGAACCGTGTTGTTCACAAAATTTAATGGTTTTCCGAGCTCATCTCAATAAGTAGAAGTTACGCCCCCTTGTCGGCCAAGCGAAGAAATAGTACAGCGCTTCTATTGCATCTTATATAATTTGTTTAATTTCATTATTTTCAATTAATGATAATGATAGTTTTTGTGAATAAAGATTTATGGGGCAACATAATTTTGCATGAGTTTCTATTCATTCGTATTCTTTATTATTATCTCGTTGATTTCATTCCTTAATTACTCATCTCATATTACCTAACTTTTATTTAAGGTTTTTTAGGTTGAGGAAGTCTGATGTTTTTGAGTTGAATCGAGTTCAAAAGGTTTATATGAAAATTGGACGAACATTAACACAATCATGCACCTGAATAATTAATCGATTAGATTATCTAATCTGCCGTGATAGCGAAGAGAGCCGTAAGTGCAAAAATGAGGTTTTGAGAAAACGGGCTCAGAAGCTTCTGACAAGAACATTTTATTGAAAGAAGTTTCCGTTCTTTGTCAAATTGCCACTAATCGTCCGGAAGACTCCTAGAAATCGTATGGATGATTAAAAATCGACTGATTTTATTTCCATTGCATAAAAAGGGTATTTTTCATTTTCATGCTAGGTTATTGTCAGGCAAGACAGCCGTAAGTGCTATCTTCTGCATGCTTTCGTGGTTGCGTTTTGGACGCAAAACAAACACATTATCAGGTTAGAAATTGGCAGAAGAGGGCGGCACCTTACCGGAAAACACTGTTTCCATTGGCTCTCATGCACCTGCGGCTGTCTTGAAAAAAACTATGTCATTTTTTGTGCACTTACGGCTTTCTCATACGTCTTGTTTTCATTAAATTAGGATGAATTTTGCTGGTTTAGCTGTCTCAGTAATTTCATCTAAAAGAGTTTAGACGAATTTTGAAGAAAACTCGATTTCGAAAATTTTGCACTTACGGCTCTCTTCACTATCACGGCAGTAATGTAAGTATGCTCATTCATGCAAAAACGACTTACCGATTGCCAAGCCGAAAATACAGACGTATGTGAACTGGTAAGAGGGGGTCATGAAAACGCCACTAAAAATGGTAGCGATGCCCCCTAACGTAAGCGCTACGTTGTTTATGAACAAGCTGTTGACGCCTGGTAAACTCGTGAGTAGGCCACAAGCCATACGACCCACCGTGTTCGTAATCCCGATCACAGGAATCAGCCAAACGGCCGTCTCGGCGTCCATACCAGCATCCTCTGCGCGCTCTGGAAACCGGGAAAAAATCATTTTAAATTATAAATCTTTTTTCGAAACAATTGGATTGCATTTTGCAAAAAGGAACCACTAGCATTGCAATGATGCTAAGATTGTGCAACTTCATCTTTTGCAATAAAATTGCGGAAATCGTGAAAAACTATGAAATTCAGATGGTAATTTTTGTCTTAAGTTTACAGTTTTTAGCGAGTAAAATAGAAACTATTAATGGATAATCGGGTTTTTCCTTCAAGACAAAAGAAGTTGCACAATCGTAGCAACATTGCAATGCTAGTGGTTCCTTTTTGCAAAATGCAATCCAATTAACTTTTATGTTTTTACAATTTTTCTGAAAATTTATTTTCTTGAGGTAATATTTCGACTTTAAACGTCGTTTCTCATTGACAAAATTCGATTTTTTTAAAGTTGAATCCGTGCGGATTTAATTTTAAGTCCGTTCTTTAAGTTAAAGAAACCACCTTTCGCTATCGTTTTTTTATCCTGAACTTAACGATAGCAAAACAACGTTTCTTCAACTCATTTTGTCGACAAGAGACGACGCTTTAAGTCACAGTAAAATCTCAAGAATTCTTTTTCAGTGTTATTGAAAAATTAAAATTAACAACAAAAAAATTTCAATTAACAACCCCGTCAATTACTACGTATCGACGAGAGAGATCCAGGATGAAAACTTACCGTTCCTCAGTACGGAAAGTTTCCCGAGAATTTTCCACTGAAGCCCGAAATAAATACGTCGTCACACTTTTAAAAAGTGACAGAGGGTCCGCCATCTTCATGGTCGTATTTACTGTCAATATTAAACTAAAGACGACCGACCTTCTGTCATTCTTGTGAAGTATGCGTAAATTTAGTTGGCAAGAATTCTGAATCTCATTTCTCGAGAAAATTTGACACGATACAAATGCACACATTATGTAAACTTTATCACGACTGTGCAAAGCCACAGTGTTACTGAGAATATGTCTATTCCTGTTTCCGGCACCTAATTTCTTCAGGAACTTTGATTCAGCTGTAATCGACCAGTGGCGTGGCGTGCTTTGCGATATATCGATTGTTGTGCCATTTAAACCTATGAAAACGATCGATTATCAGGGTGTTCAGCGAACACCTTAGTAATCGATTCTTTACCATAGCTTCAAATGGCGATATATCGATAATCGATCCTTCACCTCACGCCACTGTAATCGACGGTTACTAAGATTACAAAACAGGGACTTGGAGGAAAAAGTGCATACGTGCAGTTTTTGCTATTTGGAGAAATTCGAATTTGAGGTTTCGAAATTACTTGGATCGGCGGCCACTCCACCGCCACTGACGCAATGCGTGAAGTATTCATGCAGTCTTGTAGGCGCTAATATGTGTTACATGCCGACCGCCACACCGAGGGCTACTCCTTTTCATCTAAAGTCCTCGTGATCATTGCTCTCTGCGCTGCGCCATTCCAGACCAAATTCCATGCTCGGTTTCTCTCTTAGTCTTAAATGGACTAATGAAAGGTACTGTCATAGGAAATGAGAGATTTTGTCACCTTTCCTCGTTTGCAATTTTTTTTTCTGATTCCGATTTTTCTTTATAGCTACGTTTAAAAAAAAATGCAAAATTCGCCGCCCCCTAAATTTGCCGCCATGGGCCGCGGCCCATGTAGCCACCTCCTAAATTCGGCCGTGTCCATAACAGCTACTTGTCATTTTTTACGAATTTTGAGATCGCACTTTTATTGTGACGAGTCTAAAGAACTCATGTACCTTTGACAAAGAAATTCAATGCAATAAAGGCGTGGTTTTTTTTAGAGGAGTTTCTTTTCAAATTTGGTGCATTAATTTTTCAGACTGATGACAACAGAAGTGCGACCTCAAAATTCGAAAAAAAATCACAAATAGCTGAAATTTTGGAACGAATCGATACGATATATCGCACGTCGCACTGACACAAAAAATGGTGTCCGTCGAATCACCTTAAAACCAATCATCGGCTCCATTGGAGGTTTGGTTAGCCATCAAAGTGTCCTTGCATCAAAACAGAACGTGATAAAAAGCAAAAAGTTCGGAAAGGTTCTTACCTTTTAGGTACATGAAAGGAACGAAAAATCCCATCATCGTAAAGAAGCCACTGAAACCCAGAAGCAAGAAGGTCGGCGAGTAGAGAAGCGATATGTCGAGCATAGTTGCTAGAGTTCTTCTAACAGCCTCCGGGCAGAGCTGGAATGATCCCTTCTCTTCTTCCTCTACATCTCGTCGCGTCGGGAGCCTCGAAACGGACATGTGATAATTTAAAGAGCTCACCTAATGAAAGAAAATCCATGTTTTATAAATGTTACACGTTTAAAACTTACTGTAGACACCGCATATCGACGGTGAAACTACCAAACCACGTATCTCGGTTTGCGACGTCGCAGACTTCCTGCCATACTTTATTTTTTAAATGAAAAACTACTTAACGTCCAGTCTTGAAAATTTCTATGATTTTTCCTCTTCGTGCAGAGAAAATTCTGTGAAAATTTCAAGGAATGATATTGATTTGGTCTACTTCAAAAAAATAAAATGTGAGCGTAAATTTTTAAACACCGCAAACGAGATACGTGGTTTGGTAATTTCACCGTCGATATGCGAATTTTATCTAGAGGTCCGGCACTATATTTGCGCCTGAACCTCCGAGCTGTCATTTTATTTGAGTTCGGAACTCCCAACCAATGAATCGCAACTTCGCGGTGCGTGATTTAGGTACCGCCTTGTGAGGTGGTCCTTAAAAATGTTCAATCCATCGGAAACCGATGGGTCTGATTGGTCAAATCTGTTAGGCCTCGATAGACGATCAAATTCCCGAACCAATTCCGATCAAAGTAGCATCAAAGTGTCGGGAGTCATCAGTCTTACACTCATTAATTTGCTTCATTTTAAAATGAAAACTTGGCCGAATTGTTTCCTGTGGCAGGAAATGATGAATGGCGGAACTTCGTTCTGATCTTACTTTGAACAAAAAAGTGCGGCCCGTCAAAATATGATGGTAGATGGTGACCACCAGTCATCAGCATGTCTACTTTGGTCGGAATTGGTTCGGAATTTGATCGTCCATGCAGGGCTGTTGGCAACGGTGCCCATTAATGTTGATGGTTGATGAGACAAAATCGGGCAGAACTTCCTAAACAGGTTCGGAACTCTGAACATAATTCGTTTCATTTGGACGAATCTAGCCTGACTGCATTTTCAGCATGCGATTTCCTCTTATCTCTGATTGTCTACAGGGTTTGAAGACGTTAAGCCTTGAGATTTTCCTTGATTATTCTCCAGAACACGAAAAATATATTCACGCAATTTCAAGACATAATCTGGTATTGTTCTCTCGTAAAATAAACAAATCGCGAGGGGAATCATGCGACTTCTGATGTAGTCAGGTAATTTTTATTCAGTTCATGATGGGTACTTACTTGGGATGCGTATTGAGGTAGTCTCTTTAGGCTTCCTTGTAGGAATATGTCATCTCTGTACATGGGCCTCACGACGCCGTCAACCTTAGGGATCGTTCCTCGTCGGCCTCTCCTGGTCATGTTTACGGTCTCCACGGAACCGATCTTACGGACCGTAACAGCACTTCCTCGCCGATCGCACGGATCCAGTAACGCGTGTTGCGGTCCGCCGTTCATTTTCTCCAGATTCTGAAAACATGACGAGATTTAAAATAAATATACTAGGCTAGGGAATCGTCGTAAATTGTAGACAAAACTGAGTGCCTCAAATTCGGCTCATAGTTTTGCGGAGAATCTTCAAATAACAGATCTATAGTATACAGTGGCGTTACGTGCTTTGCGATTGATCTACCATTTAAACTCATGGGAAAGGATCGATAGACAGGGTGTTCGCAGCGGACACCTTAATAATCGATTTTTTACGACAGCTTCAAATGGAGGAATATCGATAATCGATCAAGCACGCCTCGCCACTAATGGTATACGATGTGTGGCATCTACCGATCACTAACCTTAACATTCGGTTCTGGGTGAGGCAGCCTGTCTTACCTAGAATCGATATATTTAATGAATTTAAATGGATTATTAACTTAACAGTGTCATCTACTTGCTGAAATCGCCACTGATATAGCCATCTCTAACCGCCTCTCTTCGAAGATTATTTTTTTTGGCGACGTGACGTCACATTACGTCGTAATACTTCAGGATCTTTCCACGATTTTTTTCATCCCTTCTCTCTGTCTATTCATCCCTCTTATGGGATCCTCTCCACCCTGAAAATGACGTTGAGCTAAACGTGATGAGAACCCCACTTAGAACAAATCGACGGTGTATAGGTCCGCAACCACGTACCTCGTTTGCGATGTTTAAAAATCTCCCCTCGAATTTTATTTCCTTAAAAGAGAACAAAGCGACAGGCTTCCTTCAAGTTTTCGCCGAATTTTCTCCGCACAGGGAGGAAAAATCCGGACAATTTTTCAGAAAATTTCCGTTTCTTAGTTTTCCGTTTAAAAATTGAAGACACCGGAACAAGAACAGCCTATAACTGGAAACCGCGTTTTGAGAAAAACGCATTTAAAGTTTTGTTTTTGATGTACTGTGCAGACTTTTCTATGCAGGTACCCTGTTTTGGTGTTTTTGGGTGACCTAATGCTTCTATTGAAGGATGCCGGGTAGATTTTGCGATACATTTTGGGTTTATACTCTCATATATTTAATTT
The DNA here is from genome assembly GCF_001854935.1 of Bemisia tabaci. NCBI lineage: Eukaryota > Metazoa > Arthropoda > Insecta > Hemiptera > Aleyrodidae > Bemisia > Bemisia tabaci. Next base: position 172,154 of record NW_017552810.1, read on the forward strand.
AAAAAAGCGGTTTATAGGCTATTATTACGCCCAACAGTCATTTTGGTGGCAATATGAAGTATTTATAATTTTAATCACTTATGATTAACGCAAAATGAAAGAATATCGATAGTGAGTAAAGGAAGGGGTAACTAGCACCTCATAGGCCCGTCTATAGGTCGTTCTTGCACCCATCGATCCAGAGGCCTGACTTTACTCGGAAAAAAAGGTTTTTCGACCTCGAGCAGTTACCTATCTATATTCTATCGCTACCACAGCATAGTCCAGGGTACGTAGAATCCGAAAAGCAGATGGGCGTAATAACAACCTATACGCCTATAGGCTGTTCTTGGTGCGGTGTCATCAATTGTAATCTTCCGTCACATTCTTACGGCGCAATGATACAACTATTTGAACTTTCCGGAATGCGTGAGGTGTCACGCCGCATTTGAAGGCGTTTTCAAAATAGCCAAGTTCTGATACCCGGATTATCGTTTTGCAAAGTTCTTATTATTATGTTTTATTTCCTACCATTTGTTTGTTTTCAATCCTCCTGCAAAAACCGCCCATTTGCTAAATACAATTCTAGCTGGAGCGCACTTCAGCTATGCATTCACCACTGCAAAAATGTCACAGGAAATCGACAAGCCCAGCGTGTATGGAAGCTATTTCAATAATTGTAATCTTCCGTCACATTCTTACGGAGCAATGATACAACTATTTGAACTCTCCGGAATGCGTGAGGTGTCACGCCGCATTTGAAGGCGTTTTCAAAACAGCCAAGTTCTGATACCCGGATTATCGTTTTGCAAAGTTCTTATTATTATGTTTTATTTTCTACCATTTGTTTGTTTTCAATCCTCCTATAAAAACTACTCATTTGCTGAATACACTTCTGGCTGGAGCGCATTTTAGCTATGCATTCACGACTACTAAAATGTCAAAGGAAATCGACCAGACTAGCGTGTATGAAGGCTATTTCAATTGTAATCTGCCGTCGCATTTCTAAGGCAGGCGCAATGATACAACTATTTGAACTCTCCGGAATGCGGAGGTATCACGCCGCATTTGAAGGCGTTTGTCAAAACAGCCAAGTTCCGATACCCGGATTATCGTTTTGCATAGTTCATATTATTTTGTTATATTCCGTAGCACTTGTTTATTTTTAATCCTCGTATAAAAACCATCCATTTGCTAAATAAAATTCTAGCGGGAGCACACTTCAGCTTTGCAAGCTGGAGCACACTTCAGCTTTGCATTCACCACTGCAAAAATGTCAAAGGAAATTGACAAGCCCAGCGTGCGTGTAGGCTATTTCCATTTTAATCTTAATCTTCCGTCGCATTCGTAAGGCGCAATGATACAACTATTTGAACGCTCCCGAATGCGTGAGGTATCACGCCGCATTTGAAGGCGTTTTCAAAACCGCAATTAATATATGACATTACGCAATTAATGAATGACAGTAAGTCGAAAACCGAGATACGTGGATGCGGACACACACCGCGTCGAAGTAGAAATAGAAGTTTTTGTTAATGTTCTTCCCTCTTCTCTTTTTATTCTATCCTTTTCACCTCTCAAATGGACCGAGTCCATCAGAAAGGAACCAACCCTAATCAAGTTGAGACTGAGAATAAGAGGTTTGAAGTTTGATTCCCTCATTAGACTCGATGTGGAAAGTAAACTTTAACATCTTATTTTCACAAACTAATATTCTTTTCGACTTTAAGTTTCTGGCAGAAGAAAATATACAACTAGAGGAACTCAAAAACATTCTCATCTCAATTGTTTCGAAAATGTGGGTAGGTTCCTTTCTGATGAGCTCGGTCAAAATGTTTAAACTACTACTGACGTTTCCAGTCCCCTATCAGCAAGTAAGCCATTGTTGGATCCAGGAAATCGGCAACATTGTTTTCCCCATTTAAACCTATGGAAATGTACCGCTTCTTGGAGGGGCCAGGTGCTCCGACAAGAATCGATTATTCGACATATGTTTAAATGGAGGAAATCCGGCGTTGCCAAATTTCTGGATCCGCCTCTGAAGTAAGCACTAATTACCTGAAACTCGTCTTTGATGAAATTGGTGATGCGATCACTGTCCTGATGTTGGAGCTTCCTGGGGCTCTCGAAGGCGGGGGTGGGCGGAGCGAGGTGGGCCGGGGAGCCACCGTTGCAGTTAGGTTTGGTATCTACCTCCGGGTAGATGGGGATGCTGAGCCTCTTCTCCGATTTCGATTCGACGCGCAGGAGGTTCGTGCGGGGGTGTGCGTGGTGCGCGTAGTTGAGCGACTGCGTCGACACGGCCGCCTTGCAGAGCGTCCCCGTTTTGAGGATCTCCGACGCCGACGGGTACAGCGCGTTGTTGTTCACCTTGTGGGCCAGAAATCGGAATCGTATCAGTGAGGAACGTGGGAACTGATGGCGGAGAGTCACCATGTCCCCTTTTTCAGCTCGAATATGCCATTTTAAATGTGAGGAAATGTGAAAAGGTACCTTTGTGTCCCTATAGACGAATTTAGTGGTGACGTCACGGAGCGATATTGTCGGTTCGATATATCTAAAGTCGAAATGTGCCCCAGCAAACAAACATAACCTCCAAAATGAACAATTGACGAAATAATGCTGAAACTGCCTGAAACTAAAAAATTGCTCCATGGGACTTTAAAAGTATGAAAGCTAGCCATTTACAAAAACGTTCGAGATCACAATCACAAGAATTGACTGTATAATAAGCTCGTAATATCAGTGACAGTCATAAAGCGAATCCCCCTACCCCCCCTGCCTAGATCCCGCAGATTCCTATATGTTCGTTTGTTGGGGCACGTTTCGACTTTCGAGATATCGAAATTAAATCGAGATGTGACGTCACACTAAATTCGTCTATTTACGAGCGGGTTTTGCATCCGTGTCCTCTTTTTCTTCTCCTTTTTTCCTCCCCTCTCCTCATAATTAAGATGATGCTCGTATCGGACTATCAGCAGTTCATCGTCCTGTCTCTGGTTTAGAAAGAATGGGATACGAAGGTACCTTTTCATCATATGTAGAGTGCATAGAGTTGTAATGTAAATGGGAGAGCTGGCGCCATGATCTGGTTGAGGAGTTCCGAGCCCGGCGTGCGCCGAGCTTCGGTTACTTTGTGAAATCGTTCCAGACAATAAAAATTCAACTTCGCAATAGTTTTTGACATCAGAAAATTCTAGTATGCAATGATCAAATAGACTTCGTTTTGCGCTGAAGGACCAATATTTCTGGCCGGTTAAAGGGTATAGCCCAAGCTAATGATATGACCAATTAAATCTATAGGAAAATGAATAAAGTTCGAAAGTGACATGCAGAATTGAATATAACGGTCACCTCTCTAACCAAGCGTTTAAGTCTCCGGGGTTATATCATCTTTGTCCTCTTAAAACTTTTATGGGTGAGACGAATAACGCTCAAAAGTTACAAAACTTGAATGTAACGGCTACTTTTCTATTCAGGAATTTAAGTCTCCAGGATTTATCTCAATTCTCTCGTAAACGCTGATAATGAATAAAGCTCAAAAGTGGCCACGTATTAAAGTTTCCAAGTGCAAACATAGCTAACTTCTTGCTAGTGTGGGGGATTTTTAATCCATTTTCTCAAAATCGATTTAATCGCATCGATTTGTAATGGGTTCGATTCATCGTGTACACCGATTTTCTTCTTTAACAAAATCGCAAATTCCGATTTTCGCTACCCGAATGTGTTAAATCGGCATATTAGTCGATTGTTGGACCAAAATATCAGCGAACTTCCCGGAAATTTTCATTTGAGCTCTTTTCTTTTTATAAAGAGTGCGAATTTTGAGCTTTCGTAATTTCCGCTTGTTTTAACTCGATTTTTCGGGACATCAATTTTTCGTCACAATTAAATCAACGGAATCAGGTTCTCGAAGAAAATCGCATAGATTTGATAAAACGATTTTTTAGACAAAAGATCCTCAAGTAAGAAGATAGGCAGAGACAGATCCAGCGATTTGACAAACCCGGATTTTCTCCATTTAAACCTATGGTAAATAATTGATTCTTGTCGATGCCCCTCCAAGAATCGATACATTTCCATAGGTTTAAATGAAGAAAAGACAATGTTGCCAATATGCTGGATCCGCCAATGAAGAGAGGAACGAAGTGGTACCTTGAGGAATGTGTTCTGAGGGTCAAGTGGTTCGGTGGCGGTGATCTCTAGCTCTTTTTCGCTGCCGTGGATGGAGGCCTCCTCGTAGGAGATCTCGTAGATGGGCACCTGTGTTTCGGAGGTGACCAAGAGGGGCAGTTTTCCGTCCGGTTCGTGGAGGTCATCGTGCCGCGTGTCCTCCAAGTTCTCGGCCACGTCGCTCGGGATCACCACCTTCACCGGTTTCAGCGGCCGGAACAGCGCCCCCAAAACGGCGCAGTTCAAAATGAAACCTGAAAAAGTTTCATCATAGCGTAGAAACAATAAGCGAATTTTATGAAGATTGTCTGGTGTTACAAAAGTTTCCTACCTTAAAATATCCGCACGGAGATGTATACTACCGTACCGGGGAAGAACACCGTATGAACCTTCAGGTGTTGCCAAATTTCCTTTGATAAAATACGAATTTCCTGGTAAACTTACAAATATTTTTCTTCCAATTTTTCAGATAGATTTCCTCGCAATTCCAACAAAAAGTTCTGACAATCTTAAGGGTAAATATACATAACTTTCCTGAAGATGTATGTGACTTTTGACTTCCACCACCGAAATGTACTCTAATTTAAGATGAATATATTTTATGGGAAGTTTTAACACCCACCTCCTTGAATTATGAAGCTGCCTCTCCAACCGAAATTCTCCTGAAGGTAGGTACCAACGTGCGCCATTAAAAAGGTTCCTATGCCGGAGCCGCAAACTGCAATTCCTGTCGCCAGGGCGCGCCACCGTTCAAAATAAAACCCTGTCGTGATCACAGCTGGTACGTAAATCAGCCCGAAGCCAACACCTGCAATTCAAATTATGAGTAAAGGCACATCAAAATTAGCTCAAAATTATAGGGACTCTGCAAGGCCGGACTTACCTACATGCCGCTCATAGGCCGCCTGCATTTTGCCGCTCCCTTCTCATTCGTTTTGAAACACATTAAAAACCATCAGGTGAACGTGCCGGGGGAGGAGTGCATAAGAGCGTTTACTCGTGTTGGACACATTTTTTGGGAAAGCCCCGTGACACTACTAGCAAAAGTTGACGGAACTCTAGGCGAAAGTTAATATCCGTAAACCTACCTTTGTGCGGGCAGGGCTCTCCATTTATGATAGACGAACGAAAAAATTATGAAAGAACAAACATAAATGTGGTTTCAAAATGTTAACATCCGCCGCCGCGCCGCGCAGACCGCACCGTGTTTGACGCAATGCGTGAAGTATTCATGCAGTCTTGCAGGCGCTATGCGTTTCACGCTGACCGCGATGACCGCACTGTGTTTGATGCAATGCGTGAAGTATTCATGCAGTCTAGTAGGCGCTAATATGTGTTACATGCTGACCGCCGCACCGAGGGCTTCTCCTTTTCATCTCATTTACTCTCGGGGATTGAGAAATGTTGTCGCCTTATCTTGTTTGTAATTTTTTTTTAAATGCGATTTGTTTATGCCTACATTTACAAAAATTGCAAAATTTGCCGCTATGGGCCGCGGCCCATGTGGCCACCCCCAAATCCGGCCCTGGGACTCTGGATAGAGCAAATCAAAAAATAGCACACAGAGCTCATACCAATGGTGTAGAAGTTCCAACGATAGCGGGAGCTAATGATAATCTTTGAGTTTGATGACAAATCGTAGTTTCCCTCACGAGGGAACGTAACTCTATTTCAATTTTGCCGAATTTTCCCTCGTAAATTGCTTTATAACAGAGAGAATCTTGGGCATTCTCTACTGACAATTTCGTTATTTTTTTCTCAGAATTCATGCAGAAATCAGAAAATGTTTCGATAAAAATTGCACATGTACATTCTTGTAAAATAAGTTAGCTATTTGAGTCACTTTGGCAAACTTGGAATGGAGGTACGTTCCTTCGTCCGGGAGACGACAAAATGATGGACAAAGTCCGTAATTTGCTTGACAAACAAAATAAAAAACTTACTGCTTGTCACTCTGCTCAAAGTTGTATTTGTATGGTTATATCTACTTCGTGGAGAATGTTCTATTCCTAAAAGAGCCTCCCAAAATAAGGTTTGACTTTCGCAATCGAGAACTTGACTCAACTGGAAATCGACCCGACCGGAAATGTGTTCAAACCCAAAATTTGGTTTTTCTCGGATGGAGAATAACCAATTTAAATACCAATAAAACATCATTGATTTGCCTAAAAAATCGCGAAAATTCGATATAAGCGATCGAAATATCGACTCTTCAACGTTTAAAATCCGATTCTACAAGAAACAATTCGTAGGTATACCGAACTGAATACTGGAAAAGGGGCGAATTTTTGGGAGGCTCTTTGCAGCATCGTTCTTACAATATCGGCCGATGTCGGCCTCCTATGGTGTAGTGGTTCTAGCGCTAGTTCTATGATCGGGAGGTCCTGGGTTCGATTCCTGGCCAGGCGACTCGAGTTGAAGTAGAAAAAGAGAGAAATTGATTATATGGGGCCTGCGCGTAAACGCGTGGTCTACTTCATATTTGTGTATTATATTAGAGTTTCTTTTACTTACCTCCAAGTATTCCATAGAAGAAGCAAAGACTCCATAAACTCGTTGAGAAACTTGCGAGTATGAAGCTAATACATCCCAGAATACTGCCGAGTATTGTGACACACCGGAATCCATAACGGTTTGCAAGTGCACTGACGAAAGGTCCTGAACATAAAAAATCATCCACTATATTGACATAAAATGTAATTTTTAGTGTATTATCCGAGGAAAATACACTATTGCATTTTTTTCAATGCAGGCTCTGAGGAGGAATTGACAACAATGTTTCCATGAAAATTGCTCGGTGATTTTCACAAGACGAAGCTATTGCGACGGCTAGCGGATTTATTCTTCGGATTTTCGAAGCCCCTTGCTCTGTAGGCAATTTTCTTCAATTTTCTTACAATCCCTGCAATGAAAATTGCCTATTCAGCGAGGAACTTAGAAAATCTGAAGCTTTTTCTAAGCTTTGTTGCGTCAAAATGACGCGTTTCTGGAAACTTTTGTGTAGTACTTTGTCGCCTTGATTTTTTGCGCTCTTTCACCTGCCGTAATCCGTTTCTCCAAATATCATCTACCAAAAAACCTATCGCAATTTTAAAACTCGGGAACGCTCGTAACGTCATTTTCCGAAGGCGTGCGTCCTTGAAAACCCAAAAAATGAACAGCGCTCTAAAAAATACCCCGCTGCACAAAGTTTCAGCTACTTACGACAAAGCAACGAGGAGCTACATCTATTTGAACGAAAAAAAATGGAAACTTTGGAAGCGCATAGCTCACTTACGAAGCGTTTTTGGGCATATATGTATAGGAAAATGAGGGGGGAAAAAACACTAAGAAGTGGCCCGAATACTGTATGTAACGAGGTGGAGAAATGGTGCTGGGTCTAGGTCCACCCACACCAATTCGTGGGGAAATCAAAGCCAAAAAGTTCCAAAAATTTCAATTAGAGTCAAAAATAAATTTTTTAACTCTAATGAGTACCAGTACAAAACTGAGGGGGGGGGATGTTAAGCTCAGGCAGTTTGCGGCATGTTAAGTTAGGTTCACTGACGAGTGTGATCTGCTGATGAGGTATCTAAAAAGACCCAAACCGGTATAGATCTCTCGCCGTGACTCTAACTTAATATTCCAATGCAAACTGCCTGAGCTGAACACTCTACCCCGCTCAGTTTTGTACTGGCACGCATTAGAGTTAAAAAATTTATTTCTGACTCTAAATTGAAATTTTTGGAACTTCTTGGCTTTGATTTCCCCACGAAACGGTGTGGACCCACCACCTTTTCTCCACCTTGTACAGGAAAAAATAGTCATATTTTCAGCAGAAAATTCGATCCTGAAAGTTGAATACGTTGACTTACGGACACCCTGTATATTGCCTCTACACCTTTAAGTGGTGTTCCTTATGAGCCACTAATTGGTTTGTAAGCCATAGGTTTTTCCCAGTGCGCATCGCCCATAACAGCGCCATATAAAATGTTTTTACCTCCGGTAAGTATGCACTGAAAAAAAATTCTCGGCGTTTTTACCACGGTCCGTTGGTACCTTTACCATCTCACTTTTTTTTACCAATTATTGGTAATTTTACCAAGACAGACTGGTAAGCTTACCTAAAAACCGGTAATTTTACTGTTTTTTTCAGGTAAGAATACCACTTTTATTGGTAATCAATTCCCGGCAACTTTGCCATTTTATCTCGGTAATTCTACCACAGTCGATAAAAAATATTGGCGTTTTTACCAAGGTCCCGTAAAATTACCGAGAAAGTTCAATAATTTTACCGAGATTTATCGGTAAAATTACCAAGAAAAAACTGGGATCAAATAGAACCCTGAATTCTTGGTAATTTTACCCTTTTCTCAGTAAATACACCGAGATTTTGTTTTCAGTGTGAAACTTAAAATTACCTGTAATCAAGTAGAATCCGGACAAGAGGGAGCCAACGAGGGACACCTGGGCTTCGGAGGCGTTGAAAGACACGGCGAGATCCTTGAGGAAAGTTCCGAAAGTGAAGATGATTCCGTCGACGACGATGTTACAGCAAAAGGAGGAAGCGACGATGACCCAACCCCAGCCACCGTCGGGGGGCACCACCATGTACGTCGTCACCGTCTGACCCCCGTGACCCGCCTCGCCGCCCTCGCCCCCGCCGCGATCCTCCGTGTGGTCCTCATCGTCCCTTTTGTCCTTTTCGTCCTCCGTTTCTGGGTCCTTCATCTCCTCTAGATCGCCGGGGGTGTTTGGTATCGTCATTGTGGCCTTCTGGGTTGTTCTGCAACACGGAGAAACGAAGGGTCAAGATCATCCCTTTAAATTGAAGGTTCGCAAGGAAAACACGTTTTTGCGCTCAAAAAGGCAATGCTTAAACGTTGTCGGCAAATGGGACCGCGTTAAACAGAAAGGAACCAAGCCACATCAGCTATTGCCAAATTTAATTGAGCAATTTAATTTTTGAGATGAAAACGGTTGTATGGATTTTTGTGAAAATCTCAGTAAGAATTCTCCATAGTTTGAAGCAAATTCCCCAAAAATTTTAAAGGAATCCGCACAAAAGTTCTCTCGTAAAAAATTTAATTGCCCAGTTCAATTTGACAATAGCTGATGTGGCTTGGTTCCTTTCTGTTAAACGCGATCCAATTGGACTTCACGGTAAAAAAGAGGTAGGGGTTGTTAAATGATACGGACGTGTCCGATTAATTGCGATAGTGTCCCGATTAATTGCGAAAGTACCCCAGTTAATTGAGATGGTACCCCAATTAATTGTGGTACTACCCAAATACATCAGATTACTAATCCAAATGTTGCGGTGATACAGTTTTACGGAGGAGTCAGAAATATTGGTTTATCCAGTGGTTACAGTCCGTTTATTGCAATGATGGTTGATTCGTTTCGTGGCATCAATAGACTCCAACCTCCCAACATCCAGCCAAAAGAGGATAATGATTGTTATTCTCACTATGAATAGCTCACTATTTAATTATTTCAAACTCTGACTGCCCTCTATAAAGAAGNGGGGGGGGGGGGGGGGGGGGGAAGCCATCTGGAGGGTAACCGCTCCCCAATGTGGCGTGCCATTGAAGATGCATAACGGCGCGCGCGGCGTGTCTTTTACTCGGAGCAACTTTCACAGCAGCAAAAACATGCGTGTGGTACACATTTTCAGTTGAAGGGGTTTTATAAGTCTTGATTCGAACCGTAACTTCAACGTGCACGGTGCACGCGCCGCGCCGCGCCGCGTCCCGAAGTCTGCTAGAAGATTGTATTTTTACGTAACTCCTTACGACTGCATATTCTGCGAGTACAATTCGTCACCTTCCAGTAGTATCACAAAGTTCCAAAGTATTCCAAAGTATCACAAGCGCCATGCGACGTTTAAAAATTTCCGCCGCCATTATATTTTTTTACAGAGAAATTGTTCAACGAAGCTGTCCGAAAATTTCACTGAATTTTCTTTGTGCTGCCAATAAAATTTAGTGAAATTTCCAAACAGATTCAACCAACAATTTCTCAGTAAAAAATATAATGGCGGCGGAAATTTTTAAAAGTCGCATGGCGCTTGTGATAATTTGCCTGGAAGGTGACGAATTCATTTCTGTAGCGTTTTGCGTTAAAAAAATAACACCACATTGAGCTCTGCAATACTGCCAAATAGTATTTCCTGTCAGTAAAAATGTTAATTTCGGTTCTCAGTAAGAAAAGGAGGATTTGGTGGGTTGATTTTGATCGATCTTAAGCTTTGGAGGCTTTCATTCACAATCTGTTAGCTTTCCTGCAGAAAATATGAGTCCATGGGTTTTATCAACTGACAATGAGAAAAAGAGAAGGAGGAGGAGAAGGAGAAGAGCAAGAACAAGAACAAGAACAAGAACAAGAAGAAAAGAATAGGAAGATGAAAACCGGGAGGTAGTGTGGGAAATTGGATTCGATCAGAGAGTTTTGGTCTAAGATCTGCAAAATTAAAACAACTTTCCGTGGAGGGGAAAGTTAAGAAAACCATTATGATGATTTGCGGATTCAAGGCTATTATTTTCTGCCGCGGTCAAGAATGAGTATGAGAAAAATCATTTTTCTGCTTCAGAATACTGTTGAGGGTTTTTTTTTTCTTCTTATCGTCTCACAGATACAGTAATTAGTACTCGATTTAAAAATGAGCTTATGTGCCTGAATTGCTGATAACTCAGAGCATTTTTATCTCAAAGCGTATATATTATCAGCCATCGTTGAAGGAAATCATGGAAAACAGTGGTAATGTGTCCAATATCTTTTATTTTACGACAGTGATAAAGAGAAAACACGTGCAAAGAATTTGCACGAAAAAAGCTTCCTCTTACCCGGAGAAGACTCTGCTGTCTTATGTAACAGTATTTTATCGTAAAAATATTTAATGGATCGACTTTATTGAATTCTTAGTATTCTACTGGATGAAGAATCTCCTTAACTCGTTTTCAGGGTTCCTTATTCAGGGTACCTAAAGCCCCTTCATAGGGACTGTGCGGGGTTCTTCTCATTGGTTCACCCATCTTAATCAACAAGGGGCTGTTCATGGCCCAAAAATTGTGAAATTTGTAAAAAAACGTAGGTTAGAATGACAACTGAATTTTTTCGCCCTAAACAATCTCCATTGGGCCCAGTGTCCTTACTTTGTGTACATTTGGACCGCGTTAGGCAGAAAGAAACCAAGCCACATCAGCTATTGCCATTTAATTGGACAATTTAATTTTTTACATGAAAACGGCTGAGCGGATTTTTTTGCAAATCTCAGTGAACTTTTTGCACAGCACGAGGAAAATTCCTTGAAATTTTCGCAGGAATCCGCACAAACGTTCTTTTGGTAAAAAATTGAATTGCCCAGTTAAATTTGGCAATTGCTGATGTGGCTTGGTTCCTTTCTGCTGAACGCGGTCCATTTTACACACAAACAAAGGGCCGGATTTAGGGGCTGGCCAAATGTGCCGCGGCCCATGGCGGCAAATTTAGGGAGCGGCAAATTTTGTAATTTTTTTAAATGTTGCTATAAAGAAAAATCGGATTCAGGAAAAAAAATACAAGCGAGAAAAGATGACAAAATCTCTCATTTCCCGAGAGTAAATCTCTAATTTTGTCGTCTCTCTGTGATACAATAGTCAACACCTTTAATTAGTCGAGTTAAGACTAAGAGAGAAACCGAACACGGAATTTGGCCCGGAACGGCGCGGCACAGATACATGCTGATGATGACGAGATCTTGAGATGAAAAGGAGAACCCCTCGGCGCGGCGCGATGGTCGGCATGTAACACATATTATAGCGCCTTCAAGACTGCATGAATACTTCACGCATTGCGACAAAGACAGTACGGTCGGTGCGTTCAGCAGCGGACGCCGTGAAACGCACAGCGCCTACAAGACTGCATGAATACTTCACGCATTGCGTCAAACGCAGTGCGTGCAGCAACGGTCGGCTCGAAACTCATACCGCAATACCGCATACAAGACGGTAGGAATACTTCACGCATTGCGTCAAACACAGTGCGGTCAGCGCGGCGCGGCGGCGGAAGTTAAACTTATTAAACCACATTTATGTTTGTTCTTTCATAATTTTTTCGTTCATCTCATATGAATGGAAGGCCTTGTCCACACAGAGATAGGTTTACGGAACTTAACTTTCGTGCCGAGTTCCGTGAACTTTTGCTAGTAGCGTTGACAGGGCTTTCGCAAAAAAATGTGTCCAACACGAGTAAACGCGTCTTATGCAACCCTCCCCCTCCGGCACGTTCACTTGATGGTTATTATTGATGTTTCAAAACAAATGAGAAGGGGGCGGCAAAATACAAGCGGCCCATGTATGGCAAGTAAGTAAATCCGGCCCTGCACAAACATATTCTCGCTCGTTTGAGAGTAACAGTGCTCGCAAAAATTCGTACGGGAATATTCCACATGAACCGAACACATGTGATAATGAACAGAGACCAATTATAGCGAGCCACTGCGATTTAATAATTATTGTTCAGCAATCCGACACTGAGCTTACATAAAAATGGAAACGCCGGCCAAGCGCATGCGTCCGACTTATCACTCCAACCGACATATTTATCTGTTCCGAAACTTCTCTTGTCAATGGGCCTGTTGCATGCAAGAGATACAGACGTGCGAATAGACTTTTCAGAGGTTAAATGACACAAAAATTACGATGGTCACATTAAAAAAGTCTGAAATACACTCCTTACTGCGCAATTTGCGTTGTTAGGAACGCGCTTTTTCAAATTTCCCGCGTCTGGGGGCAGTTTTCTAACGGAAACAATTAACGGCAACTCGCGGCTATTTCCGGTCAACTAAAACTAACAACATAACCTTAAAATCGGAGCTCGTGATATCGTGAAATGAAATGTAGGAGGATTGCGTTGGATATTTAAAAGTTGATCGATTTGGTTAGCGCATAAAGCGTATGGACAACTATAAGAGATCACGTTGGGTTTGTAAACAAACTGAAGGAAAAAATCACAACAACAACGACTCGGCATCTTCCGGAAATCACCGAGCCCGCCGTTTGCTCGTTTCCGGTGATTAGAAAACTGCCCCCAGACGCGGGAAATTTGAAAAAGCGCGTTCCTAACGACGCAAATTGCGCAGTAAGGAGTGTATTTCAGACTTTTTTAATGTGACCATCGTAATTTTCGTGTCATTTAACCATTAAAAAGTTTATTCGCGCGGCTGTATCTCTTGCATGCAACAGGCACATTGTCCACGGTTTTGGATTTGAATTAAGTTTCTTTTGCCAAACGGGGAATTCCGCAATTTAAATATTTCTCCTCTGATGTCTTGATATGTTCATCATTGCTGTTCAGAAAATTAAATAAATATATTGGTCATAGTAGATTTCATCTGCTTTTCAATCGATCTCCTTTTTCTAACTTTGCCCCCAAATTTTTCCACATCAAAATAAAAGTGCATGTTCCGCTCATTCTATGATGCCCATCTTCAAGGATGCAGTTTGAATTAGGAAAAATTCCATGTGAGGGTGAGTTCAAAGCTCGATGAAAGAGGATCGTGCGGATTCGACGAGTAGTGCTCCTTCAACGCATGCATGAAAGTCATTAAAAGCTGTCTCAGTGGCTCTTAAGTCACTGATCATAATTATAAATAAATGCCTGTAATCGCCGATTCCGTCTACAGTTTAATTGTCGCTGCAATGATCTCGATGCTCGAGCCATCAGTAGGTTTCCTAAAGCATACGGTATCGACCTACGTCTTTGAAATTCGTAAGATATTGACCCTCATAGGGAAAGATTGACTTAAATATGCCAAAACAGCGTAAATTACTAAGATTCGAGATCGGAAATAAGTGTAACAAATGTATTGCTATGGACATTTGAGAGTATAATTGGAACAAGTATCTATATTATACAACTACAAGCAAAATCTTGGAAGCACTATTTCTGACGAACTGCCGGACCGATAAGGATGATCTTTACATGTATGTCATCTGTAGTAGATGTAGATGTGCAAAAAATTATGAAACCCCGAACTTTTAATGTTGTAGAGCTTTTAAAGCTCATGTCACTTAAGTCCAATGTTAATAGCGTGAGAGATATGTCGTTTCCGCTAGAAACGTCAA
>NW_017552810.1:186469-312518 GCF_001854935.1 Bemisia tabaci
TTTTTTTTTTTTTTTTAAATTAAGTATTTAAAAATATTACATTACATCATCATTATTTACAAATCTGAGTGTTACGTCAAAAATTTTGAAATCGATGCAGCTCGAACACAAAATGGTGTATTAAAATAGAAGAACATTTTTGCCTATACATAGGCGTATAGAGCCCGCGAAGCGGGCCTGAGGGCGCGAGGCGCCCTCCCGGGGGTTGGGCCGCGCAGCGGTCAGGGGGCAGGGCCCCCTAGTTAATTAATACATCTGACCCAATTGTGAAATTTGGGTTCAACGTTTATTAGTTACGATTTTATAACCTCCTATATAATTTCGATTTTCAATGCTCCTAAGAATATTGGGTCAAAAATTCAAAATATCATTTGCAATGTAAGTTCTATGTCTATTATTAAAGCGTAAGCGTTACGAGATATTATAAATATAATTTTTTCTTTTTATCTTACTGCCCATTTTACCGGAGATCGTCAGACATCCGTGACATATGTGTTCATTGAGTGAGAGTCCGCGATAAACACTTACGGGCATTGGCGCAGCGGTTCTAGCAAATTGGCAACATTGTCTTTCCTCAATTTAAACCTATGGAAACGTATCGATTCTTGGAGGGGTCAGGTGCTCCGACAAGAATCGATTATTTAGCATAGGTTCAAATGGTAAAAATTCGGTGTTGCCAAATTGCTGGATCCACCTCTGATTACAGGCGCGCAAGTATGTTATGGAGGGGAAATTTCGGACTTTCAAAAGTTTTTTCCGAAAAATAGTGTGGACCCAGCATTATTTTACCACCTCGAAGATAAATCTTAACATTTTTAAGGAAGTTGTCAAAATATGAAACCTCACAAGGTTCATGACCAAATTGCGTTATTTATCTCCGGTCACGGTCACAATGCGTATTTGTAGGTCAGTTACTTTCCGGAGGTTCCCCGATAGTGGATTTAATCAGCCTCAATATTTGCTCCTCAAATATGGATAAAATACGTACGTGCGTAAATGTTTTCAAACATTTTAGAAAGCAGCCGTGAATTTCCCCTTGAATAGATAACTTGTACACGCACGCGTCAATGCGTATCTGATTGACCCTAGCTTTCAAACAAAATATTTTAAGTTTTGATTTTTGCAAGTGCCTTGGAGCGTCATCATCGAGAAGAGAAATCAGTGAAGTTTTTAGTCGATGAGACCATTCTTGTACTTGGCTCACTTCATTACGAAATATTCAATTTGAAAGAAAGAAAGGGGGAATCGAAATGATTTTTGGTCCATCTTTTCCCGCGGCATGTGATGTACCAAATCTTTATTTTGTAAAATTTGAGCTCGTTTCTTTTCTGGACGGGTTCCAATGATCGCTGACGGATATGAAAATAATGTTGCTTGATAAAAATAACTAAATTGTTCAAATCATGGAGCATTAACCCTTGGCCAAACAAACGCGTCGCTAAAAAAAATTCGCCCGTAACCCAGTACCATTTTTGAGCTTTAAGAGTTATGAGTAACAGTCCATGTGTCAAATCCTATTTTTTATTATATGGGCCATCTAGAACTATGTGTGTAGAGTAGTCGAAGATTTTGGCGTCGAGACAATCAACACAGAAGTAACAATGAGTAACACAGAATATGCCGATTATGCCACTTTGTGCGACTAATCCGTTGTTTCTAAACACAATCTTGTGTAAGTATCGTCCGACCCAAAAGTTATCGTGTTAATCTTAAAGCTCGAAGGTTAGATCAAGACCGTGTGTTTTCACACAATGTTATATCAACACAGTTATGTTGTGATCACATGATATTTTTATTTCTGAGAGTAAGGATGGACTGCATTTGGAGAAGTTCAAGAACCTTAATAGATTGATTCGATTGTTTTACATGTGCTGAAATAGGCGAATTCAAATGCTGACAAACCTACGAGACACCACTGGGATGAACTCCACGTGGAGACGTTTAGGAACCTCAACGGATTAACACCAGGAATTATTGCCCCACGAGCCCATAAAATCTGCGCCACTTTAAGATATGCTCGAATTTGCGACCGGACGCTGCGACAATTTTCTCATCGATAAATCCAACCGAACGTTGAGCCCAGTTAACTGAACAGGGATTTTTCAGTGCGTCCCTCCTCAAACAAAACGGCCGGAACCGTCAATTAAATCTCAAGTTCACTTTCGTTACAACACTCGGCCACCGCACTCGAAGAAAGCCCGCGATATCTTGCCTCACGCTGCAGCCGCTCAACGTCCTGCAATCGATCAATCGACGAAGGACATCGAAACTCGATTAATCATGCCGTGTCGTAAGGAACCGTTAAAACTATCGATTGGGTTCTTTGGCGCGGGGCAGGAAGAGCCTGAGGCGTAGCTGTCGGGAGCTGATTCCATGAAATTTGGCCGGCTAACCGGCTGACCGCCTAAACGCTTCAATCAGACCGAATTCGAATTCGCAGACCCGACTATAATATCGTAACATGCGTTGCGATGGATCGATTGATCTCCCATTTAAACCTACGGAAAAGGATCGATTATCAGGGTATACCTTTATGATCGATTGTTTACCATAGCTTCAAATGGGAAGATATCGATTCTCGGCTCGCCGCTGCCTGACGCCTAGCCCTCATCCGGGCCAAGGAACTAATAGAAATCCGACCTTGACTGTCACCAAGTTCGTCTCGCTATTTTCGACGAGTCGACGTCCGATTGGGATTTTGACATCCGAGTTCAGCGCGGGCAATTCCACGCCGGCCATTCGTCGAAAGTTGCGGTTCAGGGCGGAAAGGGTCACAATAAACGTGAATCTTGAACTGTTGACCTGAAACTTAAAATGGAACGAACGGACTAAATTCTCTCTGGCTCCTCTCGTGGTATACCGTCCTGCTTTGGAAAGTATATTAAAACAAACAGGAAAGCTCTGATACGTTCACTGGAAAAAAAAACACATTGGATCTAGAGGCCAGACTCTTGAAAACATTGACAAGAAAAAATACTTTTGATTCAATCAGATTTTTGCTAAAATCAAAAGGAAATCTACTCAAATTAAGAGGCTTGGTTCTTGATTTAAGCAAAAATCCGATTGAATCAAGAGTATTTTTTCTTGCCCATGTTTTTAAGAGTCTGGACTCTAGATCCAATGTGTTTTTTTTTCCAGTGTTCGTATCAGAGAAGCGCTCAACTGATTTCTATGTAGGGGCGTTTTTAAGTTCCCCGAAGAAGATGTGCAATGTGCATCGTTGAGATGAAAGAACTCACTCACCAAAATTCCGACTATCAATTTTGAGAAAACTACACTACCGATAAAAACTAAATTTTAGAAAAGCGAGTATCGTCATTCGTGCTTTGACATCAGAAGCATTAAATAACGGTTTCACAGATTATTCTAAATATGATATGCCCCTTTCCGTCATCTTATTGTTAAACTGGTGCGTCATTTGTTAAAATTCTAGAGGCAGGTTGATATAAAAATGTACGCCCTATCGATTGAACACTTAAGACTTTATAAGAGTAAATCAACTTATTATTGGCTAAGTTAAACGACGTCCTATATGGACCGGTTCCGTGTTCATCTCCATGTCTTACATCCTAATATTCCAATTGTTGTCACTATTTTGCACACTTTTGTGACTATAAACGAGTATGGAGCTACATTTTGATAATAAAGCGGCTCGCAGTATTTGCATATTTTACTTCGACGTATTATGATCTTTTTTTAAGTGGGACAGTATATATTCATCAAGTATATATTACCTTCCCTTATATAGTCAGAGAATTCTATTTTTGCACAAAAACTGTTTGAAACGAAGAATATTTGCATTTGAGACCAAACGGAATAATTTGAAACTTACAGGTAATTGTTCGATTCCCCATAAACACCATGTAAACTATCATATATGTACACAGCACTGGAAAAAAAAACACATTGGATCTAGAGTCCAAACTCTTAAAAACATCGACAAGAAAAAATACTCTTGATTCAATCAGATTTAAGCTTAAATCAAGAACCAAGCCTCTTAATTTGAGCGGATTTCCTTTTGATTTAAGCTTAAATCTGCTTGAATCAAGAGTCCTTTTTCTTGCCAATGTTTTCATGAGTCTGGACTCTATATCCAATGTGTTTATTTTCCAGTGAGTGACTGAAGGGGTGGAGATACACAAGATACCAACGTAATCTTTGAAAGAGATCAAGGTGGGTAGTGTTGACCGAATCATTTCATCATCGTTTGAGAAACAACCGATCCACTTCCGAATAGAGTCCCTTTATACCCAGAGTTAAGACAACTCACTTTTGGTTGGGCTGAAAGTGGCCTAAAAAAAAATCCAATTCTGATTGGTTCTCGCTCATGGAGGCCGAAACGAGTGCACCAAGATGGCGGTACCTCGAATGTGAACAAGAATAATGAAAATATTACCTAATTGTGGTTTATCAAGAGTAAATTGTTATTTCCATAGGTCCAAAATGAAAATAGATTAAGAAATTATTCACAAACCAATCTCATTTTCTTTTTAATTGATCACTTTGTTGATGTTGTTGTTTTTGTTTGACAGACATCGCAGGATTCCTGATCCTTATCCCTCAATATCGTTCGTTTGGGTGCACTCGTTTCGGCCTCCATGGCCAGCCAAGGCCGGCTGCCAGTCAGCTGATAATCGAGTTGTCTTAACTCTGGGTATAAAGGGACTCTACTTCCGAATAGATCCGTCCGGTTGCAACGATGAGACGGCACCCATGTGTGGTAATGCGTTGTTATGACGACGCTTTATCTCTGTCAGCTTTCGTCACTGTGTTGTGTTATTGAGCAGTATCAATGGCATGTAAGAGAAACTATTACTGCCTCAAACCATCAAATTAGATCAGCACAAGGAGAATCACCGTACTACACTGGAAAAAAAACACATTGGATCCAGAGTCCAGGCTCTTGAAAACATAGACAAGAAAAAATACTCTTGATTCAATCGAATTTTTGCTTGAATCAAAAGGAAATCCGCTCAAATTAAGAGGCTTGGTTCTTGATTTAAGCTTAAATCTGATCGAATCAAGAGTATTTTTCTTGTCGATGTTTCTAAGAGTCTAGACTCAAGATCCAATGTGTTTTTTTTTCCAGTGTACTACACCGCACGGGGACGTAACAATTAATACATTTATTCTGACGGCGCTTCACGAGTTATCCAAAAAATGATAAACATATTTATTCTTATTTTTTTTTCATACCATAATTTATTTGTGCCGGTTTTCAGAATTACTTATTGGTAGCTTAATGAGTTTTTCAGCGCTATTTATTGACCTTAACGTCTAAGTATAACGACCTAACGCATAATGTCTCCTGATTTGTCCGAGAAAGTACGATACATTGACGTATACGTGTTGATAAGCTCATTCATGAATAAAATCTTATGATGGCCCTATCGATAGATAATTGTCTTGAGAGTGTGCACCGTGAAAAAATTGTACTTCCGAGTTAAGTTTTTCACTTTAATTTCAGTTCACAGTTTTTTTTAAATATTTTAATATTAAATATAATTTAATTTTTAATATTTAATTTCATGTACTTTTCAATTTCAAACGCATGTTTCCAGAGACCGCAGGCACGTCACGAGTCTTGCATTCACGGTGCATCTCATGCAATCAAAGAAAACCCTAACGACAGACACAAATTAGTATAACGATGTTTCTTGAGAAAAATTCACTGGAATACGGTTTTCAAGTTACCCTTCAAGGTATAATTCAGAAAAGCAAGCAATGGAACAAAAATACTCGCTCTTTACATTTCACGCTCTTTTGCCGGACTTTTATGATTAAGTTTTCAGCGTAACATTAACTTGTCGTAAATGGCAAAGCTCAACATATCCATCTTCGGCACTTGCACTAATCAACAGCTGAAGTCAGGAACCACGTATCTTGATCACCATGTTTCAGAATCCTGACTCCCACTTTATTATTTCGAACTTAAACGAGCCAACTTTATTCCTTGAAATTTTCACTGAAAGTTCTTTAAACAGGGAGGAAAAATTAATGAAAATGTCAACAAATAAAAGTTGATTTTTTTTCTCCCGTGAAAAACTAAAGTAAAGGGAAGTCTGCAACGTCGTAAACCGAGAAACATGGTTACAGAGATTATCAATCGACATGCTTCCTCAAGGCGCGTGAGACCATTACTTAATTAGACACGGGTGGTACAAGTGAGTGGTCAGACTGGACCTCGACGCATTCACTCTGTTATCAGTAACATGTAGCCATAAGTGCCACGGGCGGATAATGTGAGATATTGTACATGGGAAACAAATGTCTATTAAGAGGGAATCTGAAAGATGGAAGCAGGATGGAAAGAAGAGGACCCTTGGAGAAAAATACAATTTTTCCATCAAAACTACCAAAAATTTAAACTGTATGATGAGTTGAAAAAATAGCCAAAAAAACACTGGAAAAAAAACCACATTGGATCTAGAGTCCAGACTCTTAAAAAAATTGACAAGAAAAAGCACTCTTGATTCAATCAGAATCTAGCTTAAATCAAGAACCAAGCCTCTTAATTTAAGCGGATTTCACTTTGATTCAAGCAAAAATCCGATTGAATCAAGAGTATTTTTTCTTGTCAATGTTTTCAAGAGTCTGGACTCTAGATCCAGTGTTTTTTTTTCCAGTGAAAGGGAAAAAAGGAAAAAAAAATTAAAATAAAAAATTTATAGAAAAATTTAAATATTCACCAGTCGACTTTTTTCATGTTCACAAATAGACTAAAGAAAATAAAATTTACTCCTTTTTTATGCCGTAAAGGCTGCACAAACCCTCCCTGTGTTATGAATCTGCCTACAAAATATATTATTTGTTTGCATTCAAGATGGATTCATATGGAGAGGAAGGACGAGTGAACTGCTGACAAATCATTCAGTGAATTCAGTGAATTTTATTGTCTTTCAGTGATACAAGAGACAGCACCTTTAATTAGTCGAGTTAAGAAGGAAACCAAACACATAATTTGGCCTAAAACGGCGCGACTTAGGGAGAAATGATGACGAGGACTTGAGATGAAAAGGAGAAGCCCTCGGCGCGGTAATCGGCATCTAACACATATAAGCGCCTACAAGACTTCACGAATACTTCACGCATTGCATCAAACACAGTGTGGTCATTGCGGACAGCGTGAAACGGATAGCGCCTACAAGAATGCATGAATACTTCACGCATTGCGCCAAACACGGTGCGGTCGGCGCGGCGCGGCGGCGGAAGTTAAAATCATTAAACCAAATTTTGTGTTTGTTCTTTCATAATTGTTTCGTTCATTTCTTATGAATGGAAGGCTTTTTCCATTAAAGATAGGTTCATGAAACTTGACTTTCGCGCAAAGTTCCGTGACCTTCTGCTAGTATTGTTGACAGGGCTTTCCCAAAAAAATTGTTCAACACGAGTAAACGCGTCTTATGCACCCCTCCCCCCTGGCAGGTTCACTTGATGGTTTTTCTTGATGTTTCAAAACGAATGAGAAAGGGGCGGCAAAATACAGGCGGCCCATGAGCGGCAAGTAGGAAAATCCGGTCCTGAAAGCATGCCTCTAAATTTTAAACTTATAAGTGTAATTTATTTTCTGATCGACAAAAGAATCGAGTGCACATTTTCTGTGGAGGCATCATCACACCCGTAGCTCTCATTTATTTGACAAACTGCCTGACATCATTTTAAATTATTTTGTATTTGCTCTTTATTTTAAATGGTTTTCTCTTGTTATGCCGAGCGAGTTGTCTAAGATAATTCGTCTCAAAACTTTGCCGTTTTTGTCAAAAAACTCTCTTTGATACTCGCGTGTCAAAGTATAAAATTGAATTTTGATGAGAATCTGACAACATCCTGCATACGTTGATTCACTTGTCCACGCTCAGAGATAAAGTCCTTTTAGCATATTACAACTATCACCGGGTGAGAATTATAATTTACATGAAATCACCGTAAACAGTAAAAGTGTGCATAGAAGAAGACGCCCCAAGAGTCATAAACTTGCTGTTTTGCCGAGAAGTAGTGTTCAAAATGGCATTCCATGCCTCTATCTTTCTTTCCTACTTCTCCTCGGTCCGTACTCTTGTCCAGCAAAACAAGATTGTTGTTTACGCTTTATTCTATTTGCGCTTCAATTTTAAAAAAGCGAGAGATTAGAAAGCCCCTTGATAAAGAAGTTCAGTTTTTTTTATTTCGGTCAAACCTATTTTAATAATTGACAGCTTCGACAAAACTCAGCCTATAACCACATGAAATATTGCCAATTTCCTCTCATGTATTCTTTTTTTTTTAAAAAAAATAATAAAGTAGTTCAAAACAAAATTGAGGGGCTTGGAGGAAAAGACGCTTAAGTGCAGTTTTCGGAAAAGTTGAGATTTTCATGAACTCAACTCAAACTAGTTTGAAAGTATATTCTGTAAATTTTTCACGACTAAAACTCAACTTTAAAGCATCAACAGGTGAGTTTAAACTTCCTCTCTGCAATGAAGCTTCATGTAGGTAACTTTGAAACATTAAACACGCATTTCCTGGAAAAGCAAACACTGCAATTATACGCATTGTCCTCCAAGCCGCTCGATTTTGTTTTGAAATTTGGCGAGGAAATTCTTTATAATGCAGAGAAAACTCACGGAATGTTGCAAGGCATTACCTTGCTTAGATTTTGGGTAAAAAAATAAAACAGAGGAAGAAAGTATAGGCAAACGTGGAACTCAAAGTTAGGCTGATTCTTGTCGATGTCGTTCCAATGATGTCACACATTCTGCAATTAATTAACCCTTGAAATAATACTAAAATCCACACCATAATATTGGAAATAAGCACGCTTTCCTACTGATTCTGTCTGAAAACGAACTGATTAATCGCAGATACCCAATCATTTTTCCATGAAAATGCCACTGAGGTGTCCTGACTCAGACAACAATTTCAAATTCGAAAAGTTCTAAAATCATTTAAATTCATTGCAAACTTTTTACTCGAGAGAATGAAATAGACTTCTCGTAAAGTCAGGTGCACTAATGTACTTGTATAAGAAATTCTCTCTCCTTGATTCAAAGAGGTATATTAAAACCCGATTTTTCACTATATTCAATGAGCTAATAATAGGATACAGCATTGGCTTAAATTCCAAATTTTCGTAATGAAAAGACATATGGCCACAGCGTTGCATGGACCAAGATTTCGGAGTAGAGTTTGAAAGATAGAGGCATAGTGATGGTAATAAATTGGCGTTAATTGGCATGTATTCAGTGGGCAAGACATGCACTCGAAAAAATGGGGACTGATTTCGGAGTTACTAATTGACAGTATTATCACTCGCAGCCCAATGTTCAATTACTTTTACCGTAGTTCTTGGATTCCACGTGCCCAGATAGTCGCCTCATTGCAACTTCAAGCCGATTTAATCGTCCAAAACGCCGACCGTTTGCTGCGATCACACGGCCTCATTGATTATCAGGGTGTCCGCAATGAACACCTTAACAATCGATTCCCTACCATAGCATCAAATGGGCAAACATCGATAATCGATTGTTCACGTCTCGCTACTGAGCTGAGACCCCAAAATGCTTAAACGGCCCCGAGGATTGCGCAAATCGCGAAATCGGACATTTTTCGCCCACCTACAAGTCCGTCTCAAGGTTCCTCGGAAAAGTGGGACGGATTCATTCGCGTTTTGAATTTCTCGAAAGGGAGATTTTGAGAAACTGTGCGTGAAATGCGTGAGCGCTCACTTAAGGCGACGCGAGTTGAGCAACGCAATATCTGTCAAATTGGAGCCGGGCGCGCTAGCAAGGTTTCGCGCGGCAGAAGCTGAAATATGATTAATAAACAGTAAACACTGACCAAACTTAAGTCAATAAAAAATAAATTGGAGGCAAAGTATCGGAGCCGCGAGGCGGTCGATCCCTCGATCTCGAACTTGACTTAAAATCGATATCTATCGATTCGGAGCATCGACGCGTCGCGTTGGACAGATGTCGGAAAACACTGGTGCGTCGCGTTGAGTCGCGCCGCGCCGCAGCGCACTTAACTTTGACCCATTTTTAGTCCACAGTCTGCAGGCACAACCTCTCGAAATGTTCCTCTCTTTTCGCTGATATTCGGTGGATGATGGACTCGTATTGAATAGCTGAGTGAACCACAAATCGGTAACCGCACCTCTAAGGATTTTCTGTGCGAAATCCGATACTTATGTTGCTGACCAAAAGGCCTTTTACCCTAATGGCCTGGTTACACGCTCAAATTTCCGTCAAATTCCGATCAAAATGATGACCAAGATGGCGGTCGAGAGTTATCTAGATTGGTGAGTAAAATTAATTAAAACAGCGTGTTGATTGAAATAAGCACGAAATAAGCACGGTTGTGTGGAAATCAGATGAAGGATGAGCCCCACAGCTCCATCATCTACCATCAAATTTTTGCAGGCCGCAGAAATTTGATGGTAGATGGTGCGCACCAGTCAACATTTGATCGGAAATTGATGGAAATTTGAGCGTGTAACCAGCGCATTATAATTCGTTGTTCCCCTCACGAAAAAAAACGTGACTTCATTCGGAGGTTGGAAAATTGATTAAAAAATTCAATTATGTGTATGTCGCAGGCAAATAGTGAAATCAGGCATTTTGTCAAATGCCTAGGCAGATAGTTAAATTTTGACGGTCTATACAATTTTTTGAATTTATGGCGAGGAGCTCGCAAGTTTTCAATATTTTTTGGAAAAATAACTCATCAAACCTACGAATTCTTCTTGTCTCTTCCTCTTTATTTGTCTCTCATATTTTTAAATGATGAAATCCTAAAAATTCTGTATTTTATGACATACTGAGAAATCAATTATTACAGGAGAAATTAATTATTTTGTCAAAAATTAGGAAAAGAAGCAGACTTTCAATCTAAGTTAGAATATTTGACTATTTGCCTAGGCATTTGACAAAATGCCTAATTTTACTATTTGCCTGCGACATACATACAA
The DNA here is from genome assembly GCF_001854935.1 of Bemisia tabaci. Classification (NCBI taxonomy): domain Eukaryota; kingdom Metazoa; phylum Arthropoda; class Insecta; order Hemiptera; family Aleyrodidae; genus Bemisia; species Bemisia tabaci. The sequence continues at coordinate 197,415 of NW_017552810.1, forward strand.
GAATATACCTGAGTAATTTTTGCGCAAAATTGTCCTAATTCTTGCATGAGATCAGAGGAAAATCAGTGAAATCTTCAGTTAGAAATGTTCAAGATTTTCCTGGTAAAAATACAATTTGCAAGCAAAAACTGCGACATTGAAAAGCAGTTACGTTTCCTCGTGACGGTCAAAAATTCCGAATTTCAGCATGGAGTAATTTATGAATGGTCTCAAAGGGATTTTGCCCTCTTAGGCCTGGAAGATATACAGCGGATATATTTTTAAGGATGCGACTATTTCGACGCGTAGGAAGTATCTATTCTTGCCTAATAGCCAAAAATGAAGGCGCTTTGTGGTAGTAGGTTTAATTTAGTTTCATTTGGGCAATCAAACACTACCTGCACGATGAAATAATCGCATCCTCAAAGGGTGCTCATCATATTTTCCCTTTCGTACAAGGGTTTCGAGCCTTATATTTTTAGAGACTTCAAGTCATTATCAGTCTTGAAGCCACCACTTTCTGTGTCCACATCTGTGAAAAATATTTGGTAACTCTATCTGACACCATCTGTAATGGAATATGAAATTCTAAAAAAATTAAAACAAAAATAATTTGAAAAATTTGAATTAGAAAAATTAGTTTCAAGAGATTTCGAGGGGTCTCTTTGACCGTCGATAAGCTAGAATGGGAAAATGGCTTCACCTATTTTGGTGGAGTGTTATAGTTTCACCTTATAGTAATTTCTACTACTGTACGAAACTTACTAAGCAACGAAGCAGATTTTATTTGATCAGTCACGCAATGGTTGATTTCATATAATACAATCCTGAAATATGCAGCCAGATTATGATTGAACAGGGCTGGATTATTAACATTTAGCCCGAATATATTGTCAAGTACCTACCTAAGTATAATGCAACCGGTGAGTTGTTCGATGGATTAACGATTCAGTCATTGTCTAAGCTGCCCAAAGTACAATATTTCTCGGAGTGTTTTCCTAGATTCTTAATTTGATGTAGTAATTTAAAAACTATTAATTTAAAAATCGTTATAGGATTACTTCACAATACTGATCAGATCCAAGGACGATCGGCTTTTTCCCGTCTAGACTGTTGGAGTGAAAAATTGGAAATATTCATGGGAATCAAGTTGAAGAGCAGAGCTACTTCGGCGGGTCTATGCTGCCGGGCTAAGGAAGTACGCCGTATGAACATTCAAGAGTTGCCAAATTTCCCTTGGTAAAACATGAATTTTTGACGACATTTACGCGCATTTTTCTTTGAAGTCTTCAGATATTTTAGATTAAATTGCGTACAAAATAGTCTGAAAATTTTGCGGGAAAATATGCACAATTTTCTCAGTAAATGCAGTTCTTATCGAAGGAAACTTGGCAACGTCTGAAGGCTCATACGGCGTTCTTCCTTAGCATGGCAGTACGGCAGTGGCGCAGCGTAAAACATCAGCTGTCGATGTTTTCCCATTTGAAGCTGCGGTAAAGAATCGATTCTCAAGGTGTTCGTTGCGAACACCCTGATAATCGATCCTCTTCCATAGTTTTAAATGGCGGATGAATCGATTCATTGCAAATCACGACAGGCCACTGATAGAAGGGTATTAAAGACTTAAAGGGTTATCAAGAGGCCACACTCGATAATGACTCCACTTTCAAATCGGCTACCTATCAGCTCGAGTCTCATCGTAATAAAATTGTTGGTTATTTTTTGTAGTAACTTTTCCTCCCCTGCATGCCCCGGCCGTGCATTCGTCACCACTCGAAAGCATCACTAGATGCAGTTCAATAACACTTCGGAATGCTTCCCATGCGCTTTTGATTTTTTACGTTGCATTTTACAACGTTCCTATCGTTAAATTCATCACATATCTGGGGAGAACTTCCTTATACTACCGTGCAAAGGAAAAACGTAGTATGAAAAATCGGAAGTTACCAAATTTCCTTTGATAAAATATTTCCTTTTTAAGCGAATTTATGGATATTTTCCCTTGAAATTTTCATGTACCTCCGACCAAAGTAGAGATAAAACTATCTGAAAAATACTACAAAATATACTCACGAGTTTCTCAGATATTTCGTGTTTTATCAAACGAAATGTGGCAACTTGTGGAGGCTCATACGGCGTTTCTACTTGACGCAGCAGTATGGAGGAGAAAAAGTGCTAGTGTACTTTAAGGTAGTAGTTGCCAATTATACATATTATTAAATATTAGTTTCCCAGACGCCGAAACGTAGCTCCAGCTCAAGGTTGTAAGATAGACTCGAAAAATTCAATTTTCTGGAAGAATAAGACTGCAATTCCCGTTCAAAATTTTTTTGACTTTTGAGTTAAGCAAAATCAGTGCGAAAATTGCAGTCAGAAACGTCGACAGTCTTCTAATGAAAAGAAAGTCAGCGGGGGAAAATTTTGCAACACTGAAATAAAGTTACTTTCATTCGTCTGGGAAGCTGTATTATCGGGTGAATGCTTCGATGTTGTTGAATATTATTTATTTATGAGCATTCCATTTATTCAGAAATAAATTAGTCAATGTTGTTGTAGAGTCTATGATTCTTAAAAAAAATAGCTCCATTTCCATGAATGGAATCTACATTAAAATGTCAATTCATGAGTGCGATAATTTTGATGGTTCAAAATTTAACTTTTTGGGTAAAATAATTACTGCGCATTAGGGTGGCCCACAAAAAATGAATTTCGGAAATTTATAGCCGTAACCCCCTAAATCGGTTACAGCATGTTCAAAAACACCGAAAATGAAATTTGGGGTCAATCGGACAAAATTAACCCGACGCGCAGTTGCCATTTATCCCCGCAAAAATAGCGAATTTTTACTGTTTATCAGTAATTTTTCGCTCCCAAAAAATAAAGCCGGAGGGGTCTGCAAATTAAACAGATGGCAAAATTATTTCATGAACTACACCCTAGTGAAGTTTTGGACCCCCTCCATGCTTTTGACCCGACGCGCGGTTGCCATTTTCACGCATGAAAATAGCGAATTTTTGACCGTTTTTGATGATTTTTCCCTGTCGAAAAATTAACGTGGAATTAGTAGATATGATGCTCCCAATGCTCCCCTTCTGATAATTTTGACACGCTGCAACGTTGCCATTTTTCTGAGCAAAATCGTGAATTTCGAATTATTTCAATATCAACTCTCTAAACCTAAAAAAACTCAGGAGCCATCGAAAAAGTGCGCTAAAACACGGTGATTATACCATGAGTATCTTCTTTGAAAATATGGACCCTGTAAAATGTTTTACTCGGCGTGAAGTTACCACTTGGCAACCAGTGGTTGATGGTAACAGTCAAGTTTCATACGTTAATGCGCCTTCAATTACATTTGATACCGTGCAATACTTTCGTGGTGGAATAGTTGCATTGGCGCCTACAAACCTATCAGGGATACTGCATGCATTGCGCAATGAGTGAAGTATCCCTGTTAGGTTTGTAGGCGCCAATGCAACTATTCCACCACGAAAGTATTGCACAGTATCTAATGTAATTGAAGGCGCATTAACGTATGAAACTTGACTGTTACCGTCATAGTGTCAGGGGGTATTATTTAACGAGGAACTTGAATCTCAACTCAAATTTTTAAAATTCAAAAATCCAAAATGACAGATATTGCCAAAAATGTTATCTTGAGACTTTCGAAATCTAAGACGGTTGACTGCCTGACCGATCAGGCGGTAAGGTAACTTCACGCCGAGTAAAACATTTTACAGGGTCCATATTTTCAAAGAAGATACTCATGGTATAATCACCGTGTTTTAGCGCACTTTTTCGATGGCTCCTGAGTTTTTTTAGGTTTAGAGAGTTGATATTGAAATAAGTCGAAATTCACGATTTTGCTCAGAAAAATGGCAACGTTGCAGCGTGTCAAAATTATCAGAAGGGGAGCATTGGGAGCATCATAGCTACTAATTCCACACTCTGATTACAATTTAGGCATCTGTAACGTTAATTTATCGACAGGGAAAAATCATCAAAAACAGTCAAAAATTCGCTATTTATGTGCGTGAAAATGGCAAGCGCGTCGGGTCAAAAGCATGGAGGGGGTCCAAAACTTCACTAGGGTGTAGTTCATGAAATAATTTTGCCATCTGTTTAATTTGCAGACCCCTCCGACTTTATTTTTTGGGAGCGAAAAATTACTGAAAAACAGTAAAAATTCGCTATTTTTGCGGGGATAAATGGCAACTGCGCGTCGGGTTAATTTTGTCCGATTGACCCCAAATTTCATTTTCGGTGTTTTTGAACATGCTGTAACTGATTTAGGGGGTTACGGCTATAAATTTCCGAAATTCATTTTTTGTGGGCCACCTTACTGCGCATACTTAAGAGGATAAAGTGACGCTCGGAAAAAAAAATTATTAAAGGCGTTAAAGTAGCTACCAGGCAAGGAAATTATTTTCAAAAGCTCAACTTTCGCTCGGCACTGTAAAATTTGACGTTTACGAAAAACAGTGTGGTTTTTAGCTAAGATAAAAATCTTAGTCTTTAGAATTTTTTTTTTTTGCAAACAATACTTACTCGATTGAAAAATATGAGCTAAAATGCTGGACCAGCTTTTTTGGAGAACAATTTTATGTGAGAAGGTATTCATAATCTTCATCGTTAAATTGGGAGGGAAGAAGTTTGTTTTGTAAATTGACTTATTTTTTCTGGTTCAAACGAAAAAAATAAGGTACTGAATAACAATCTGCACGTGATAAGGTATAGCTTTAAAAACATATAATCCCCTATCCATTCAATTATTTTTTTGGTTCAAACCAAAAATAAGAAATTTTAAAAACAATCCACACAAAGGAAGGTAGCTTTAAAAAATATAATCCTCCGTCTAGTTACGCAGCATCGATGCGAGGCATCCAAAATAATAAAAACTGTGAGTAGTCAATTCAATGCTCGAAATAGAACTTGGCTTGAAAAATAAAATTCAGGCAAATGATAGGCAACAATGCTGAAATTTATTGTTCTTGTGTTTCTTACGTTATTTTCCATTATCAAAAAGATAGCGTTAAGTGAAAGGAAGCTATCTACATTTAGATATGGGTCGTGGTTATGATATACTCAAATGGCAAGGAGAACTCATGTCAGAGTATGGATGACATTAGTTCCATTTCATGCAATCCAAATGTGCTTACGAGAGTGGAAAACGATTTTCTATCAGAGCACGTGAACGTAGTTATCAGTGGCTGAAGTTCGTAAAATCAACTTTTTCTTTCTTGAAAATATTTTGCAATCTCAAGTCATTAAATTTGCAACGTTATCAAGGTTTGTGGGGAATATGGAAACATGGAGGAGTCACTTGTACAACCTACAAAGTATAATGCTTAGGAGAGTAGTCTAATTACATGATAAAACTCTTCATTCAATCAAACTTGACTTCAGTTCAGAGTTATATTCATTCACATCTTCAAGATTCAGATTGTTTTTCTGCTCGGTGAGCCGAGTGCATGTGAGTTCATAGGAAGTCTATTTATCGTGAAGATATATTCTGGCGCCATCTTTAGTACCTTCAGATTAGGATGCAACAATTCTATGTCCCAGAGTCATGAGAGGGTTACGAGAACATATATCTTGATTCCAGTGTTCCAAAATATCCTCACCTACTTTTTTTTTTTTTTTTTAAAGAATATTGTTAGACTTTCTTGTACAACGTTTTCAAATAATATTCTTTAAAGAGCAGAAAAAAATAAAAATATAAAAAAAATTTCCAGGAAATCAAAATTCGAGGAATATCTGTCATGTGGAAAACTGAGACAAATTTCTTCGTTTCGTCATTTCAGCATGGGGACGTACAGCAGGTTTTAAAATCCCCTAAATTTAAAGGGTTCCACTTACAAATAGTTTAAATGGTTTTGGTTCACCACTAGATTCTTAGCAACCTTTCGGCATATGTATTATTAGCCTCTTAAAAGGTATTTATAGCAATGTTGAAGACCTTTTTAAATCAACGATTAAGTCTATAAGCTCGAGGGATTTTTGCTCTTAATCCTCAATAGAGAATGAAGAAAAAAAATCTCCAAAATTTCATGTCGATGTAATGTACATGTACTTCATGAAAAGTAATGATTGGAGCTACTGAAGAGCTTACACAGATTGGCGTATTTGCAAACAAAACATACATTCCCCTAATCTTTAGCAAGGAGAGTATCTTGAGTGGACCTCATACGATAAGCCAGAGATTTTTCATTACAGTTCGAGTGGCTAGGTCAACGTCTATTGGACTCACAACTTTTTCTAAAGGTTGAATAGTTTATAAAAAGAACCCTTCATGGTGTAAAAAATTCACCCATATGGTCATTTTGATTGGGTATTTCTTTTTCCCGGGATTGTTAAAATGTGAAAAATTAATACTTGTTTTAAATCGAAATTAGCAAGAAAATTGCACGCACAGAATTGAGCTTCTTCTCTAGAAAGAAGCTGTGGTTGTTCAAGAAAAGTTATGCGTAGTGCGGTTTAGCAGTGGCGCGGCATTTTTTTTTTTTTTTTTTTTTCCTTTTTCTGGTGCCTTTTTCTGTTGCCCCATGCACTGCGACCTCTCGATCTATTGTGCCCAGTTGTTGGTTCCTGGTTGGTCACAGAAGCCCTCCCCTTCAACAAGTTGGAGGAGAGTGGGCGCGGCATTTATGGAAGGAAAGGAAGCACTGCTTCCCATACCTACTTTTAATAGACATTGTGTAAAGGTAACTATTTGCAGAGTGTCAATAATTTAAAATTTAGAACAGAGGTAAGAGTTGAGTCAATACTTTTTTTGAAAAATCGAAATTTTAGTTACTTCGCTCTAACTAGTTTCCGACAGTGACATGTGAGAAAAAAATTAGTTATAGAGGTCACTTTTTCTCGATGTGTAAGTTTCATTGGTGTCGAGAGGTGAACAGCGCCCAAATGTGCAAAATTTCAAAAGTGCAAACCCCAAAAGTGAGAAATGCATAGTCCAATGGCACAAAGGGAGAGTGTCCAGATTCGCCCCTATAACGTAAATCCCGAAATAAAGGAAAACATTCACATGATTTTTGATGGCGCTTCGACTTATATTTTATGCTGGGAACTTTCGGCCGGTATCAAGGATTGTTCTTTAAGGTTTCCGTACTTACGCGTCATAAGTATGTAATCCAAACAAAGGACAACTCATTTATATACATTAAAGGAAATTCTAAAAATCTAGCTCTGTCACCCAATTCTTTCTTTTTTCCGATTTCAAGGACCGGCTATACATTACCTATAATATATTTTAGCAATCAATGCATTTTGGGAGACATTGACAATGTGATGATAAAAATCAGTAATTGTTTACTTCAGAGACTCATTGGGCGACGCTGAAATTAAGTTGAGGTGTATGACAAATAAGCAAAGCGCCCTCAGTTCGTTTCGCATACGACGAACACTAAACGAATTTCATCCGGCGCCTGGATGCAACTATTTGAACTCCATGGATGTCCGTGTTGCATAGGCACGGAAATGAAGGCGTTTTGACTTAGCTCTCCGAGCTTTCACCGCTTCATCCGTTCCGTGGTGCGACGAGGAACGTGGAATTGTACCCATACGGTGGTGCCACGAATCATTTTTCAGCTATGACAGTTTTTTTCTAGAGTCACATGAATCTTTCGTCCTTACTACCCTTAATGCACTAATAATTGTGGTGCCATACTAGTAGTAAAAGGAGAGACGATAAAATTTATGTTAACCCAGCCACTATGGTTTGGCTCAAATTTATAGATACAAATTGCAAAACTTACCCACGAGCAGTATTTTTGGATCATTTTCCCTCATTATAGATCATACTGCTTTACTTTGAATATGAACATGGGCGATGTGATAGCTTGAAGATACATACCTACAAAAGAAAACAAACAAAAAAAAAAAAACCATCAGTGATGTTTCATACTTCATTTTACATTTACAATAACATGAAATATTTCATTCTAAAAACCCTAAATGTGAATGGATATCTCTTGCATACTGCCGTTCGAAAGTTTGATGCTCTGAAAGGAAGATCTATAAGAAAAAAATCATTCACCAGGATTATGTGTCATGCAGGGATAAAAAAAAATTAATACGACAGATCGAATTAGACGTACAAAGTTGCTGAACTCTAAACTGATTTGATAAAGTAATGTTCCCCAGACGATCTTATCACACGTGGCAATCGTTAAAATGTTAGATGGAATTGGCATAGGATTGATAAACATCAAGAAAATAAGTGCATTCTTCTCCTCGTGAAGACTTTTAATCCGTCGCAGAAATTGCACAGCCAACGAATTTCTTACATCTGCAGCCAATGGTTTCGTAACTCTGTTATGACGGACGCTTCAATAGCTGACAATGAGCTTTGAGTTGAGTTTCGACCAAATCAAGGCAGAACCAAAGACTGAAAGAAAACTCATGCTACTTTTTACTAATCATAGGCTGATCCAATGGGACATAAGGGCGTACGTCCCCCTCCTCCGTCCGCCCGAAAAAAGGAGGGAAAAAAGGGAAGAAAGATAGAGGGGGGAACATAGGGAAGAAGAAGGAAGGGCGCTCAGACTTTGTACTTATTCATGGCGAAATTGATTCAAATTGCACATCAGATGCTTTTAAAGTTCGAAAAGTTTCTTGAGGAAGCCTCCCGGACCTTCTCACCACCCCTCCCGTTCGAAGTATCTGGATCTGGGGGCTAATTGATGAAATTGATAGACAAGGCGATAGACAATGAAGACATAGGCAGTATTGAGCGATCCTACTGGTTGAATGGTTGGTTCCTACATTTTGTATTTTTTATTTTTCCGACTATAGCGGCTATAGCGGCTATAGGCTATAGCGATGTTAAATGAAATCCTCTGGGATCAGCGGATTTCCAAAGATAACAAGAGGAGGATATACAACGCTGTAGTTAAAAGTATATTAACATACGGATGTGAAGTTTGGCAGCTGAAGAAACGGACACAGGATATGCTAAGAGCAACGGAGATGGATTTCTGGAGAAGGTCGGCAGGAATTTCTAGGAGAGATCGGGTCCGTAATGATAGAGTGCATCAGATAATGGAAGTCGAAAATGACATCGTGTTCGACGTCATGACCAAACAACTTGTTTGGTATGGTCATGTCAATAGGATGACGGAAGAGAGGCTGCCAAAAAAGATGCTTGATTGGGTTCCTCCTGGGAGGAGGCGTAGGGGACGCCCAGTGAGAGGTTGGCGACAGGGGGTGTTAAGTGAGATGAGGGAGTGTCAACTCCCTGATAACCTGTGGGAAGACCGAGCTTTGTGGCGATTAGGTGTCGCAAAGCGCCAAAGAGCGCTATAACAGCGACTCGTATGTATGTATGTATTTTTCCGACAAGTTTTCGGTTGTTGATCATGAAGAATGGCCCTAAAACCTGGAGCGGAAGCTTATGCAGAAGCCCCACAACCATAGGTCATACGATTCCACCTACTCGGTAATCTCTCACTTTTAGAAGAACCTCCGGGAACTTTCCTCTTCCCCGAACTCGAGTTCCCCGGGAATCTGTGACCCTTATTGGCTGGGCCGGTCACAGATGGATTCCTCCAGTGTCCATGCTCTTGAAAGGCATTCTAGAGGCATTGAGTGACCACGTGGTCTCCGTTGAAGTTGGCGGTCAGCCGCAACGTTGGGTGCGATCCGAGATCCGGGCCGATATTTGCGTAATGGGTTAATCTATTACACGTCGCCCCGCGCCGGGCTTGGCGGGTCGCTGCAAATTTATCGCCGTGTCGCCGGTGGAAACGACAATACCGGCACGCGATTGGTCTACACCTGAGGACATTGTCATTTCGCCGGACATTACCTGAATTTTGTGCATGGGCGAGACGGCAATTTTTCGCTAATTGACATCGGCGCGGAGAAAGTACCGGTTCTCGATGATCGTTCGACTCTTCGTCAATAATTGTCGAGAATTTATTTGTTTGTTTTGAGCCCCCGTTGCCAACAGTTCCAAAAGAGCTGTTTCGGCTTTTAGTTGACCACTATACCGCGTGCTAAGGAAGAACGCCGTATGAACAGTCGGGAGTTGCCAAATTCCCTCCGATGAAACATGTATTTTTGACGACATTCATGCACATTTGTCTTTGAAATTTTCATAAGTTTTAGATTAAATTGTGTACGAAAATGTCTGAAAATTTTGAAAAATAATATTCACAATTTTCCCAGTAAATTCAGTTTTTATTGGAAGAAACTTGGTTACGTCTGAAGACTCATACGGCGTTCTTCCTTAGTATGGCAGTATATGGACCGAGTTTATCAGAAAGGAACCAAGCCACATCAGCTATTGCCAAATTTCATCTGGCAATTTTTTGGCGCGTATACGTAGTATACCGCCTTTGCGATCGTTTCGAACCCTGCTCGATACAATAACCGAGTCCCTTAGTTCCTTACCGAAAAGTGACTACCGCGAACTTCTGAGATTTTCCAAAGCGTGTAAAAAGTTTATTTATCCATCAATAATTATGATTTAAAGTTGTTTCTCATTCTGGGGCTCATTAGTTTATGTGCAGTGAATACCAAGAGTCTACGTTACTTGGTTTTTTCAAAAAAAGCCTAAGAATGCGACGCGCTGATTTAAAATATGCATATATAAGCAGAATCAAGCGAATTGATTCGAGGATGGCTGAGCAGGTCGACACTCTCGAAATGAGAATTTAACTCCTCCGTTTTGTTCAAAACGTTGCTTTGACAGATCTGTAACCTCGGTTATACTTTTCAAAAGTTGGTACCCGTGCTCTGATAGTGCTGTTCATCTGACAACAATGTCAGTGTCAGCTGATAATAATATTTTTATCATATGAGGTTAATAAAAAGTTTTCAGTCAGTCTTTGACATCCTGAATAATTGTCTTGGTATTTATTTACTAATTTTACAGAATTATATTTTATTTCTTATTAAAACTAAGAAATACAGTGCAATCTGTGTAAGTTCAATCTGTGATGATCCTCGAGACTCATTAGACCATTAGCTAAACGTGGCTCATACAGGAATCCACTTACCCCTCTCTTCCCCATACGCTCCTGATCACTGCGTCGGCGTCTCGACGAACAATAGCTAATGACGGTCGCCAAGCTAGGCCGGGATCCTCAGCCCCTCGCCCAATTACTTACGCTTCATTAACCATTTCACCGTCACGCTAGGATTCGTCCAATTTTCAAAAAAAATTGTTTCGCGAGTTTTTAGCAATTTTTTCCTTACTCTCCGTTAAAACACGAATTAAAAGAGGTCTCATTCATAAAAATCGGCCAAATAGAAGAGAAGTTACAGTATTCGAAATCCGAAGAAATCAACAAAACTTCTCCAAACAAAAAATAAAATGAAGGGGGGGGGGAATGTATAAATTACAATTTAATATGATTGACCTCAGAATGTGACAAGCAATTCAATTATAAAAAGGAGAAAAAATTGAGTGAAATTACAAAAAATTAGCCTCTTGCAAGGGGCTTCCTTGTATGAGTTTTGACCTGAAGACAAGTAAATCCCGTTATATTATTAAAACGAAATTGACTCCATAGTTTAATGCCTTAGTTTCTTGAATACGATTATTTTAAGCTCTCGAAAATTTATACCAGCAATTTTACCCATGGGGTGATTTCCTGAGAGCTGATAATATCACGAATTTCTCATAGAGCCCTTCAAAAATGGCTTGCTTTTTGGGCAGCCGATTCGGCCATCAAACCGGGGTTTAAATGGAAGCTGATAATAACACAAAGCTCTGAGACAAATTTTGAGATGAGTATAGGAACGGTTTGTAAATTACGAGGAGAGGCGGGCATTCTGTTCAGCATATCGATACATAAGTATTTTCACACGTAGAATTTAATTTTCACGTCAGGGAGTCGACATATTTTGATTTTTTCGATTTTATACGGAAAATGTATGGTTTTTCGGGATTGAAATTACTTACAATTGTTTCATGAAAAATGAATGCACCCAAAGTGACTATAGCATTTTGACTTTCACATACGTGCACTCACTAAATCGATTGGTAAATTCAAAGAGTGGGTACATCGACCTGGTATATCAAGTTTCTGCAATTTTTCACGGCAAATCGGTAGATTTTCGGGATGTGGATTGCTTACTTTCAATTCATGAATGAATAAAGCATGGACATGGTTGAGCTTCTTTGCATGAAAAGACGTTTAAAATAACAAAATCAAGACATATTTAATACAATTGCATTTATATCGAGTCAATTTCTTTTCAATAATATAACGGGATTTATAATACCGGTGATTTGGGTATTTTAGCCCCAAAATACCTTTAAATCGACTTATCTTCTAGGAATTCGACAGAATTTTTCCTTTCTTCGCTTAAATTTTTCCGTAGCACTTTTCTTCAAGAATCTGATAAGATTTTGCTTGAGGCGGATCAAAAAACTTAAATTTGTTCGAATAGCTTTCTAGATTCACAATACACGGTCTCGTCAAGGTGCGTCGTTGACCTTGCAGTGTTGGATCGTGAATTCTCTTGTTGTGCTGCTTGCCTTTTTTGAAATCTCTGTAAATGAAAACTAAAGGGGTTGATATGTGCGAGTTAATGACGCGCCTTATCAACACATTGTGTTGGAGTTCACTGCTTGTTTTTACATGAAAACGGTTGTGCGGATTTGTGTGCAAATGTCAGTGAATTTTCTGCATAGTACAGAGGAAATCCTTTAAAATTTTCGAAGGAATCCGCAAAAACGTTCTCTTGTGAAAAATAAAATTGCCCAGTTTAATTTGGCAACCGCTAATGTGGCTTGGTTCCTTTCTGCTGAACGCTGTTCATACATACCGAATTCAACAGGAAGGAACCAACCCGCATGAAGTTGAAGCTGAGAAAAAGAGGTTTGAAGTTTCATTTCTCCATGTAGCTCAATGTAGAAAATAAACTTTAACCCCTCTTAACACAGTCTAATTTTTTGTTCTCGACTTAGAGTTTTTTGGAGGGGAATATATACGTCTGAACTCAAAAACATTTTTAACTCAATTTTTTTCGAAAATTTGGGTTGGCTCCTTCCTGATGAACTCGGTCCATATAAAGTTAAAAATAATGCGCCACGGTACGTGTTTTTTCATCGAAAATTTACGTAAAATTTTGTGGTCACACCAAAAATTTGAAAAACCTCATAAGTGGAAAAAAAGCGTTTCATTTAATCGCGAATTCAGACTTCCTGCCTACACTGGAAAAAAAAACACATTGGATCTAGAGTCCAGACTCTTGAAAACATTGACAAGAAAAAATACTCTTGATTCAATCGGAGTTTTGCTTGAATAAAAACGAAATCCGCTTAAATTAAGAGGCTTGGTTCTTGATTTAAGCTAGATTCAGATTGAATCAGGAGTACTTTTTCTTGTCGATGTTTTTAAGAGTCTGGACTCTAGATCCAATGTGTTTTTCTCTTTCCAGTGTATCAGAAACCCAAAAATATCTTAAGTCGAGTTGGTCACAAAGTAACTTAAATGTGATTTTTGATCCCTTAAATGGGTTTTTCGGCGAGCTGAAACATGCAAAAACATGAGTAGAGATTTGCAACATCGCAACAGAGCGGTCACATTTTTGACCGTAGCCATTCACATGTTGATATGAGGCCATATTCACCATCAGCGGGGCAAATCAGCGCAGCCTTCATTTCGTCGAGATTTTAAATTCGCGATTAATATTCAAGATCAGATCGGCAGCGCTGTCTCATTGAATCGCAATGGCTCGCGAGTGCGACAGTGGTCGCGTAATTAGGTAAATATTTTGACGCGCTCAACAACTGCCGCGACCGTTGCGTTCGCGCCTTCACCTGGTGGATTCTCAATGACCGCAAACTATTTCTTCTGGAGCAACAAACAAAAACATCGTTGATGGAATCTATCTCCATTCACTTGTTTCCAATCCACATTTTTCTCTTCAACCCAATCGTACTTTCCGTATGGTGTGAAGAGAGTGTATATTATACCAATAACACAAACTGGGGGAAAAAAACACATTGGATCTAGGGTCCAGACTCTTAAAAACATCGACAAGAAAAAGGACTCTTGATTCAAGCAGATTAATTAAGCTTAAATCAAAAGGAAATCCGCTCAAATTAAGAGGCTTGGTTCTTGATTTAAGCAAAAATCTGATTGAATCAAGAGTATTTTTTCCTGTCGATGTTTTTAAGAGTCTGGACTCTACATCCAATGTGTCTTTTTTTCCAGTGAGGTGCATTTTTTTTATCAGGCGAGAATCAAGAAATTGTCATCCCTCGGCGAAAGTATCACAAGCGCCATGCGAGGTTTAAGTATTTCCGTCGCCATTTTATTTTTATTTTTTTTACAGAGAAATTATTCAGCAAAGCTGTCCGAAAATTTGATTTTCTTTGTGCTGCCGATAAAATTCAGAGAAATTTTCAAACAGACTCAACCAACAATTTCTCTGGAAAAAAAAACAAAACAAATAGCGGCGGAAATTTTGAGTCGTCGGATGGCGCTTGTGACATGAGTACTTTGGTCGGAAGGTGACGAAGTTAGCTCATGACGGATTTTTCTAAATTCTAATTCTAAATTCTAAATAAAAAATCCTATACATGCCGACTTTTCATGCCCTGTCTAGTCTCGAGTCTAGTACTAATATGGAATAAGTTTTCACGCAGTCTTCTTTTGTTTTGTCAATGTGTCCAATTTCGTTACAAGAGGTTCAAACTGCCATTGACATCATCGGGTGAGGAGGACACTCTCTCGCCATTGTAGCCGTAAAAGAAGAAAATATTAAAATTCGGAAAGTGACTCTATGACTACTTGTGACGGCAACAGTGAAGCCGTCGTGAATCGATTTAGCCTGTAGCCTTTCACTGACTTATTAGATCAAGGTGCACAATCGCTCCTATATTTGCACAAAGTCACTGTCACCACCGCACCTTTTTGATGTAATAGGCATTAAGTTAAAGGACAAGAGGTCAAGCAAGTGCACACTAGCAGGTCTACAGTCTACACCTCAATCAACATGATACTGGTTACTTATCTCTCCATTCATCTAGATTTGAAAAAATGAAGAAAAAGAAGGAAAAAGACAGAGTCAGTAATTCTTGTCCTTTTAGTTAATCACTACCCTGGCAGCAACATTTGTTAAAAGAAAAAAAAATCTTTAGAAGAGCTCTTACATTTTAGAAAGACAACGTTAAAAAATTGTCCAAATGCAGAAAATGTAGGAAATCCTTTTTAGATACTTTCTTAGGCAGATTCAATACCAGTGAAATTTTAAGTAAAATCATTTAAAAAAAATAAAAAAAAATCAGAAATTCCACTGTTGTTTTTTGAGCACAATTTTCAAAAAATATATCCGGGATCGAAAACTTCTCAGAAAATAGTCATTTTTTAAAAGAATTTTTCAAATAAAATGATCCAGACGTAAATCTCATTTACAAAATACCCAAAACGGGTATTATAGAACACAATTGTTAGTGAAAAAATTCTTTCCGACGATCGACGTCACTAAAGTTAAAATTCTCCGGGCAAAATTAATCTATGAGATAAAGAGGGCCGAAATTTTTGTAGTTCAAATTCACATTATTACCATTTCGAATTTAACTGCGAGTGGTGAAGAATATTTTCAGCCTCTCAGCAACCACATTCATCCCTAATTCACACTTGGACCGAGTTTAACAGAGAGGAACCAAGCCACATTAGCTATTGCCAAGTTTAACTGGGCAATTACATTTTTTACGAGAGAGCGTTTGTTCGGATTTCTTTGAAAATGTTAAGGAATTTGCTTCATACCATGGAGAATTTTCACTGAAATTTGCACGAAAATCCACACAACCGTTTTCATGTAAAAAATTAAATTGCCCAATTAAAGGCAATAGCTGATGTGGCTTGGTTCCTTTCTGTTTAACACGGTCCAAGTGACATCCTCATTGACAAATAAAATGATAATTTAAGTAATGCAAAGGCTTGGTAGACATCAATTACTTCAATTCCCTATGTTTGAATTCATTACTCGTGCGAGAGGGTTAGGAGGGCAAAGAGATGCGCGTCTTAGAGCTACGTGAAATTACCGACAAATCCGCATAGCGAAACCGCTCCAAACAATGACTTTATTGACCCTTTTCTCAGGTCAACTACACAGCCGCATCCTATTAGCAGCTCTAGTATACCTCGCCATATAATACGTCCAAAAATCAGACTAATTTTGATTGTCATAGCTTTTTGGACCACTAGACAAAGTACGAACTTAAGCATTCTAATACATGTTTATTAACCAGAAACCCACGTAGAACACGATTCGCGCAACGAAAATTACTGAAACCAACTCCTAATGGAGATATTAACGTTTTAATTTCACATTGATCCCGAGGAATTTGAATTGCCCGCTCACAAGAAACTCAAAGCTCTACGTGAGTCAAATCGCGCACTAAAACGGTTTCAGCAAGCTTCTTAATAATTGAGCAATGTTCATTTCCCACCATGTGTTGTTTAAACTAGAAGCAATTTACTATAGCTGAGCCAAAGCGTCAAGATCGAGGTTGCCAGATTTTTATATCGCAGAGACTGTCATGATAACATTTAGCGCTCGATGTGAATCACGTAGAGCATTGAGTTTTCATGAGCGAGTTGTTTAAATTCACGCACCAAGAATCATTAAATATCTTCAGAGGAGTTAATTTCGGTAATTTTTGTTGAGCACATCGTGTTTTACGTGAAAGTTTGGTTAAGAAACATGTATCAGAATGCTGAAATTCGTACCTTGTGTAGTGGTCCATTGTATATCTAGTTGTATAAAACCCCTTTTTAAGACTAATGTGAGGCAGGGGGCCTATAGGTAACGAGTCACCGAAAAAAAACACTTCGGCCATGGAGGCCGTACTTTTGGGATATATAGATACACCATCCGCGTTCCGGGCTTAGAGGCCAAAAGTCCCGGCTGCAGCACCCGGAGTAGTCGAGGGTATGGCTCCAGCACCCGGAGCTTTCGGCCTCTGAGCCCGGAACGGACGGCATGTTTATATAGTCCGTAACTTTGTTATTTAAGTGGATCCATACCGCAATTTTTCAGAGTTTTATCGTAATAACTTTACATGCCTGGGAATCCAACTAATAGAGTACTAAGGAGTATTTTCCCCTGATTTCTGCCCTCTGAAATCCTCTGACAGATCATATAAAGAACAATCCAAAGAGATATTTTAAAAATTTATCAATTTTGTGAGCCATTCTTCCCGAAAGAAGGCTTTATTCCTCTCTCCTTCTTTTTGTTCTGCACGAGAGTTGCAAGTTTTCTTACAATGACTTCTAATCGATGAGAGGTAGAGCTGTAATATTGGTTGCATTCGGAAGGAAACTCAGAAATTCATCAACGCTCTCACGTCAATCAATTTTTATGTCCCTCTTACAAACGCATCCAAAATTAAAGGTCTACCTTTCACCAATCGAAAATTATCGTCAACAAGGTTACCTTTAAAAGCACTCTCATAAATGAATAAGCTGGAGAAAGCGTCAACTGACAAATTTCACACAAATTACCCTGGACAAAATTCATTGTTAGATAACAGGACGTCACAGGCGTAATGTGTGAAGTATTCACACGGTCTTGTAGGCGCTAATATGCCTTTCAAGACGACCGAGCCGACCGCACTGTGTTTGGCGCAATGCATGAAGTATTCACATGGTCCTGTAGGCGCTAATATGCCTTTCAAGATGACCCAGCCGACCGCCTGTGTTCGGCGCAATGCGTGAAGTACTGAAATTTGGCACAAAGCTCCTAGTTTACTCTTACTTAGCCCTCTTTTAGGAAGAGTCAGCTTAAATGATTTAATTATTTTTTCGTGCATACCTCGCTGAATAATGCTAGTTTATATGTCTACATTATAACTGACTGTTACTTCCTGTCATACTTTATTTCATACATGGAATACCGCTCAACGTCAGTTTTTGAAAACTTCAGTGATTTTTCCTCTCTGCGCCAAGAAAAGCATGTGAAAACTTTGAGGATTGAAATTGATTTGCTCTGTCAAAAAAATAAAATGAGAGCGGAGATTTTTAAACACCGCAAACGAGATACGTGGTCTGGTAGTTTCACCGCCGATATGTACCGCTGTGGTATGCTTTGCCGAGTGTTAGTCAAAATGAAGAAAGCTCACTAAGAGGCAGCAGTCAACTAAGAGATGTGGTACCAAAGAGGAAGCTGTTGACAAGATAAGGCATGGGAGTCGGGCGGAAACTGAATAAACTTATGAGTCACTAATCTCTGTTTGTTTGATTGAATCCGTTTATTTGCGGAAAAGATTTCTTCATTTTAGCGAGTCAAAGCTAGGCTCCGTATGAGTCCATATTTTTTGCAAATAATTTGGACGACGTCTCTGTGCCGCATAGAAACTTTGAATGGGTATGGGATATCTGGAGTCGCACCAATGAAATTCAGCACGCATGGAAGATAATGTTGCAAACCACTACAATTATGTGAGGCGTTCTCACATGCACCGTATGCTTAGTGACGTTTTCTGCCACCAGAAATGCACTGCTTGCACATAGAAAATTAGGAGTGAATCATCATTTTCATATTACATATTTGCAACCAATTATGAAGACCTGCATAGATAAACAGCTACGTGGAGGATGTTGCCTTGCCTACCTCGAAAATTGAAGGCAAAATAACAACGAGCGTGACCACATACCCTCCTGCGTTGATTTTATCCCCTCTTAATTTTCAGTCAGAAAATTGTATCGAGAGAAAATCAGGGGGTTTTTCAAATAGAAAATTAGGTTTTATGTGCACAAAATGAAAAATCGAAATTGATTCATTTGCCCCTACTGTTACATCACAGCTTTCAATCGCCGTTTGCCGAATCGCCGTCTCAATTTTGCCTCTAGCTAAACTCCGAGGTCATTGCGAAAGGGTTACTCGCGCTCAAAATCGATCAAAATTTATCGGCGTGCTATCACGAGGTTACATAACACGTTCAAACAATCCTTATGGACTTCATACCATAACGCGAAGCCAGTTGACTCGGCAAAATATAGTCAACGAAGATGTATTGAATTATTGATAACAGTGTTATCTTTCGTATAGCAATGACCTCTAGTCTCTGTACTTCTATGTCTCTGGGTTAAACCAACAGCAGCTTCCTAAATACCGCTGCACGATGATAAAATATTCTTCCGACATATTCATTGAAAAATGAGCTGTTTTTATGTGCACAATATTATTATAAAATAAAGTAATAATTCACCACCGGTGACTGAGGAACAAAAGGGTATGACGTAATCTCGTTGCTTCAGAAAAAAACGCGGCAAAAAATGAAAACAAATAAATAAAGAAATAAACGATCTCATCAGAAAACAGACAACTAAATGGGGCTATAATACTGCCGTGCTAGGGAAGAACGCCGTATGAACATTCGAGAGTTGCCAAATTTCCCTTGATAAAACATGTATTTTTGACAACATTCGTGCATATTTTTCCTTGACATTTTCAGATATTTTAGATTAAATTGCGTATACGAAATTGTCTGAGGATTTTGGAAAATAATATTCGCAATTTTCCCAGTAAATTCGGTTTTTATCGAAGGAGACTTGGCACCGTCTGAAGGCTCATACGACGTTCTTCCTTAGCACGGCAGTGCAGGTATCTGCAAATCTGTATAGTCAGATATATTCTCCTCTTCGACTCGTCATGAGAATTATTTTCCTTGTAGAATAAGTCTCGATTTTATGATCGCAACGGACCCGCGACAATGAAGAGACGAAGCGGTTATTTTCTTGGTGATTAATTTTGAGGCACCGGCAACTCAAGGTCATCCTCTTCCATGTTTACTTCCGAACTTCACCCTTATGCAATGCACTTTCTCATGACTCGGCCGCACATTCCGGATCCGCCGCGAATCAATAGAAATACGCTCAAGTGCAGTATTTTGCAACGCAACCACGTGCAAGTTCACGTGTCCGTAGCGTCCGCTCATCTTCCATCGAACACCAATCATCATTCATCAACCTCTCGTGAAGTTACCAAACTTACTAAAATTAACCGCCTATTTTTCCTCAAAGGAAGAATGTCGTCTGAGCATTCTTGTGTTGCAAAATCCCCCCCCCCAAAATAGTTATTTTGTCAGATAGAATATGAATATTTTTCATTGAAATAATCAGATAAACAAGATTAAATTGCGGCAAAAAATCCTTGAAAATTTCGAGGAAAAAAATTAAGAAAATTTGTATTGTATTAAAGTAATTTTTGCAAAATCCGAATGGGACAGGCACCGTTTTCCCCGAAAACGCCGGCGCAGTGCGTTGTAAATTTATATCGATACAATCGGATTCTTTAGGGGGAGTTTTTACCAAGTATAAAATTTCCTAACATAAATTTCAAAATTGATGAACAGAGTTTCAAACTAGAATAAACCCGATAAAAGCATATTGTACATATATATTAATTTTTGTTTTGTCGTTTAAAATATTTTTACTTATTTAGCGGGGGAATTTCTCCACTCCAAATGAAATCTAGAAAAATGTTTAAGAAAAATCATCGTTCTTCACACGAGTTTATTATTTCGGTGATTTTGCTGTGGCGAGGCAAGCATTACTCTTATTTAGTTCCCTCATGACTGATCTGCTAAGTTTCTCTTCAAAATAAGCGCTCTCTATGATGATCGAGCTCCTCTAAACCTCATAGGAGAGAACATTGTATGACGAAAAAATTGATTACTGGATAATTTTTCAGAGCTTCATTGTTTCGAAAAACACGCGAGTAGAGGTTTTTTTCGCGGATTCGGAATTGCGCGCTAGAATAACACTTTACCAATAATTCTATCAAACAGTCAAGCGCTTCCGCTCATAGTTTTATAACCTTCTTAACCACCCAACGATTCATAACGAAGATTTTATGACCTGATGACAATAGCACGCACACCTAACCTCCGTGCTGGCATAGATGACAATATCCTCTACCGGCACATGTGCGAGTGAGAGATTTTTCGATCCGCGAAATTGAGGATGAACATAATTCGGACACAATTCTTTTTAAATCGGTATTCATAGTTTAAATTATAGACGATTAATCTTGAAATTCATTCTAAACTGATGTATAAAGTAAATGCTAAAAAAAGGGATAGTAAACTTCGGATTATCTGAACTCATTTTTGAGTGGTCTGCTTTGCTTTCACTCGTTACGCCCACTTTATCCCGGCTGATACGGTCGAATCATCGTTCCGAGCATTTCCAACTCTGATAATATTCATAATCTAACGGATGGGTATGAATTATAACTTATACAGAACGGTGTTTACAATAATTATTCGCATTCGTTTCATTACGTATTACGAATAAAAGAATGGCAGAGGGAGTCCGTTGGAAGGTCTCAGGATTATTCGAGCTTTACGGTATCAAGACCGTCCAACTATCCATGATATCCTCTGACCCGACATTTTAGAGGAAATAGAATTAAATGTGTTTAGGGTTCGCTCATCACTATTCCGCCTTCAAGTTTCGAGGTAGGCCAAACACATCCCTCGTGCAGCAATTGTTATATTTCGAGGAATTGTGTCTCAATGTCTACAAATCTTGCCTCTCACTGCATGCCATTACATTCTATTTGGTGATTTTTGGACCACTCCTGCCTTTCTATGAATCTTTACGATCGATAAATAATGTAAAAATTATAATTCATTCGAAAATGTATTTCGGGAAGCAGTGTTTCACCAACGTGTGTGCAGAAAACGGCACTGACCTCCGCATTGTTTCAGCTAATTGCTAAGGAACATTTCGACAGTGAAACTACCAGACCACATAGGTACCTCGTTTGCGGTTTTTAAAAATCTCCGCTCACATTTTGTTTTGTTTTTAAGGAGACCAGATCGATTTCATTCCTTGAAATTTTCTCAGTTTTTTTCGCACAATTCCCATTTTAAAAATAAAGTATGACAGGAATTCTGCAACGTCGCAAACCGAAAAACGTGACCTTGTAGCTACACCGTCGATTTGATAATTCCTACGAAAAATTTCAGAAAAAACCACAAACCTTGAATTCGGACGCTAGATATCCCTTAGTGATGCCTCGCACTAAAAACCTTTCGAAGCGTATCAAAATAGCGCACTATCAAAATTACCGTGCGAACTAAAAGTCACGTTGGATCTGTATGCAAATAACCCGCACTGAGAGTATAGGGAAAGCTTAAAAATGGGGGAATATAAAACACGTGGACGGAGCGAAGTAATCCTGGTGCGATTTAGGCGATCGATTTCGGAAACCGGCGAACTTTAAGTTTGACTTGGGCGTCGCGGCGCGGCGCGTCGAAGCGGAACGGATAGAGTGAGGCGTCGCGACTGAAAGACTGACGACGAGAGATGGACCGAGGAAGGTGACCAGTGGCGCCCCCCGGCGACCCGCCCCCTCCCGCCCCAGGCACCGCCAACCGAGTGCATCCACCTTATCACTAGAGATAAGAGTTCGCGAGTCCTTCAACAGCGAAATTCAGCGGAGATGACAAATTTGGAGAGGCTCACGGTGGATCGAGTTAATAAGGGTCGGACAAAATGAAATTTTCTTCCGGAAGTACCCCTTAAAGTTCAAAATTTGGAGAGGTGCACGGTGGATCGAGTCAATGAGAAGGGTCGGACAAAAGAAATTTTCTTCCGGAAGTACCCCTTAAAGTTTAAAATTTGGAGAGGAGCACGGTGGATCGAGTCCATAAGAAAGCTCGGACAAGATTCGGAAACTTAAAACGCTTATAACTTCGTTTATACGCAACTTTGGAGTTCTAAATGTGGTTCCGTTGGTTTTCGCGAAAAATTTTCTTCTGGAAGTACTCCTTAATGTTTAAAATTTGGAGAGGCGCATGGTGGATCGAGTCCATGAGAAAGGTCGGACAAAATTCGGAAACTTTAAACGCTTATAACTCCGTTTATATGCAACTTTGGGGTTCTAAATGTGGTTCCGTTGGTTTTTGCGTGAAATTTCCCTCTGAAAGTTCCCCTTAAACTTTAAAATTTGAAGAGGCGCATGGTGGATCGAGTCAATAAGAAAGGTCGGACAAAATTCGGAAACTTGGAACGCTTATAACTCCGTTTATACGCAACTTTGGGGTTCTAAATGTGGTTCGGTTGGTTTTCTCGTGAAATTCTCTCTAGAAGTTTGAAATGTGACGAAGTAAACACCAAAATTTGGAATTTTTGTCAAAAATTTCAGGTCCGATTTTTTCCAAAGACTCGCTCCACTGTGAGACGACCTACTCGGGCTTCCAAATGCACCTAATTCTAGATGTACGGACTTAGATTGAAGGGAGGGCTCCAACCGAGAGAGCCAAGATGCCATCTCGCAAACGACCCCCTCCCCCACCGAGGCATTCGAGAATTGAGGGAAAGAGATAGCAGGCCTTCAGCTTTAAAGGTATGGACCTGGGGTCTAGACAAGGATTCCAAGAAGAAAAAAAATACTCTTTTTCATTTTCGACATTTTCACTTCATCAAAGCAACTATTTTATTACTGCATTTGCAAAGAAAGAATGAGCCAATTTTTTTCGAGGATTTTGGTGAAGGATTATATTCTATTTATAACAAAAATCATTCGATTCTGACTTTTCGCTATTTACTTCATATAGTTCCCACATGTTTTTACCCGATCCTCTGTATTATCCTCTTTCATTCTTGCTCAATTCTTTTCTAAGTTCTCCCTTAATCGAATAAACTTTCTTCATCCCAATGAAAAAAGAGGCGAAAAGAAAGCTGCCAGATTTGACGGTTCAGTAACTTGGCCTAGGTAAAACTAGAAGCCGCATTTGCGTGAAACAATGGCTCTGTGCTTTATAAGTCTGTTTCACTTGTTCGGAGGTATCAGGTTTCAGCTAACGCTCCCTTCAACCTGCACCGATGGTCTTCTTCTTTCTGAACCAAAACGTTGCTCACTGTCTTAGAACTATTCTAGCCCGAGCGGTCTGCTCCAAGGTCCCAGGATTATCTTAGTTGTTATTTTTTTTGTGTACTGTCATTTTTGTCGTTTTTTTTGAGCTCTTATCATCATCTTCAAAAATACCATTCAGCGCTAAAATTATTTTTAATATAAATTTTATCCACGTCATTAAGTAGATTAATTTTTCTGATGCGTAATTATATCTAACTTAATTTGATGATGTAATTATTTGTGATATAAAAATTTAGAAAATTGGAACATATGATAGATTCGAATCAGCCGTAAAATCGAGGATTTCACTATTCTTGCTCGTGTGTAAAACAATTTTACAAAAATGATAATAGAAAGTTTTGTTGTGACAAATTGTGTTTGGAATACAAGTTCAGATCTGAAGATATTGTTCGGTGTTTCCTCTATTTTTATCGGTAAGTCGTCATGTTATTTTGATTCGTGATGCTCCAAAATTTTGATTTCCTACTGAAATGAAGAGTAACAGAAAATACAAAACAATTCAACACGATAAAAATGTTTGAAAAAATTTGCTGAGGATACGAGTATTTTAGATAGTCAAAGAAGTTTTTTTTTCCAAAATAAGACAGGAAAGTTGCAGTGCGTATGCATGACAAGGCTCATGTTACAATGTAGATAGTTCCTTTCGATTTAAAAACATTCAATTCTTCCCCAAGTAGCACAGTGCAACGAAATTATTGAAATTAAATTGCAATATTTTTACATCATTTAGCCGATTTATGCCGATTTTAAACAATCAACAAAATGAGCTCCATGTGTCAGAAAGATTGGCAATATGCAATGCCATAAAAAATTGTAACTCACAATCAGTTCAATTTTATTGCGATAGGTTTAAATAAATGGGGCCCCTTTAAATAGGAGCTAGGCAACATACACAACACTCAGTTGAATTGCAATATTTTTATTATGTAATTGCTACTTATTGCAATATGTGCTGCTTGGGTCCTACATGAGAGAAAAAATCAGGATTATCAAACTTATAACCCTCAATCTTAAAATTAAAGTTAGAACTGTAAGTAGAAATTGTCTGAAAATTGTGATCGAAAGTTTTCTTCTTTGCTCGCTCGTAAACGGCCAGTGGTTTGGCTTTTCTCTCTTGCTGTAAGAAAAAGGTGGGCTCTGTGCCAAATTTTATATATCAGACCAATTTTTTCGGGGAATTTTTGAAGGTAAAGCCTTGAACTTTCTTCTCTCTATTATTCAGACCTATAAATATCATTAAGTGTGTTACGTATGTATGTAACTAACCCATATCTGGAAAAAGGTTCCTCAGCGAAAGAGATAACTAAACTTACACATTGATAGTATGCAATGCCCAACTTCGATCCATTATGTAAGTTTATTCAAATATTTATATGGGTCAGTTTTGTGCTTGTCACAGGATTGTGTTTTGATGGTCGAAAATCTGTAGGTCAAATGGAAGACATTATGACTACTCTCAGATACGGTTTCCCAACTAATTTCCCTCGCTCGACGTTAATGCAGATGTTACCCTTGAAAAATGCTGTTTATAATTACGTGCGGTTTCGACTCTTATCAAGAAGGCGCGTGGTACTACACCAGTGTAAAATGTTTATACTACTATTTCATAAATCTGGTAAAAGCTGGAAAAGCTATTAGTGCATGCCTGTTCTCAAGTAACAGTTTTTCAACTTACTGTTTGTAAATTTCAAATGATTTTATGCTGGATCTTTAAGAATCATAAAATATAAAAACTATTAAAAAAATAATGCTTTAAGATATTCTTCTATGTTACGCGCAACTGATTTATCAACACAATTAGATCTCAACTTAAATCTTCAATGAATGAGGGACAACATTTGCGTGATATCGTCTAAAGTTTTGACCGGATACTGCAGAGCTAGTATATAGTTTAAAAGTCTATTTTAATCCGAGGTTGGCATTAAACACATTTTTGTTCAAATGCACAAGTCACAAAAAAATTTAATTTCTAAGCTTCCAATTATTTTCTTCATCTACCAAAACTATAATAAATGTTATTAATTGCTTGATAAACGGCATTTCCTCTGTGCGCAGGGATAATTGGTGGCGTTCTGAACGGGTGGCTGATAAGTTCCTTCGTTCTGCGGATAAAAGTTGCAACCTGGACTCATCTGCTTTTGCTCCAACCAGTTGTGTCCGCTCTGACACGGATGTTCTTAGCGGGAGTCCCATTTTCGGCTTCCTCTGCTTTTAACGGAGGGTACGTTTCTCTATCATTAGCAAAACAGGAACAGCAGGCTGACTGTAGAAATAGATAGACAAAGCTATAGACAAAGAAGGCAAGAGGGATGTGTAGGGATCCTATTGGTGGAAGCGGGTGGTTGCCATGGACAAAGGAGGTAGAATATAGAGTAACCAACGGTACCACAAGAGAGACCCTATAGTTAGTCCATCATTTACCCCCTTAGTCTGCGTAAGACCCACCCTCGTCAACCAATAGAATCGCTCCATGCTCCCTATGTCTTCTTTGTCTATCAATTTCAACAATCAGCCCGCGTGTGCACTGGCAGGCGGCACACAGTGGACCAAATCAATCAGTAAGGTCGGACATGAAACTTTTAACAAAAATTGCAAATTTTGGTGTTTAAATCGTCACATTTCAAATTTCAAGGGGTACTACTGAAAGAAAATTTCACGAGGAAACAAACGAAATCACTTTTAAAACCTCAAAGTTGTGTTTAAATAACGGAGTTATGAGCGTTTATAGTTTCCAAATTTTGTCCAACCTGTCCTGTTGACTCGATCCACTGTGCGGCATCGGTAAGCATGTCGAGTAAACACTATTTCCTTGCAGAATTTTTTGGATCGGAAAATTATTTTTCACAGAAATCTGGCCTTCAACGGGGAAAGGGCAGAATCTTGATCTGCATAACTCCAATTCGAGTGTTCATACCAGAACATTAAAGAGGGTTCATCAATTATTTTTGGCACTCTCACTCCCTTTGCTCTTTGAACCTATCCAATCATGTTGCCTTTTATTGACTTTCTTTAAAGAAGACCACTATCTATGAGATACTTCCGTTGATTCAGCCAGACAAAGGAGATAAATGATACTTTAATTGGGTGCAGTGAAATTGACGGAAAGGACTGACACAGATTTGGCGATCCTTCGTCGGTAGCTTGCGCGTTAATGACCATAAAACTGTCTCGTCTCTGCACAGTCAAAAAAAAATCTTATTTCACACTTTACGCTAGTGCGAATACCTTCTTTCAAAGTTCAAATTAAGGGCTTTGAGGGCAAGGCGCAGAAGTGCAATTTTTGCTATTTCAAGAAATACGCGTTTGAAGTTTCGAAACTGTACATGGATCTTTAGGGCGGAAAGAAAGATCTAGCTGATTTTTTGATGCTTAAAAATTGGAATTTGGGAGCGAATGTTTCACAGAATATGCGTTGAGACTAGTTTTACTTGAAATCATTAATATTTTAATGTTTTCAAAAACTGCACATATGCGCCTTGTTATCCAAGCCCCTCAAATGGCATTTGTCAGATTTTAAATTTTACGGTATTCAACAGTGAATTAAAAAATGTACATATAAACAGGGTTAACACGATATCATGGTACATCATGGATAACCGCAATAAAAAGACCATAATATTCGGTGCTCCAATAAAATTTTTTGTAGGCTACATTCGATATTTTGAGATCCACTCGAAAACGCTCATCAATGGCTAAAACCTGAAGAAATACCTATCTCGATAGCAAAGCAGAAAAAATTGTTACTTACTCACGATAGGAAACTAATTTGACTCCTGACTAATGTGACGGAATATAATAATTGGGGAAGTCCTCAAGAAATGATGTTGATTTCTATCCCCTCAAAAGTGACGGATAACATTTAAGCGTGGCGCATATCAATGGATTTTCAAATTGGAGGGGCTTGGAGGTCAAAGCGCACAAATGCAGTTTTTGAAATAAATTGAGATATTAATTATTTCAAGTAAAACTAGTCTTAATGGATATTCTCTGAAAAATTCGCTCCCAAATTCTAATTTTTAAGCATAAAAAATCAGTTTAAACTTTCTCTCCGCCATGAAGATCCATACAATTTCGACTCCTCCAGCACTCATTTTTCGAGATAGCAAAAACTGCACACATACGTCTTGTCCCCCAAGCCCCTCATTTAGTCATTGTGTTAGTCTAATCAGTAATCAAAGTAGAACTTTAGGGCCACGTCAAAAGAAATGCCTAGTAGGCCATTAGACAAGCTAAAAAAACAACTAGTAAGGCACCACATGACATAATTCCTCATCAAAATCTCAAAAAAGTCCAAAGTCAATAAGTACAACTGAGAAAGCGGATTATTGAATTAGAACTTTTACCACCCTCCCTCCAAAAAAAAAAAGAAAAAAAAATCAACGATGGCCAAATCAGCCATTACAGACAAATTAAACCTCTTATGTAAATTGGTTTTTAAATTTGGTGATTTACAGGTGGCTTTTTGGCGATTCTTGTTGTCAGCTGTATGCATTTTTGCGTCATTTCTGTGATTCCCTTCAAGTCAACTCGATTGCTTTTTTGGCACTTGAACGCTATTTAATCTCTGTTTGGCCTTTTGTCGGTGAGTTTCGCAGCTAGTCTTATAGTCTTAATTTACACCGTATTTTTAAAAGTATAATTTGGCATCCTCACGGAAGTTCCAAAATTGCTTCAGTGGATAGCTGAAATGCATGGACGTATTTTTGCCGATTTGATTCTCCTCGTATACCATTAATAGAGTTTGACAAGAAAAGGAAGGCTTCATTCTTGGACTTCGGACCAATCTACAATACTTTGCCCAAGTATGCGACTCAGCCTTATACCACCAGCAGCGGATTGATTATCAAAATTGGTAGACAAAGAAATAGACAAAGAAGACGAAAAGGATATGGGAGGATTCTATAAGCGAGTGGTTGCAATGGACAAAAAGGGTAGGTAATAGACTAAAACTAATGGCAACTCATGAGAGACCCTCGTACATGAGATCCACTCATTTCAACCAATGGGGTCGCTCCATACTCCTTATGTGTTCTTTTTCTACCAATGTCAACAATCAGCCCTTTAGTGTGGGACGGAGGAAAGGTTACGTAATATCTTTTGGCCTCCGATGCTCGATGCAAACTCATTTCAAAAAAAATTAAGAAAAGAAAACCACATGATTTGGAGGTATAACTAAATTTTCTTAATTTCCCGTTCAAGGAAAATGCACGGATTACATAGCATTCATCGAGATCATTGTAATTTTTTATATGATTGCACACTTGCACAGGTTTGGATATGACTGATATGAGAGAGCAACCATGTTAGTCTTAAATGACATTTTTTCCAATCAATTGGTTTCTTTAAGTCAATGTACACGTACTTTCTGAAGAAGAAGAAGAAAAAGAATAAGAAGGATGATGGAGGCGGAGGAAAAACTCAGAAATTTTTTCATGAAGAATGAGGAACAGCGCATTCCACGAAATTGTCGTTCCTCAGAGATTTGCTGTTTGGCCCAACACTAGTTACGACCAGTACCGTCGAGTTCAAAGGCAACTGCGGTTGCTTTTCGGGTCTAGTTGGACCCATCATCGGCGCAGCGTGGCCAATCCTCACATTCTGCTTCCACTCTCGAAGTGGTCATGAAAATCAACATGAGATTAGGCATGTGGCCGTGACCGGCACGGCGGCGGTGAGGAAACTTTTAGCCATCAGCATGAGATATTTTTTTTGTATTTAGAAAATACGTGCACATGGGCTTGAAAACCAATTGTCTACATGAGTCGTGCGTGGAAATCGCCCATAACAAGCAAAATGTCAATAATTTACGCATACTTAGGAATGCATTCACACAAAACAGATGAACTTTGCTAGACGGAACTTTTCATTCGTTTATACATCTCATTCTCTCACTCCAGGTAAAAAATTGTATTTGGTCGGGATTTCCGGATGCTGGATGGTGTCTCTCCTCCTCGCGTCACTTCCATTATTTGGAGTCGGGAGGTAAGAGCTAATTGGACATATTTCTGCCAAACGGAACTATGTTTATTAATGCATGAGCCCTGAGACCCATAAGGAAACATGCATAACAGGGCTCACGTCCTAATGCACATAGTTCCGTTTGGCAGAAATACGTCCAACTATATGAATATTATTTTTCAAATTGGACACATCAATACCTAAGTACAACATTTCACTACATTTGTTGTAAAGGCAACCACCTACTTCCTTTTAATAAAAATGCGTGTTACTATAAGAGATTCGATAATCGATGCTTTATTTCCTCTTTCACGCTTACTAAATTTTGTTGAAAAAGGTAGCAAATACTTCTCCAAAAACGAGAGAGGTACTGGATGCCGTGATATGAAATGCAAGAGCTGCACTTTAAAGAGGTCACAGAACTGGTGCCCTTGATCGTTAAACGAGGAGTACTTTACGACAAATGAATTGCCGCAAGATACAGCAGACATGTTGTTTGATGCAACTATTCCTGCTTGATGGATACGCGTGTTGCATAAGCATGGAAAGAAGGCGCTCCGTCTATCCTAGCCTACGCAGCGATGCTGGGCTTATGATAGTCGCTGTCTAAGTTGTCGACGCATTTTCGCGATGTAATATGATCGCTATTCTCTTCACAAATTGATAAATATGCAAAATGATACGGATGTTTGATGCGGTCAACTGTTGTTCAATTTTTTTAACGCAATACGGACATCCGTCGAGGTTGTATAGTTGTATCAAGGCGCCGTAGTAAACGAGTCCCATTGTTTAGCGTTACAGACGAATATAAGTTGAGGGAGGAAAGTTATACTGCCTTCAATTTTATTCATACATATTTTTGGGCATAATGAGAGACGACGTCTCTCCATTTGCGACGTTGCAGACTTCCTTAGAAATTTTATTTTTCTTTCGAGAAGCTGGTCAACATTAAACTTAAATTTTGCATGATTTTTCGTATATGATAGCAGAAAATTTGGTTCAAAATTGAAAGTCGCAAATTTGGATTGTTTCTCATGGAAGAGATGAAATAAGAGCGGAAATTTTGAAACACCGCAATCGAGATACGTGGTTTCGCACTTCAGTCGGTGCGATACGGACATGCATCAAGTTTAAATAGGTGCATCAAGTCCCTTTCTCCGCCGATCAACAAGTCTGTCGATCGACCCAGTTTCAGTTGGTGCGTAGGAAGTCGAAACGCCTTCAATTTTTTGAACGCATTACGGACATCCGTCGAGGTTGTATGGTTGTATCAAGGCGCCGTAGCAAACGCGTCCCATTGTTCAGCGTCACAGACGAATATAAGTTGAGAGAGGAAAGTCATAATGCCTTCAATTTTATCCATACATATTTTTGGGCAAAATGAGAGACGAAGTTTCCCTGTATGATACGGATGTTTGATGCGGTCTCAACAATTCTAAGAGAGGATTAATCGACGAGCTTGGGAAGAAAATTTGATACTTTTGGTTTCGGGAGAGTTCCAAATTAAAAAAGTTTCCAAAAGCGTATCAGCAACTCAGCATGGAAAAAGAAATACTATAAGTTTGAATCTATCATGCATATCAAAGTGATGGAACTCAGCATGTTGAGTGCAATGCATGTTGCTTTGTTTCCTTTCGTTAGAGGTTCAGTTTGCTGCAGTTGGTATTTTAAACCTTACATTCAAACTTGACTTCACGTACAGTTTATTTATAATTGCGGATATAAATTTTCTGTAGGTACGGATGCGATTTCATCGGGGTGGCTTGCAGTCTGGACTGGTTCTCAAAGACGGACCTGCAGTACAAGTACAATATAGTTTCTTTTTTCCTCATATACATCGCACCAATTTTTATTGTGTAAGTGAAATTTAGATCATCAGAAGTTTTCATCAGTTTCATTATCAGCCCTTAATTTTAGAATACCAATACGTTCTACATTCAAATTCATCATACATCAACATACTATTGGTGGAAATAACTCAAGAAAATTAGTATAACCAATTACTAAAATACTAAAACTGGACAAAAAAAACGGACGCGCAGGACATGTATTCTCATTTATTTTAGGTACAATATATTTTAAGTCATTTTTATTCAAAGCTATACAAATAGAAAGTTATATATATATGGAATCCTCTCTTAGAGTTTGTCTTGATACTAATAGAAATTGAGGAGATATGTATCCGAAATAATTACTCGCTTACAGTAGCGGTATCTATACCTATGTGGTCAGCCAAGAGAAAAGAAACCTTAATTTGCACATACAGAGCCTTCCGATTTTTGTCATATTGAGCTAATAATTAACGAATTTCAGAACGGAAAACGCCCTCTCCACAAGAGTGAGAAATTTCCTTGAATTTTGAAATTGCAAGTGATAATACGAATAAGCACCCTAAAATGTTCATGGATGTCTCTGAATATTTTTCTGACTTCAAATTCTTTAGAATATATTATTAGAAATATATTTTCTTTTCAGAGCTGGAAGTTTATGGAGAGCATTCTCCCATTCAGGTTCGGTGATGTTTATGGGCCACTTCGACGAAATATCATTCAACAAGGTAAAATCAGAGATTTTCAACAGGAGCTGAAACATTTTTTACCTTTTTTTTTTGTATAATTGAGCACTTTTTAATTACTTTTGGCACCGCTTCGCCTAATGCCACTACAGTTGTGCTACACGGAACGGCTCTGAGGGCATGGGTATGGCTACAGTCAAAAATTACGTATCCTACTTACAGCGTCGAAAAATCCCTGATTAATATTGAATATTTTTAAAAGAAAACCAACCAAAATATCCCCTTGAGATTGTCAGTTAATGTTCATAATTAGCTGGATGAAATCCATAGAAAACTGAAAAAAAAAAATACCTCATATTGTTTGAATTAGGTAATTAAGTAAAACATGGGCGCACAATTTCAATGTTGCAATTGGAACAGGCATTTTTTTAATTTCGTCATGGATACTGTATTCAATGCACTAGGCAATGCATTTTAATTGCATTCATGGCGAGTCAACAAACATTTATATCATCAATATCTTTTGCCTATCATTTTGCGCAAAATTAAATATATACTTGAGTTAGCTCTTTACAGGTCATGAATGAAAATTAAAATCTCTTGTGCACCTCAACGGTAACGATGATGTTTTATTTGTTTTAAGACGGCCGCTGCCTTGTCTGCTGGTACGCTGCTCCTGTGGTCGCCCCAGATTCTTTTGGTGGCCACGGCTCTCTTCCAGCTTGGTGTAGTTCCGGACTATCTCACAATCATAGCACCAGTGAGCATGGAGGTAAGTTAATTATTTTTTTGTGATCAGTGTTCGAAACTCACAGGCGCCAACGCGCCAAATGCGCCTAAAAAATAAAAGCTCTGCGCTAACGTGGCCCCTAAAAATTGCTCCCTAAAAATCTGAATTTTCATATTTGGTGATTATTCGAAATTTCTAATTTTTCTTCTTCACTGTTTGTGCTTTTTCTTCTTCACGATTTCATTCTAAGTGCTTTTGTTTTCCTCAAGTTACAGCTACTCACTAGTTCTGTCACGAAAACATCTTGCGCCTAACTTTTTACTAAATGCGCCGTAATATATAGGCAAAAAGTCAATTTGGCCCCTAAAAACTCTTCTAATCTTCAACGGCGCCTAAAAATCGTGCTTGATGCGCCACATGGCTCCTAAAACTCAAAGGTGAGTTTCGAACACTGGATCATCCCGGGAAAAGGCAGAAGGGACTCAGTCCATGGAGGCAAAAGTTTCAGTGGAGCAGTTTTTCCGAGAAGTGGGTCGGAAAAATCGGATTTTGAGATTTTGACGGAAAACTGCTTGAAAGATCCTGACAGATCAAAACTGCGTGCAATTTATTCAGTTCTTTGGCGTAATAACAAAAACGTAAAGTTACATTTCAGTCCGATGGCTAAACCGGATTACGTAATAAGAGCTACCACTCCTAGCTCGTCCATGTGAAAACACCTTCTGCATAGGATAACTGATGCAGATACGTTGTTTCCAAAAAAAGGCACCCTAATAAAAGTGAATCAGCCTGACGTCAGACTATGTTTCATAAACTACCCTGAGTCAGACTGTTTCAGGCTCATGTCAGACTCAGGGTAGTATGAAACATAGCCTGACGTCAAGCTGACTCACTTTTACTCGGGCAGAAATAGTGGTTACATTTTGCCATTACAAGTCCAATATTAAGCTTTGAAGATGACGGATAAAAACTTTGAATGGCCTTTCAAAATCACACGTTTTTTTTAGCATTACCATACCTATGATGGTCTCACAATCTTTTTGCCGATTTTTCTTTTCTTTTTTTTGCCGCAAACCTGCTACGAAGTTTTTGGAGCGAGATTAATGTGTTTTTTCGAATAGATACCTATTCGCGCTCCTCGCGGTTGGTATGTTGCCTATGCAGCAACATTGAAGGCGCTTTTTAGTTGGATGCTACCTGCCAATGTTAAAAAAGTCATTCGTTCAATCAAAGCTCACGGAGCGATATAAATGAGCAGCTTTCAGATAACTCAGGCTCTCTGGTATGTTTGTTGCCTATGCGGTAAAATTGAAGGCGCACTTTAGATGGACGATACTTGCCAATGAGCTTAGGCACGGGTTTTTGGTTTTATCAAAGTTAATGGACCGAATTAATGTAAGTTTTTCGAATGGATAACGATTCACGCTCTTTAGTAAGTTTTTTGCCTATCCGGCGAAATTGAAGGCGAATTTCAAGTGAGCGATATCTGGCAATAAGATTTATAGCAAAGACTATCGGAGTGAGATAATTGTGAATTTTTAAAGAGGTATAACTATTCACGCTGTCTAATGGATTTCTTGCTTATGCATTGAACCTGCCGGCGAGATTCAATTCAACTGCATTTACCGACAGAATCGCATATCTTTTGGTGGTTCCATCAAAGCATGCAGGAGGTGTGTAACAAGTATATATTTCTCCCTGATGGATTTGATACTTATCGTTACTCTTTAACTGTTGCATTATTCCTCACCTCTTTTTCCTCGTCTTTTTCCCTTCTTTTCATATTAACGCCATCTTTTCGATGGCACCTGGTGCGGCCGCTTTTTATACGACACACAGTGGATCGAGTCAATAGGAGAGGTCGGACAAAATTTGACAACTTTAAACGCTTTATACAAAATTTTAAGGTTCTAAAAGTGGTTCCATAGGGTTCCTCGTGAAATTTTCTTCTTGAAGCACCCCTTGAAATTTAAAATGTGACGAAATAAACATCAAAATTTGCAGTTTCAGTCAAAAATTTCATGTCCGACCTCTCTAATCGACTCGATTCACTGTGCGCCACCCTTAATCTTGCCCTGCCATCAGTTTCCTAATGGTAATAGGTGCACTTTTTCGGATAAGCTATTCAAAGAGGGTTACTTATTCCAAAAATTGCTCTAAAGTGACTCTACCTAGACTCCAGCTTTTGTCCGTTTTTACATAAAGTATGGAGTGTTTTCGAACTACATCTAGTGTAGATTTAAATAGACCGAGTTAATCAGAATGGAACCAACTCACATTTTCGGAAAAATTGAGTTAAGAATGTTTTTGAATTTCACTTGCCGGAAATTTTCTCCTGCCAAAAACTGAAAGTAGAAAATCCAAAAGTATGTTGTGAAAAGAGGGGTAAAAGTTTATTTTTTACATTGAGTCTTATGGGGGAATAAAACTTCAAACCTCTTTTTCTCAGCTGCAACTTAATGTGGGTTGGTTTCCTCCTGATAGCCCGGCCCAAACGTCTCAAGGGGCCCAATTTGATAGAAGGACGAAAAAATCGTCGTAAACTCCGAGTGTGAAAGTATCATATTAGCATCGTAAGTATCGTATTGGTCTTTTTAAATTATAAAAAATTTGCATTGATTTCAGTTATCTTCACTCATGCCTTTGATTGCTTTTTTGCTGTATGAACCGCGTCTCAGGGCATCGTTGCTTGGATCTCCTCAACATTTACTCATGAGCTCATCTGTGGCACGGAACCGATGTTACAACCGAGGCATTCGTCTTATTCCGATTCCAAGGGCGGTCGAAATCAGGTAGCACATAACCTCCCTCTGAAATGTTGTGCCCAGCGGCATTTTTATCGTCAGGTAATAATACAATTGACAGACATCCGACTTTATGCTGAAAATGTATCCTTTCACAGAATAAATGATAATATCAAATTAATGGTAGTGTTGTAGAAATGCACATCTTGAAGGCTGAGACACAAGGGGATAGGGACATCCCCTGGCATACTACAATTAGTATCGGCTTGGCTCGAAAATTCTTTGGGTGATGATACGTTTTTAGGGCCCCTAAGTGGTTGCAATAAATTGCGATCATATGGTAAACTTTTTACTGCAATCTGATTGTTGCATATGTAGCCTATCTAATAATTGAAGGGGCTCCTCCCGTTGTTTACTGCAAGAACATGGAAATAAGTTTAAATTTTTCTTCAGGTAGGTACATTGTACATAGCCTATCTTTTCGATACATGAAATTATCAGGTTGGTCGTTTAAATCGTTGATGAAATGGTGTAAAAATATTGAAATTTTACGATGGAAATAAAAATTCCCTGATCATCGATTTTTTTCTCGTCTTTCCATTTGATGTCAGGTTTCAGTTTTACGATGTATATCTGAAGTTTGTATGCAATACTACACTAGCCCCAAACAACCGGTAGGGTGCGTGTTTCTAGCAAAGCCTTGGCCCAATTTGGGCTTGGGAATCCAAGGGTCAAATTGCAATGTAATTTTAATATTTGTGTTGCACTATGCCATGAGGATATTAATCCTATAAAATTACGATTCATTGGAGCATGATTAAGATAAATAAATACACAATTCACAATCAGGTTTGATTATTTTTTTTTAATTTTTTTAGAAAATTATATACAAAGAAATTGACATTTTGATTGGTACATCATACTGAAAGAAGTAAAAAAAAATCTAGATTTAAGTTGGATAAAATATCAAAGGAAAAAGAGGTACAAAGTAAAAACTTCATTCTCTTACCTTATTTAGCATTTCCTTGATAACTTTCGTGACCATCCACTGGAATTTATTTTAGCAGAAAAAGTACTTACAATTCGACTGGACGGCAAGCAATTAAAAACCATGACGTCATAGGAATAATTTTCAGAAATTAAGTAAACAACAAAGTTAAGGCCAAGGAAAGAGAAAATAAAAATTTAGAAAGAAAATGATAAAATCCGTGGATGTTTAAAGAAATAAAATGTAAATAAAATAAGAGAATTGAAATTTGATTTACATTCGAGGGAGAGAAATAGATTGGTCGACTTTGATAGCATTAAAACATGCTGAATTTTATATATATGTTCGAAAGATGAACAAGAACCAGTAAGTAAAACAAATATTTTCCCCCCTTCTTACCTAATGTTTTTTTTTGTTATATATTTTTCTGTGTGTAAACATGGCTGTTTTCTGACCGAAGAACTGAATTTCATTGAAAAATTTACTCATAGTCCACATATTGAATAAGCACAGGCATGACTCTTCAAAGCAAACTAATTTTAGAATTAATTGGCAGATATACTCAAGATTGTAAAAATACCTAATGAAGAGCTACAAGAGAGATGATTTGATAAATATCTATGAGACGAAAAGACGTGTCAATTTTTTTAAGTGACCAGACTTTTAAAATGTACGGTGTTTAGGTTCAGACAGTTTTCTTTCTTAAGATACCTATTTTATCCCTTAATTTTGCGCAAGGGCAGTAAAATAAAATTAAAAAGATAGGTCTGACCCTCTCCATCTTATCTATCAAATGCACTATGCATTGGCTTAGCAATAAAGAAAAAAATATTTCGTTTGTGCGTAGTATAAAACTGCATACTCTTTAAGGTGTTTCAAAAAATCATACTGTCAGATTTGCAGAAATAGAATTGAGAGAAATGTGATAAACATTTTTTAAGTCGCCGTTTCTGAACAATCTTCTTGGAGCAAGCAAAATAATTTTACGGTCCCAATCCAAAGGTAAAGTTGCTTACATTAAAAAAAAAATCTTCTTTTAAGGTAAGGACAATAAGAGTATACTTCATACTTAAATCCTTTTTTTCAGAGAAGCACATATAAGAAGCTTTCATGTGTCTTTTGAACTACCAAAGGTATAGGTACCAACTTTCATTTTGAGTATTGACTTAAAAGTATAACTCCTTCGATTCGACATTTAGATTCATCATTGCAGCATTCTGGACAGAGCATCTGATTACAATGAGATGGTAAAAATGCAGCATTGGAACACTCAAAGACTCTAAAACTTTGAAGAGATAAAGAAGAGATTAAGTCATTTAAGCTTCCAAGAAAAAGGGAGGTCATGATGACTCGTGAATCAGGGCTGTAAATCTGATTTGTTTAATTTTAAAATTAGCGTATTTTAATGCAACCGTAGCTAATTGAGGATTTTGCGAGGACAAAAGCTTCCAATACAGCTTGAAGAATTCCTCAAATCCACACCACCTTTTCACAAGAATAATCAAAACTGAGGAATTCGTTAAAAAAAAAATATGCAAAGGGAACATGAGGGGACGAGAGCAAGGGATAAAAAACTAATGATCAATAATCATCCATTTTTAAGTGATTGATTAGCAATCAGATGAAAAGACTGATAGGCACGAGAAAAAAATTAAACACAGAATATTTACATTATGAGGAGAAATTTTTGACTTGTTTTGACTCAGATACGTGATATTTTGTTGCTTTTCACCCCATATTGCTCATTGCCCTGAAATAGTCATTAAACTTAAAATACTTACTTATTATAAAATAACACTTTTTGAAACTTTCATTGAATAAAATACTCTTACAGAAAAATCAACGTGTCATACACTTAACTTAGATATAATTTATTAACTTACGTAATTCACAGCACTTTCATTATGCTTAAAGTAATGAGACAATCGAAAAATGCACAGGATAGGTGAATTTAATATCGTTATTAAGATGTTGTTCTGAAAAATTGTGTAGAGGAGATTAAAAAAGAGTTTTACATGAATTGATTAACTTCAGCAAACAGACAGAACCATTCTGTAGCATTTTGCCTTATTCACTGAACAACATTTTCGACAGAATTTACAACAGAGGCAAAATGGTAAATGAAATGCCTAGGTCTCATCAACGTTACGTAATTTGGATTGGAAGGGCTGTGGGTAACTTAAATCAATCTGATTACGTACTTATTTAGGTCCATGATTGATCTGCAGATGATAATTGGTTCTTCTGAATTAGCCATATTTCATTCTATACTTACTTATCTCACAAGAGGAAGAACGGAGTAAAATCAACAAAGAGAATAAATAACAGTCAACGAAAGGGTATAATTGAAGGGTTCAACAAAATGTTACTTCAAAAAGAAAAACTATGAAACACAACTCTTGAGAGTATGAATAGATTAATTTCTCGTATAATACAATTCTCTCAAAATAAAAAATGATAAGCTTTTTAGATAAAATATATGATGAAAAAAGAGATGGTAAGCTTTGGGTTCTTTCACAATATTATTTCGTAGATATTTTTCTTTATTTCTGTCTTAGAGACAGAGCAAGCAAGTCCATGGAAAGTTGCCAAACAAGGAAATATTCATAGCAAACCCTTGAATTGTAGCTCTGGAATACTCTTAGTGATCTCATTACATTACTTTCTTTTCACTTCAAAATTTTCTATTGATTGTCTTGGAAAATATTATAATCGATCAGGGAATCGACCGCAAGGAATCCGAATTTCATGGTCTCAGATTCCCCATGGGGAGGGGGGGGGTGTAAAAGGGGGTCCGTACATAAAAAATTAGGCTTTATGTCAACATTTTGAAATTATTTCGTCGGAATCAGAACGTACGGAAATTTTTAACTTAAATCGTCACCAAGAAATCCAAAATCGGCTCATCCGTGTCCAAAATACCGACCCCTAAAGGTGGGGGACAGCGCCTCCTTTCAAAAAATATTTAAATTCGTTAAATTAACGTAGACTCGGAATAAATGTGTTTTCATAAGTAATCGACCCCAAGGAATCAGATTTTGAGAGCTCCGTTGTCCTCTGAGACTTTTCTGATGGGGCACAGGGGTAAACCCTAAACTAGTTAAAATGAAAAGTTCAGAGTCTCCTATGCCCCATCAGAAAAGTCTCTGAAGACAACGGGACCCTCAAATTAGGATTTCTTGGAGTCGATTACCCATGAATACACTTTCTTTCCGAGTCTCTACGTTGATTTAACAAACTAAAATTTTTTTGAAAGGAGGCGCTGTCCCCCACCTTTAGGGGTCGGTATTTTGGACACGGATGGGTCGGTTGTGGATTTCTTGGTGACGATTTAAGTTGAAAATTTCCGTACGTTCTGATGCCGATTAAATAATTTCAAAATTTGGACATGAACCCTGGCTTTTGAGGTACGGACCCCCTTTTACCCCCCCCCCCAACGGGCGTCGGGGGGAATCAGGGACCATGAAATTCAGTTTCCTTGCGTCGATTTATTCATCCCCGCAATCCTGAACTTCGTACGACCCAAATGAACCGAAAAAAAGGCCTGGTACGGTAGGTCTGGGCCACGCACCCTGTATTATACATCTCTCCGTTCCAAATGATCCGACAACATCGACAAACTGATGACTTACAACTCTAAAATGACTAAGAATGTTTGGTAATTTTGATATTAGAAGACTGGTTACCTACGAGTTTCAACTAAGCACATGTTCAGTATCTGGGTATTTACAAAGCCACATTGCATTTAAAAAAAATGTGATATTGGAAAATGATTTCCCACCCTGCAGAGGAGTTGGGTGTAATTTTGCAGGTAATATTGTTCTAGCAATATTGTCTACGTAACATGATTGCAACGTTGCCCAGACGCGAAAATTTGGCCCAGTTTGTCTGGGTTTGCTAGTAAATTTTTGTCCAATTTTCTTCAGGTTTTTTTCGAAACTCGAACGAAATTTAATCGGGATCTGACGAGGGTTTTACATAAATCAGATAACATTGAATAAAAATACGCAGAGGCAGATGAGGGTATTGTTTGATAAGCCGTCGCGACAAAGTCGCTTTGATAAAGTCACTCTTCTACGCACTACGTAACCGTGGTGACAGACTCTTCTGACCTCGTAGGCCACTATAAATTGTGTTATTTGTGCATTTTTCCCAGGGTACTATAATCCAAGTGCGCACAATTCCCTCCTTCTAGCCACGTTCTTACAGTTTTCATCCAGAATTTTAAAGACTACATGATTTTTTTGCAAGTTAAGTGACGCCATGGACCGATTGGACATGGAAGCTGACGAAGTTTCGACTTCTGCAGAGACGGACGGCTTTCCGAAAACACTCCGAAAATTACAGTAAAGAAATTGTAAAGAGGCATCCCACCCCCTCGCGTGTTTGACCTCAAACCTTCAAATTACCATGGAGTACATAGAGTCGTATTGTGTGTGGAAGAGATGGGATCACTTTA
Organism: Bemisia tabaci; assembly: GCF_001854935.1. NCBI lineage: Eukaryota > Metazoa > Arthropoda > Insecta > Hemiptera > Aleyrodidae > Bemisia > Bemisia tabaci. The sequence goes on from NW_017552810.1 coordinate 238,644, forward strand.
TAGCATTTTCCGGTTCCCGAATTCCAAGACTCCTGTGTCACGCCGCGTCACTATTTCGATACAAAATCGATTGTTTCCGATCTACGAGACTCGGCCATCCAATATAAACAAAAAGGTTAGGAATTATAAAGTATTCTACATTGCCATTTTGGATCGAAAATGTATCGAAAAAGTGACCGAAGCTGGGCGCACACCGAGCTTGGAACTCGTCGTTCAGGACATGGCCCCAGCTCTCCCATTCACAGTACGACTCTATGTGCACTCTATGCAAATTAAACGCCTATCGGCCGACGGCATAACTGTTCCAAGGTGTACTGTACCTGGGTGAAATTCCCAGGGGAAAATTTCAGCAGGGTTACCTAATAAAGTTGCTGTTAACATCCCCCTGCTATGTTTCTGTAATGTAGTCATGTTATGTTCCTGTTTCTGTGAACGTCACATGCAATGTTGCAATCCATTTCATACGTAAGATTGCATCATCATTGCTGCAATGTTGCAAGCTAAAATTCCCATGTCAACGGGTAATGTTGTCGCAATGTTGCTGCAACATAGCTTTGCAGGGTGGAATCTCGGTAAGGACTGTTCGACAATTTTTTGTGAACTAGGCGGGTGCATAAATTAAATTTCACGAGAGAGGATTAAAAACAGCACTTCATTTTAGTGAGAAAATTTCCCTCCGACTGCAAGAATACTGATATCCTGGATAAAATATCAATTTAGCATGAGATAAATTATTTCAAAATGCTTCCTTTTCTTGCTTCCAATTAATTTTCATCATAATGTCGGTAGGTAGGTTGGTAATCTAGTTGTGCTAGAAATATTCATTTTACTTAAACATGATCTGAATCACACAAAAACCTCTTACGAGGGAAATCACAAAAATGTCTTGAAAATTATAGAAAAAACTCAGGTTCAACAAGGAAAACACATTTGGACAGTTTCTGCTGGTTACAAAAATAAAAAATATTTGTTTCAAGAATAGATTTGATTTGAGTCTTTTGTTTCTTGAAATCCTTTGTTTACATTTCATAAGGAGTGAATTCGCTTTTTGTTTGGCATTAGAACACCAAAGAAAGCCTGATACTAGCTGCAGTCTTCGGCGGCAATGTTTTCTGACTGCTCTAATTTTTTCGTTTTCTCGCGGCGTCTTTGTATTGATGGAACGACGAACAACATCATGCCACTCAACGCGATGCAAACTCCGGCCAAGTGAAAACCCCACGTGTACGTCCCCGTTTTATCAGTCAGAAAACCTGAAACATTTAGTATGGATTCGATTATCAAAAGCTGAAGAAGGGAAAAGAAATGAGAACCTCGAATATTCTCAATAACCATAACAGACAAAAAAAAAACACAAAACAATCACAACCTATAATATTAATTTTAATCCAAAATTGTTTTATTATTGTATCGATTTTCATTCATAAGTAGAAAATGTACATTTTCTCTCTGATCACAAAATATCGTCACCTTTCGGAGAGAGTATCACAAACGCGATGCGAAGTTTCAAAATTTCCGCCGCCATTTTATTTTTTCACATAGAATTGTTGGTTTTTTTTTTTTTTTTTTTTTTTTTTTTTTTTTTTTTTTAATAATGATTTTATTTATCAGATAACAACTTTGTTGAAACAAGACCGACAGCAGTCTTGCTCGAAATTGGGAAGAAGTACAATTGACATAGTAATTGTGCAAAATAGATTAAATTACTTGCATATAGCTACAAATCAACTATCAATTTAGTTATATTGTGCATTTCATGTCTCCACCTATTTACTTATTTTCATTTAATTCTTTTTAAATAATAGAGTTGCAATCATTACCCCCGGAACCGTCTAAGACACCACTTCGGGAGGGTACATTATTATTGATTGGGAATGAGTTAATACTTCCATTTAAAATCTTATTCTTCTGTTGGTTGAATTGGTTTGAAAATTTCACTTCCATTTAAAATCTTATTCTTCTGTTGGTTGAATTGGTTTGAAAATTTCACTGAGTTTTATCGGCAGCACAGAGAAAATTCAGTGAAATTTTTGGATAGTTTTGTTGAACCATTTTTCTGTGATAAACCAAAAATGGCGGCGGAAATTTTGAAACTTCGAAGGACGTTTATGATACTTTGGCCGTAAGGTGACGATATGCTTGAGGATTAATAATGAAAATGAACGCGATCTTAACTCTCAACAGCGTACGTAAGCTCGAAGCAACTATTCGACCACCCGAGCGTGGCACAGTATCACTCGAAATTGAAGGCGAATTTAACTCACCAACGTCCAACTGTCCAGGCCAACGGACCAATAGACAAGGTGTGAATTCAATCGTTCTATTTCATGATTGCTGATCAAGATTTCACGGAAAACACGATTCGCGCAACAAAAATTACTGAAATTAACTTCTAATGAAGATGTTGCATGTGTAAGGAATTTGCGATTTGACTATTGATTCTTATGTAAAAGTTCGCGAGAGACACGATGGTACCACTGGTTTTCTCTGAAATCAACTCCCAAGATCAAAAAAAGCTCTCAAGTTGAGGCCAAAAAGGAGGGGGTATCTCATGCTATCTTGAGAGTCCACATCTACATCAAGACAAACTCTCCATGCGAAGATAGGGAGCAAACACATTAGGAGGATTGCCGTGTTTTCAGTTTTAGACTCCCCAAATGAAGTGGCAGCCCTGTCAATGTATTTGCTCCCTATCTTTGCATGGAGAGTTTGTCTTGATGTGGAGGTGGACTCTCAGGATAGCGTGGGATATCACCTCCGTTTTGGCCTCAACTTGAGAGTTTTTTTGAGCCTGGGAGTTGATTTCAAAGAAAACCAGTGGCATCATCGTGTTTCTCGCAAACTTTTACATAAGAATCAATGGTCAAATCGCAGTTCCTCACACATGCAACATCTCCATTAAGATATTCGACGTTTTTCGGTGCGTAAATTCAAATCTCCTGCAGAAAAAACAAAGGTCTGCGGACCGATTATTGAAACTGATAGATAAAGCGATAGACAAAGACGACAAAAGGGATTTGGAGGGATCCTATTGGTGGAAACGGGTTGTTGCAATGGACAAAGGAGGTAGGCAATCGACTAAGTAACGGCAATCCACGAGAAACCCGACAGTTAGTCTATCATTTTCCCCCTTAGTCGGTGAGAACCACCCATTTCAACCAATAGAATTGCTTTATACCCCCTATGTCATCTTTGTCTATCGCTTTGTCAATCAGTTTCAATAATCGCCCCGCTGAATGAGTCAAATGGCGCACTACCGTCATCACAGACGTCACCGTCGTACGAATGCAGCAGCCTCTGCAATATGAAAATACGGCAACCTAAATCTAGGTTCTTCAGCTTAGGTGTTGCACGCTGTTAACGAATTGAACAACACAAGGCGAAGAGGGAACATTACTCTACTACAAAGCCTGCCAAAACCATTGGCATAAGTGATTTGATCCAAGTAGACTGTTGTTCCTCTAGGATTCGGGGAGTTCAACATTTTCAGAATAAAGTTAATATCTTAGTTGGGAATTGATTTCAGTAATTTCCGTTTCGTGAGATGTGTTCTACGAAAAATTTTGGTTGGGAAACATGTATCAGAGTTCTCAAATTCGTACTTTGTCCAGTGTAACCATTCCTGAAACGGGTCAAGTCGCTGGATTCAAAGGAATATAACGGTGAAAATTGACGCGATTTATTTTCAGGGAACATAGGCGTCGCGAAGCAACTATTCGAACACCCGAGCGTGGCACAGTATCAATCAAAATTGAAGGCGAACTTTACGCGCCTATTCACTAGGCCAGTGGACTACTAGACAAGGTACGAATTAAAGGATTCTGATACATGTTTCTTAACCAAAATTTCACGCAGAACACGATTTGCGCAACAAAAATGACTGAAACCAACTCCTAACGAAGATATTAACGCTTTTATTTCACATTGGTTACAAGGAATTTGAACTGCCCACTCACAAGAAATTCAAAGCTCTACGTGAGTCAAATCGCGCACTACAACGGTTTCAGCGATCTTCTCGATCGAGCAATGTTCATTTCCCACCATGTGTTGTTCGACTATAAGCAATTTGCTGTAGCTGAGCCAAAGCGTCAAGATTGAGGTTGTCAGATTTGTATATCGCAGAGACTGTCATGATAAACGTTTAGCGCGCGATGTGAATCTCGTAGAGCGCTGAGTTTTAATGAGCGACTGGTTTGAATTCACGCATCAAGAATCATTAAATAGCTTCGTAAGGAGTTAATTTCGGTTGTGTGCATTGTGTTTTACGTGAAATTTTGATCATGAAACATTTATCAGAATGCTGAAATTCGTACCTTATCTACTGGTCCTGTCTCACTTGAGTAACTGAACATTTTTTAAATTATTCATCTGAGATCTAACCTACTAGACTAAAACAAGCAGGCATGCACAGATTTACTTCAAATTTGTTTACGTACCAGCGAGAGGGGATCCAACAAATGATGCAATACCCTGGAAAAGGAGGAGCAACCCAAAAGCATTGGTGAGTTTATCCAGCCCGATCAAATCAACCAGCACAACTGATGTTAATCCTACGTAGACTCCGATCGTGAAACCAAAGACAGCACAATAAACTGCAAGACTCCAGAAGTCATCGCAAAAGGCACTTAGAATAGTGGCTGAAAAAAAACAAGCAAACATGGGTGAGTACTCAAATGTGCGACCTGAGTGAAAACATGAGAAATTCCTAGTGTCAGCATCGGTTCGGCCGGTGGCAATTCTCGCAAGATGACATAGCTGTTTTTCCTTCATTTAAATTCATTATAAATCATGGATTTTATTCGCGATAAATGGACCGTGTTTATTATAGCAGAAAGGGACCAAGCCACATCAACTATTGCCAAATTTAACGGGGCAATTTCATTTTTTACATCAAAACGGTTGTGCGGATTATTCAGCAAATGTCAGTGAATTCTCTGCAAAATTCCTTAAAATTTTCAAAGGAATCCGCACAAGTGTTTTCTTGCCCGATTAAATTTGGAAGTAGCTGAGGTGGCTTGGTTCCTTTCTGCTTAACGCGGTCCATCAATATCGATTGCTCTACAAACGAAAGTTTAAATGAACGAAAATCGCGACTTTCCAATGTGTCCAAGCGTCACCGTTGAATCTAGCGGTCCGGTTTCGCGATCGAGAACTAATTTTTGTACCCTTACATGACTGGGGGGGAGGGGGGTGTGCGCGCGCTTGTGCGACGGTTACGCGTCAATTTAAATTTCGCGCTCCACGATCGCTAAGACTTCCCGCGCGATGCGCGCTAAGTATGCGCGGAAAGTGTGAACGCAACAGAGCGAATTTTCGTTCGTTAAGAACTGTTAACGAACTCGCCACCAGTTTGCTTTCGTCTCTGTTGACACATTAGATGCTTCAAATATTCAATCAGAGCCCGACAAACTGTTGAAAGGCTTTTAACATAACCTCTCGAACAACAACAGTTCATTAACGTAGGAGTAGGAGTAACGGAGGAGTGGAAGTAATTCATTCAGGTTGTGTAGACTTACCGATGCCACCTATTGTTAGACTTCCATTATATATGTACAATCGGTTGATATAAGGTTTATCTGAAATATATCCAAGCACGACCCTGCCAACAGTGTTTGCTATCCCCACAATGGCCAAAAGGTAACTTCGCTGGTCTCTAGGAACGAGCCTCTCTTCCCCTAAGTTCTGAAAAATAAACGAAAACATATGAAAATATCCGATTTCTAGAACTCACTTTGAAGAGAGGAATAGTTCTTGCTGCACTTACAAAATGCAGATGAATTTTCTTGAGAGTCAAAGCTCCCAAAAAAAGCCCAACAAGCACGCGCAAAACTAGTCTCGAATACACGCCTTGATTAGTGGTGAGGCGTGAATGATCGATAATCGACGTTTCCTCATTTAAAACTGTGGTAAAGAATCGATTATTCAGGTGTTCGTTGCGAACACCCTGTTTATCGATCCTTTTCCGTAGATTTAAATTGCAGATCAATCGATTTATCGCAAAACACTCCACGTAACTGCCTTAATGGTGATGTAAAATTTGCATTGTCCATATGACGCGCTTTCAAATTTCCGTGTTCGCGGGCACTTTAAAAAATCACCATATTTAATGAAGAGAATCAGGTGTTTGAAAAATGCTTGAAGCGCTCGGAATTTCCTGATCCATTACCGATTATCCTGATTTTTCCTGACAACACGGAATTTTCCGATATTTTCTGGTTTTTACCGCCGGTATAGAGTCGGTACACACCTTGTAGTTGACAACCAGGCTTGCCCTAGAAAACCGAACTGGCCACAAATGGCCTTCAAATCATGAAGTATGCAATTTCTCTTGCGAACATATTCTTTCTTCCATCCACCTTTCCGAAACTTAAAGGAATTAAACTTAAAGGTATTCACTTAAACCAGTGGCGTGGAGTGCTTTGCGATTTATCGAGTGATCTTCCATATAAGCATATGGAAAAGTATTGATAAACAGGGTGTTTGCAACGAACACCTTAATAATCGATTCTTTATGATAGCTTCAAATGGGGAAATATCGAGTTTCGACCATTCACACTTCGCTACTGACTTAAACGCTCACGTACTTCTTCCTTAGAGACGAAAACAATAAATAAATATCTAAACTAGGACCAAATGAATACCTACAAAATCGTCACATTTATCGTGCGGACATTTACATTTATATACAAAGTAAGAATGGAAAACAATTATACATCAATGGTTGAAGTCAAAAAATGCAATTCTTCAATTGCAACGTTGCAAATCATCGCTCGTGTTTTACTTTTCTTTTTAAAAAGAACTAACCGACTGCGTTTGGTGAAATTTTCTGTAAGTTTTCACTGTTTCGAGTAGATACTCTTATTAGTCAGTTTTCTTTTGAGGAAAAAAAAAGTAATTGTCGCTTTTGAAATATTGTAATGGAGATACGCATATTCTGACTTGGACCATAGATAAATTCAGATAATATCATTTACCCCACTTTAAGTTTTAATTTTACAAAATAAGAGTGGACTTTAGTGCTGCAAAGAGAGCAAAGTATACTTACGATAATGAAAGTGAATGGTATATTGAATCCCACACTGGTGAGGAAATTAGACAATGCGAAAAGAGTGAAGAGAACTTCTTTGAACAAAGAGAAGTCGAGCATTTCATTGAGAGTATCCTTTGTTTCTGGCGAGCAGATTAGTGTACTGCAAACAGGTGTATCAATGGATATTTGCTGGGATATGTAAACATGATTTTCACCATTGCAAGGGACAAGTTTTGTCTCTTCCGATACATGGTCTCCCGTTTTAGATAATCCCTCTTTATTGGTAGATCTGTGAAAGAAAAAGGAACAAAAGGGTAAAGTCAATACATGTGACCGTCCACACTGCCGCGCCATGGAAAGACGCCGTATGAGCTACTAGAAGTTGCCTTGCCTTTTATAAAATACGAATTCATAAGGAATTGTAGTTCCAAATTGCAAAATTCAGTCTAGTTATAACAGGCTCTGTTAAATGGGTGAAAATCCAGGATTTTCAAAATTTCTCCAATTTTCGATTCTCTGACTTTTCCCCAATTTTTCCCTAACTTCAAAATTGTAAGGTTCCTCGAACTTCCCTAACTTTCTAAGACCTTCGAAGAAAATGTCTGCTTCGATTCTCTCTTCCAATTACGCTTACATTCGTCAAATTTTGGATGAAATTTCCACTTCTGGAAAATTTTCCGTTGAGGAAAAAAGCACTCCAAAGTTGTTCGTGCTTTTCGAATGACACCGGTTAAAGTTCCTGAACCGACGCGCCAATCGCAAAATTTGGCCCTTGCAAGTGCCAGGAATTTGCGGTTTAAGCAATTACTCTTAAGTAAATTTTACCGAAAAACACTATGGTGCCACTGATTTTTTCTGAAATAAACTCCAAAGCTCGAGCTCTCAAAGTTGAGGCTGTAATGAAGGGGACATCCCGCGCTACCACGAGAGTCCAACTCTATAACAAGACAAACTCTCCGTGTAAAGATAGGGAGCAAATACATTAGCATGGTTGCCGTGTTTTCAGTTTTGGAGTCCCGAAACAAAATGGCAACCTTGTAATCTATTTGATCCCTGTCTTTGCATAGAGAGTTTTTTCTTTTTTATACACTGGTGGACTCTCAGGGTAGCAAGGGATATTCCCTCCATTAGGGCCTCGACTTTGAAAGCCTTTCTTGAGTTTCGCGTTGATTTGAGAGAAAACCAGAGGCACCATCGTGTTTCTCGCGAAGTTTACATCGGTAAAAGTGCTTCAATCACTAATTCCTAGCACATGCAAGAGCTCCATTCCCTGACATTTCTTATGAATTCCCTGTCTTTCCAGGTTTTTCAAACCGCCACAAACCCAGCTGTTTCACCACCACCTGCTATATTTCCATGCGCTCGGAGAATAAGATTTCAGGGGTGGACTTACTCATCATGGTGGAGGTTTTTGGTGCTGCCGCTGTAGAAGACATCCTTGCGGTACATGACCCCACTATGGGCGTTCTTGAGGTTGGAGTGGCTGGCGTGGATCTTGTGTTTCTTGTGCGAGTGGTCGTGGGCACCTGTGCCGGCCGGGCCCTTGTAGAGCAGCGGCTGACTAAGGGCCAAGCGGCTGTAGGCGTTCTCGGTCGGCAGGTGCTTGTCGCTCACGAAGAGCTTGGCCGAGGGGGTCGTCGCCGAACCGTTCTGCGGGAGGATCGAGTAGTGACCGTGCACCGAGTGCGGTCGCTGTTGCGTTCCTCCCATCTCCCCGTTCCCTACCGCCGAAGGGATGTCCTCCGCCGAGCTGTTCCGCGTCCCTTCCTCACCTGCGGCATACCAGAAAGTTCACAATGAGAACAGTTTTTTCCTTCTTCTTCTTGTTTACCCTCCTGGTTTGTTGGTCTATACTCCGTTAGGAATCTACATCCATCTATGGACTCTATTTGAACGTATTTCTATCAAACGGAACTAAGCGCCATAGGAGGAGGAAGGTAGAAGGGGGCTTGGATTGGCGGCAGAACCGGGCGTCATTCCGTCCTATACTCGCAGTGCTTTTCCATGGCGCTTTCCGTTCCGTTTGATAGAACACGCTATCCGGCATTCTAAGTTCCTCAAAAGGAACTCAAATTAGCGCTTAGTTCCGTTTGACAGAAATAAGTCCATTTGTTGTCTGTATAGACATCAAGGGATCAGTACATCCATGCTACAGCAGGCTGAATGTTGAAATTGGTAGACAAAACGAAAGACAAAGAAAACACAAGGGATATAATGGGATCCTGTCGGTGGAAGCAGGTGGTTGCAATGGACAAATTAGATAGATAATGGGCCAACTAACGGCAACCCGGGAGAGACCATTTAGTTATTGCATCATTTTCTCTCGTAGTCTAAAGGAACCACCCATTTCAACCATTCGGATCGCTCCAAACTCCTTATGTCTTCTTTATCTATAGCTTTGTCTATCAGTTTCAATAATCAGCCCAGAAGTGCATAGGCGGCATCGGCAAACATGTCGGGTAACACTATTTCCTAGGAGAATTTTTTAGAATGAAAAATAATTTTTCATAGAAATCGAGCTTTCGGCGGTAGAAGGGCGGAACCTTGATATACATAACTCAAAATCAAGTATTCATACCAGAGTACACTGGAAAAAAAACGCATCGGATCTAGAGTCCAGACTCTTAAAAACATCGACAAGAAAAAGTACTCTTGATTCAATCAGAATCTAGCTTAAATCAAGAACCAAGCCTTTAAATTTGAGCGGATTTCCTTTTGATTCAAGCGAAAATCCGATTGAATCAAGAGTATTTTTCCTTGTCAATGTTTTCAAGAGTCTGGACTCTAGATCCAATGTGTTTTTTTCCAGTGTATATAAGAGTGTTCGTTAATTATTTAGGATATTGTATAGAAAATATCTTAGGATTCACCAATAGGATCGCTCTATTTTCTCATTGTCTCCTGTCTATATTGCTTTTCCTGTCAATTTCAATAATCACCCTTCTTTTTTTAAGATTTGATAAGGTTGAAAAGGGTGGTCTCGCTTACCTTTTTGGGGATGATCGACGTCGGTGACGGAGACGATGACGGCGGCGGCTTTGGGGTCGGCGATCTTGGCCTCCTCGGACTCGGGGATCTCGATCTCCTCGAGGGGGCGGAAGAGGAGGCCGAAGAAGATGCAGGAGAGGACGAAGACCCCCGTGCAGAGGATGCAGGTCCGCCAGCCGAAGTGCTCCGTGAGCTTGGTCAGGAGCGGGGCCAGGATGAACGTCCCGAAGCCGGAGCCGCACACGGCGATCCCCGTCGCCAGCGAGCGGTACCTCTCGAAGTAACATGTCACGCTCACGATCGCCGGCAGGTAGATCAGCCCGAAGCCCAGACCTGTCCGAAATCCAAACGCAGATTGTTAAGGTGATTCGATGGAGGCCATTTTTGGTGTCAGAGCGACGTGCGATATATCGCATCGATTTGTTCCATAATTTCAGCTACTTGTCATTTTTTTCGAATTTTTAGATCGCACTTCTGTTGTCATGAGACTTAAGAACTCATGTACCAAATTTGACAAAGAAATTCAACGTATTAAAGGCGTGGTTTTTTTAGAGGAAAAATATAGCATTCGAGTGCAGTTTCGATATCAGTATCGAATGCGATATTTTCTCTCTAAAAAAACCACGCCTTTATTACGTTGAATTTCTTTGTCAAATTTGGTACATAAGTTCTTAAGTCTCATGACAACAGAAGTGCGATCTCAAAATTCGAAAAAAATGACAAGTAGCTGAAATTATGGAACAAATCGATGCGATATATCGCACGTCACTCTGACACAAAAAATGGCCTCCATCGAATCACCTTAATTCCCCGTATGGGAGCTAGAGTACCTACACTGAGGAAAAAAACTTTGGCCATGGAATATATAGACATACTGTCCGCGTTCCGGGTCTAGCACCCGGAGCAGTCGAAGCTACGGCTCCAGTACCCGGAACTTTCGACCTCTGAGACCAAACGGACGGTACGTCTACAAAGACCGTAACAATTTTTTCAGTGTATATGAAGAGAGGACGGTATTTTGTGTCAGAACGGCATGCGATATATCGCATCAATTGGTTCCATTTTTTCAGCTACTCGTCATTTTTCTCCAATTTTGAGATCGCAATTCTGTTGTCAGGAGACTAAAGCACTCACCAATTTTAACAAAGAAATTCAACGTAATAAAGGCGTGGTTTTGTAGAGGGAAAATATCGCATTCGAGTGCAGTTTGGATATCAGTATCGAATGCGATGGTTCTCTCTAAAGAACCACGCCTTTATTACGTTGAATTTCTTTATTAAAATTGGTTAGTGGGTGCTTTAGTCTCCTGACAACAAAATTGCGATCTCAAAATTGGAGAAAAATGACGAGTAGCTGAAAAAATGGGGCCAATTGATGCGATATATCGCACGCCGTTCTGACAAAAAATATGGCGTCCATCGAATCACCTTAAGACCAATGGCAAGAAATGCAAAATGGAAACAGAGAAAAGGAAAGGGCGCGCGTTGATGACGGCGCAGAGATACAACTATTCGTGCTTGATGGATGTGCGGTTTGCGTGTGCAAAATTGAAGGCGCGAGAGGGCGAGACGTGAACTCACGATATTTTGCTCTGCGATGTACACCGCTAGTGATTGAGGATTCGAATTTCAATGGACTCATTTGATTTTTACAATTTGAAGAAAAAATTGAGTATTAATAGGATCTATTTAAATGGAATTCAAAAGTTCAATAAATCAAAAATTGATCTTCCCTGATGATGCTTCCTTTTTTGAATGACATTTTATTCAAAGTCATCACCAAAGAGCTTATCAGGTATGTTCATGTTAACGCAGATTAAAAAGTCCGTTATTGGAAATTCTAGGCCGACTTTAATCCTCACGCTACAGAGTGTGCAAAACTGGCGGCAACATTTTCTTTTAAGCCAAGGACTGGAATCAATTTAAGTTCATGCAAAGAGAACATGTCACTAACCTGTGCCCAGCCCAGCCGTGATCAGAAGTGTGTGAACACTGTTAGCATATGCGCTGATGATCAAGGCTAAACTTGCGATAAGCGAGCCAGCTATTGCTACCGGCCTACATCCATATTTATTTACAAAAGCACTTGAAACTGGCCCTGAAAAAGAAAGCAAATAAAACGAATCGGTTAAGTTTCTTTTTCTGATGACACAAAGTCATGGCTGATGGAAACCATTTTCAGCATAGTTAGCGATGTATTTCATCGGGGGAAACGGTTGTAAGGGTTGGTCATGCGTAAAAATTTAAATAAAAATGATTCAGATGAACTTTCTTTATCCCGGGCAGATGAATTTGCACAACTCAGACGATAGGCATCTGACACGAAGCACGATGTAAGAGGGGTGCATTCTATGTATTGATTGCAAAATTTTCAGATAACCAGTTTTCACTGAAAAAATTTGTCTCAAAATTAAAGTCACCTCTTTCTCATATTTGCAAAAGTTCAGTGAATGAGGAGTGTGTCGTGAGTGGTTTAAATCTGAATCTTAAAAACAGAACAAAAATCCGTAAAATAAACAAATTCTTAATTCTGTTTAAGGGCGACAAAAAAATCGTGCATCAGGCCGTAAAAGCGCATAGGCGTTTTTTTACTGCCATTGAGGTAGCTTTGTTTCTCCAAAGAAAATTGGTCGTCATTTTGTATCTTAACATAATAAACCTATATTAAATAATTTTACGTGGAGACAAAATAAACCAACATCAAAATCGTCGGGTGGAGTTCAACATAATTTACAGCGAGACACTTGTTGACGACATAAGATACACATCCTCGAGTAGATAACTAATGCTACACCACGAGTAGCTCATTTGGCCTACCTAAAAAATTGAAGGCAAAATGGCGATGAGCGTAATCTTCATGGCCCTCCGCGTTATCTTTACTTTCTCTCAAGTTTCAGTGAGAAAATGGCATTGAGAAAGCGCAGAAGAGAAAAGGAACTTTAAAGGCGGGAGATACTTAAAGAAACCCTCTTAATGCGACCGCAGGTGAACAACAAATTTCTCCACAGACAAGGGAACATTAGTTGACGAATTTAGGAGTGATTGTGATTGATGACTCCAGCGGAGCTCTTTCTTCCCATTTCCTGATGAACTCGGGAAACAGGGAGTCGTTTATCTCTCCTGCTCATTCGCAAATTTAGTGCATCGAGAATCGCTAATGCAGAGGTAGCTTACGCCAAATTGACGGAAAATGACATAATTTCGACGTATTGACAATAGAGAATGCAGTGGCCTGGCGTGCTTTACGATATATCGATTGATCTGCCATTTAAATCTGTAGAAAAGGATCGATAGGCAAAGTGTTCGCAACGAACACCTTAATAATCGATTCTGCGCCATAGCTTCAAATGGGGAATTTTCGATAATCGATTATTCACGCTTCGCCATTGAAAGAATGGGTTAGTTGCACACAAGGGCTCGAACCAACCGAGTAAAGAAAACTGCGTAGCTGTTTTTTTATGGCTGAATTTGTGGAGAAAAACTACTTGAGTACACTAGTGATGTCTAAAATCAGGATGTCTAGCAATTTTCAAAAAAAAAAAAAATAAATAAATAAATAAATCCCCGATATTTCCCTGATTTTTCTGACAAAAACAGACAAAAAAACCGGGGAAACATTCGAAATTCCCTGCAATAAAAAAAACAAACTATATGTCGCCTAAACTTATGAAAGGTATTTTTGCCGCATTATGGAATTTAAATGACATCAGCAGAAATGCTGGTAGAAATTTTGGTAGAAATCTCCACATGCGTAAAATTGCAAAACATTTTTCAAAATAGCCGTGTTTTTCGATTTCCCTGCGGTTCCCTTGACACAAAAATCGCTTGAAATATGAAATTCCCAGACAAGTCGAATTGTTGCGGATTCCCTGACGTTTTTCTTAACACAAAACAATTCCCTGACATTTTCCGATTTTCCCGGTCGCTATATAGACACCCTGAAAATACACTCCAAAATGAACTCTTCACTTGCGTAATCTGTGCTATCGATTTTTGAATTTACCGCATGTAATTGTCCGCGGAACTGGTTATGAAAATACGCACTGAGGATGACCACATAAATTGTTCGTTACGGAGTATATTTTGATAATACTGGGTAAAAAAACTTTGCAAACATTTGCAACGCTGGGCTTAGAACGATCCATCAACAATGATGGATGGTGAGTGCGGAGGCAATTGAGTGAAAATCAATCAGATTAAGACAACAGAGTGGGTCGCCCCATTGTGATTTGACGAATCTTGGCCACTCAGAGCCACTTCGGCCCAAAATAAGTTATCACATGAAGCTGCAGAGAAATTGATACCTTTTTCTGATGTTACAAAAATCGTCATAAATCGTGATAACATGTGTGTGGAAATGAACATGTTTGCAATTGGTGAGGCAAAACTAATTGACAGATCTGATTATGATAAACTTGTGTACACAATATATTTATGCCGGAAACTAATTGATTTAATTTCAATTCAGACGTATCGACTTTTTCGCGTGTCGCGGTTTGTTCGACTGAAAAATGATACGATTGCCCCCCCCCCTTCCCCCTCCCTACATGGTGACTGTGTTTTTGAATAAATTTCATGACAAAGCAAACTGTTTACAGAGAGGAAACATTTTCCAGGGGAAAATCCTGACATTACTACCCTTTTCCAGTTATGCCTGAATAGTGAGGATGATAAACATTTTGAGGGCCCCTTTACGGTAAAATTTTAACAATTTCCTTTTTCCGGATTGAATATTGAGCATGTCTGGTCGTTAAATGACTTAAATGGAAGATTATCGCTCAACTTAATAAGATTTAAATTAATGCAGAGAGGAATTCAGCGACTTTTGTCCGCTCTCACTTGTCCATTTTCCATTACAATTTATTGTTACTATACAGATTTCGGGAATTATTTCTTCGATTTTTGATTTTTGTCTCACATTTTCCAGCCTATGCAAAAATACGTACCCAAAACAATTTCAGGTCTCACTAAGAAAACTCGGTAGTAAGCAGGTTAAAACACGCTATTTGAACCTGATTTCATTTCTGCATTTAAAATTAAAAGAAAGGTCACTAAATTACCTGAGCAGAGAGTTGTACCAACGAGGATCGCACTAACTAAAGCCGTTAAACTTTTTTCTTCGCCGAAGTATTTGATCCATTCGTCGTAGAACACTCCGTAGGAGTATGTAATTCCGTCAGCTGAAACAAAACAGAAAAATTCAGGTTATATTTTGATGGATGTAATTAAACTTTTTTAAAAACATAGACAGGCTATCTGGCTCCTCCGATCATTCTTATTGCTTCCTCCTATTTAATTCAGGTAACCAAGAAGTAAATCGCCGTTATAACTGAGAACACGGACCTTGAATCGCGATGTATCAAATTGCCGGTTCTTCTTATGTTTTACAAGACAATATTTCATAAATTTTTTGCACACAATTTTTAGGGAATATCTACGCCTGAATGAGCAAATAAAATCACACATGATTTCACTAACAACGATGGACAGTTGGACCGCATTTTGAAATTCCTGGCTCGCCCACAAAAGCATACATCAACAGGAGGAGACCTTTGGCGTGTACGTCGTTTACAGAATGAGCCAGGAATAGTGGCTCCTTATTGAAAAATGTATTCCGCATTTATCCTCAAAAAATGGGAGAATTAGAGAGAAAATCTGCAACTTCTCAAACGGGAAAAGGATGTTGGGTAGTTTTCTTTTCTTTTCACGAAATAATCGGGGTATAGTCAAAGAAGTTTTTTGACCTCCATTTTAGAATAAGGGAACACTGTTTCTAATAATGTTAAAAACGACATGTGCCCCACTATACTACCGTGCTATTGAAGAACGCTGTACGGACATTCGAGAGTTGCCAAATTGCCCCGGATAAAACATGTATTTTTTAGGAAAGTTATGGTTATTTTGAAATTTTCAGATACTTTCGATCAACTTGCAGACAAAATTATTTTAACAAATTGAAAGAAAAATATTCACTTTTTTTTCAGTAACTTAGGTTTTTAGTAGTGGAAATTTGGCAACGTCTCATAAGAGCTCATACGGTTTTTTTTCTTGGCACAGCAGTATAGTTCCTTTATGCCAAAAGGTGTTTTCACGGATGAACAATGATGACTGTTGCATAATTTGTAAGATTTTTACGGCATCATTAAGAGCAAGTCGACCTCGGAATGGTTTAAAATATTCAGGATCTCCTCTCCCTAATGAGGTTGGTGAGCCTAAAAGAGCTTTGGAGTGCACAGCTTCTTTATGGATGGCTCAAACGCGCAATTCACAAAGGAGTTGCGACGTTTAAAAGCTCTGTAAGCCCTGAAGACGAGAAAATGCATTGAGGTTGAAGGGAACTGCTTTGGTTTGCGTCCCACTAAGGGGAGACGGCGCGGCGGGTCATGCATCCCTCCTCAAAGATGTGTCCCACTCTCGGTTTCAATTATTCACCTTCACCCAGGGCGAGGTTGTCGGATTATTATTAATTAGCTGCTAATTACAAAGTAATAAGATGTACACTGGAAAAAAAAAACACATTGGATCTAGAGTCCAGACTCTTAAAAACATCGACAAGAAAAAGTACTCTGGATTCAATCAGAATCTAGCTTAAATCAAGAACTAAGCCTCTTAATTTAAGCGGATTCCCTTTTGATTCAAGCAAAAATCCGATTGAATCAAGAGTATTTTTTCTTGTCAATGTTTTCAAGAGTCTGGACTCTAGATCCTTTTTATTTTTTTTCTAGTGTATTTCATTTACTTGAATGATCCTTTTCATTGGAAGTTACATATAGTTCCTCTACTAACAAAGCTTAGATTATACTGTTCATCAATGCAGCTAGACTTGTTCACCCTTACCTCCCCCCCCCCCCCCCNGTGACGCACCTGCGACCAAATCCAAACCCCCTAAAAAATACGTAACGCTCTCTTTGACCCCCTGCTGCCTGCTCCAACCCGAAGAAGAAAAATCACTTATTAACCTCAGTTGTCTCTACCTTTTTAGCATGATCGTGCCATGCAACTAAAATGCATTTTCGCAAATTGGATGTATTCCAGGGTCGGACTGGCTCGCATCTGACGGCGTAGACCCTTGGCTGGTTAAAGGGGCGTAATATGATATTTCCTGGTAGGGCATTCCCTACGTGGAGAGGGGTTCAGAAAATTTCGGCAAATCAGCACAAGTTTACGCTATTTTCAGGTTCAAAGTTAATTGATCGGACGGAGTAAAAATTGTAAAATTGAACGTGAAGCACAACATTGAAAGCTCACGCTTCGCGTCATCGCGCCTTCAATTTTTCAGATGCAGCACGGACGTTCATCAAGTACGAATAGTTGTATCTCTACGCCGTCGTAAACACGCATCCTTTCCCTCCCTCTTTTGCCATATTGTGTTTGTTTCCGTTTGTCTTATTCGTAATGGTGCTTTGGCACTACGTGAGTAATACAGCCGAAGGTAGGAGAGATGTCTTCAGGCCTTTTTCTAAACTTTTCTCCCGAACCAAAGCGACGCTTCATTGACAGCATAAAGCAGAGCATTGAAAGCTCACGCTTCGCGTCATCGCGCCTTCAATTTTTCAGATACAGCACGGACGTCCATCAAGTACGAATAGTTGTATCTCTGCGCCGTCGTTAACGCGCATCCTTTCCCTCGCTTTATTTCCATATTGTGATTGTTTGCATTTGTCTTATTTGTAATGTTGCTTCAAACTAGTGCAGAGCATTGTGAGTTCACGACTCACGGCATCGCGTCTTACAATTTTCATATGCAATGTGGACATCCATCTTGCGCGAATAGTTGTATCGCGTTTACATTTTTAGATGTCTCTTATTTTTGAATTTCGAGAAAAATTAAGGTTAAGTTTGCCCGAGCTATGCTATGGTATGTCCAAATCAATAGTCATTTGAAAAGGAGGAAACATGTTTAAAGGTCTCTTAAGAGGTCTATAAAGGATGTGTTTGTCTAAAAATCGAACCGACCATCGCTTCTAAGGGAGTTACACTTAGCGAATGAAGGAGGGGGATGACAAAGCGCCTGTATGTCAAGAAGAAGGTAAAAATTTCACGGAAAATTTTTTACGCTTCAGAAAGTAGTTCTTGGACCTCTGTTCACCACTATCATGCGTTAAAGCACCTTTCTTTACTCCTGACTTTCTCTTCTTCCGTTCATTTAAGACATTTTTCTCACATATTCTCAGTCGTAATTGCTTTTGTCTTCTTATTTTGCTATCTGTAAGAGGGGCGCGTTTTCGGCGCGCAAAGGGGGCGTATCTGCCAATGGCAGATTGGCCTTATGGCCAGTCCGAGCCTAGTATTCATACTAAAAGGAACTATGCTCATGGGATTTAAATGCAACATAGAACATTTTAAAGAATTTTTTGTTCCTTACATAGCAATAGTAGGTGCGAGAGGGGATGCGGATATCTGAAATGAAGGCAAATAATTAGAGAAAAGTTGAGTAGAATTCTTTGATGTATGAGTGTAGACTCCCCCTCCCCCCTAAAATGCAAAGCATAAACTTGGAAGAGAGATTAGGAGATGGTAAAAAATCTCGACCGCAAAAGATATCGAATATTTTGAGATTTGAGACTGAAAGACTAGTGTTAGGAGAAATTGTTTTATCGCTCAGCATCTTTTCGTGGGAAACAAATCCAATGATGTTTCCTTATATTGGGGACTCATGCAACTGAACTTGCTTTTAAGGTAAGCTGGTTGAATCAAAGACAGACTGAAGGGGGCTCTCAGCAATATGCTACAAAAAATTGAATATACTCCGGAATTAATGACTAGACTTCGGGTCTTTTCCGAGTATGATCCTTTTCCATCTGAGCAGTGACATTTAATGAGATTTATATATTTTTGTAAGAAATCCTTCAAGGAAGGTGATGTGCTCGCCTTGCGTGAGGGTGTAGAAAAAGCCACCGGCACAATCCTTCCAGACAATTTAACCGCGTCTCGCGCGGAAAAAGACGGTCGTGAGAGCTCGTTCCGTAAAAAAACGTCTAAATAATACAATGCACCAAACAAGAGTTCGCTGGAGCGCCGTCAAACTGTGCAACGGACAAAGGAAATTGATGACCTCCGGGAAAACTTTCGGCTCTATTGCCAGTTCCTTTATCCGCTCCTTTTCTATGACCTACTTCCGCTATTTGGTATTTTCTGTGAGTGGCTTCTTTGAAAATACACTACCCAACTAGAAAAGCGTTTAGTAGGGTTCCTGTCCGGAAATTTAGAGGAAGCAGGATGGACACAAAGAGAATGTGGATGAGGTTACGCACGTTGATATTTCGCCTTCAATCTTCGAGGTAGGCCAGAGACCAGCCTCCGTGC
The DNA here is from genome assembly GCF_001854935.1 of Bemisia tabaci. Classification (NCBI taxonomy): domain Eukaryota; kingdom Metazoa; phylum Arthropoda; class Insecta; order Hemiptera; family Aleyrodidae; genus Bemisia; species Bemisia tabaci. The sequence goes on from NW_017552810.1 coordinate 257,967, forward strand.
TGCGATAATTATCTACTCGAGGATTTATATGTCGCACAGTAAATTAAATGAAAACTCTGAACTGATGATTTCGATGCTTATTCCGTATTTTTATCCACGCCTCTGTATGGGTGCACGGACTTTATGTCCACTTTTTTTCCACTTTATGTCTACAGACTTTTCGTCCACAATTGTTGCGTCCACAGTTCTAAAGCCCACTCTATTGTTAAGTCCATTACTTAAACGTCCACTAAGTTAAGTCCACAAATGTAAAGTCCACTAAAATCAAATTCGAGCGTTATATTTTAGTCCGTGTGTAAAATTATATTGACAATATCGTATAACATGACATACATGACAAATATTTGTAAAACCTTTTCCAAGCAATGGCATCGATATGAATCTCAGTGAGTCGTAGCTGCGATGAAAGAAACTATACAAAAATTAATGAAAGGGGAAAAAAACTAAAAAGCAAAATTTTTGGTTTTTAACTTATTTGTACATCGACCTTCTTGAGTCAAATACGTCCAATTTTGAGCTTTTAGTTGCGCTTACAACACGCTGCAGCACAGTAAAAGCCCGAAACATAAAAGAATAAATTTGAATGCTTTGGAAATCATTAAATTTGACACGGGACCACTATTATATTTACAAAAAAACACATTATATTTTCCGGTAGTACATATTTCTTTTTTATCAGTTTAAAAGGGAATAATCAATGCAGAGAGTGCAAACATTTCAAAATCATGAGTTAAAAAACGCTGACTCCGCGAGTCTAAATATTAGAGCCCAACACAGAGCAAAGCGGCGTGTTAGCAGCGAAGAACGCGCACTGGCGCCTACAAACCTAACGGGATACTTCACGCATTGCGCAACGCGTGAAGTATCCCGTTAGGTTTGTAGGCGCCTATGCGCGTCTCTCGTTGGTTGCCTGCCGCGCCGCAAAGCTTTAAGCAACTATTTCGCTTCAGAGGCGTTGCACAGTATCCTACAAGATTAAAGGCGCACGAAATAACTAGTCAAAGAGGACTTTCAATTTTGACTGCATCTGTTACTGAAAAATGTTTAATTTGGCATTGGCGCGTTTCCTGGGCTCCCGCTTTGGTTTTCATCTTATCATATCCGTACACTGTACACATGAACATATGTTTTTATCTGCTCTTTGAGTCTGTTGTCTTTCATGACTTGATTCATGAATGCAATGTTTTTAAGAATGAAGGTAGTAGTAGTATGCATTTATTTTTGAGGTGGTTCCTGTGGACCAAATGTGGACAGAACATTTCCACAATTTGGACAATTTTGGACATATTCATGGTTGGACATTAAATCATGTGGACTTAATAAAGACTGGACTTAACGTTTAGTGGACATAAATAGCGGTGGACATTTATTTTATGGACGAAAGGTAGGTGGACATAAAGTCCTGGAAGCCTCTGTATAGGCCACAGGTAATGAAGTTATAGAATAATAATAGTTGGTTCTAGGAATATATTGGGGTAGCTCACTACTTCTCTGACGTACACTAAAGAAAAAAAGAAAAACAGAAAAGAATAAAAAAAGAAAAAAAGAGAAAAAAAGAAAGAAAAGAAAAAAGAAAAAAAGTAGTAGTAGTAAAATAATTTTATTTTAAAGCGGTGCTTTAGCATCTAAAAAAAAGGAAAAAGAAAGAAAAGAAAAAAGAAAAAAAGAAAAAAAAGAAAAAAAAGCGCCACAAGAGAAGTTCCAAAAACCCTGTCATTTGTGGTACAGTCACACTGGCTGATTAATTGGTTCAATTTCAAGAAAACTCACGGACGTGGATTTGAATGGCCTGAAGGGCCAATTAACTACAAAATAAATGGCTTTGAAATTGCCGTAAGTCTAAGTGAAGCTTTGTTCCGATGTGTCGCGGCGTTGTATAGTCCCTCGTTTTTGAAGTTAGGTCCATAAAAAGTATCCAGTTGGAAACATAGTTTGATTTGTTTCAACTACCTATGAATTAATTAATGTTCTCCATTCATTTATGGAAATAATTTTCGCATTTTACGTATTAATACGCTTATATAACCTATGTAAAAACAAATATTGATTGTGAACATTCATTATAAGAAAACTTCGAAATGAAGTTTTCAGTTTAAAGTAAAGATACGCAGCGCGCACTGACAGCGCGTTCATGATGGGTGTTAAAGTCATTAATAGAAATTGACAATGGAAGCCAATCCTTACTGTCAGGTGCAAGTACTGACAAATACAAGGTAAAATTGGACTACATTTTGCAATTTGGAATTGTAAAGTCTAGCCCGGTTTAAAAACAACGTGAGTGCCATCAGTTTCCCTATGCACACAAGTGTTTTTCCAGATGAGCCAGAATTTATAGTTCCAAATTGCAAAATGCAGTCCAATTGTAGGATTAGTATTTGACTACTTCTAAATTTATTATTTTTTTTTTTTTAAAAAAAAAATTGTCTTTAAAATAAATTATGATCTGATTTACTGTGAGTGTGAGAGTTATGTTGTCAGCTCCAAACAGGTACCATACCTAATGCCTTGAAACTTTACGTGAATTTACTCTAAATTCTATAGCCAGGGTGTTTACTAAAGCAGGCTGGCCAAAAATCAGTACTTTTCCGGTACTTTTTCAGTACATTCCCAAGAAATTCAGTACCTCTTCAACAGAAATTTTCAGTACTTTTTCAGTACCTCCGATTGACGAAATTCGAAAAATTTCAGAAATTTGAATTTATCGCTCAAATTGCGACGAAAATGACAAAAAAATGAAAAAAAAATCCGGACCTACTTACGGAATTTCCGCACTTCATCGGTAATTCCGGACCGCCCTTAAAAAATCAGCACTATTTCCGGCCTTTCCGGAAATTCCGGACTTGTAGACACCCTGATAGCAGAAATATATTCACAAGATTTCGAGACATAATTTCGCCTCGTTTATTTTTATGAAATTGATAAGACATGAGAGGAAATTGGGCAACTTCTGATGCAGATAAGTTGATTCTGGTTGGCAGAAACGATGGTGCTGAACGAAGAAATTCAGGCATGCTTTTGACTGCTGTCCTCAAAACGGCGATCTAGATCCCTAGGGACCGGACGGCATCTCGCGGCTTCCAACTTCGATACGACGCACAGTGGATCGAAGTAATAGAAGATGTCAAACATGAATTTTTTGGCCAAAATTACAAATTCGGACGTTTCTTTCGTCACATTTTCAATATCACGGAGTATTTCTAAAAAGAAATTCCGCGACAAAGCAAGTAGAACCACTTTCAAACTCTTTCGTTTCATATTTTTGAATATATTAACTTTCAAAGTTTTCAAATTTTACGCGACTTTTCCTATTGATTTGTTCCACCGTGCGACGCTCGAAATAATTTGGGCCCAACAATCCGCGCCCGTATCGATTTCACAGGGTGCTCCCAGGCAGCTCTGATAAATTAGTCAAAGTGCTGCATAAATTTGATTTGATTTGATTACGTGAGTCAGTCATGTACGGACACCACCGGCGAGGTGCTCGTCTTTCCTGACAAAATATCGTATTTACACTTTCTGATAAATCCGTCTCTTATGAAGCTCTGCGTGTTGTCCAGGACTCACGTGAAAACGGGATTTACGCCCTTGTTTAAAAAATAGAGCGTTGTCATGGCTTCCACATCGGGGCGCCGCGCCGGAGAGCAACGTTTATATACCCGGGGAAGTGTACACGAGCTCATCTCCTCTGTCGTGATTAATATACTCCATATTAATTGGATGTCATTAAACAGAATCAGTCTAACTACACTAGACATTGCCAAATTTCGTTCCGTACTTTATGTATCCATGAGACAGCTAATGAAACAACATTCTTCTTGGAAATTTTTAGATGTGTTCCTCACACTCATTGATATTACACAAATTGGAATTAAGGTGGATCTTCAGCTTTTGCGCAATACACTCTGGGTACTATCGATATATCTCAAACTTTAACGTTTACGCGCATTATTTGGGGGAAATCTAAATGTCGGTCTGTAGATAAATCATGGAAGAATGTTCCTGCCGAAAACCATCTTTCAAAATCTTGAAATAAAGTCAAAAGTACTGTTTCCATTTTGCAACCAATTTCAATGTATCGATATCGATGGTTAGTTGGAAACAGTACTTTTGAATTGTTTTTGAGATTTTGAAGGGTGATTTTCGGTACGAAAAATCTTCAATGATTTATCTGCAGACTGAATTTTAGATGTTTAGTGTTAGACATAACGTCAATTACTGTCATAGTATCTATCTTTCGTCCGTACTTGATAATTCAAGACAGTTGAGATTTTGCGCCAAATTTGGCACCGAGTCCACAAATTGAATGAAATTCCGCTCGGAAAAATTCACATAAATTCAGCGAACGAGACAACACGTGGGCAACGATACATAAACTCATCAATGTCTGTGCTTCGAGTGCACCACTTTGCCCTGATTGGTTCTCACCTGCAACGAACGATGTTGTCTGTTGCATGGAAGAGCCAGAAGAAATAGAGAACTTTCAATAACTGATTTATGGTCGAGAGGACAAGAGATTGAGAAAGCCACTACCTCATAATATCAGAGGCGGTTTATCGATGCATTGTCGCATGGACCAGGTTAGGATCATGCTAACACATTGGCAGTGAGAATGCAAGAATGCGTACCTCGGTTTGCGAAGTTACAGATTAAGGGTCATACTTTATTTTTTAAATGGAAAGTACTGAACGTCGAATCCTGAAAACTTCTCTGATTTTTCTCTTCTGTGTGAAGAATACTCAACGAAATTCTCATGCAATTGCGCTGATTGGTTCTTCTTTGATAAAATGAAATGGGAGCGGGAAGTTTGAAACACCGCAAACGAGAAACGCATTTCTGCAGTGTCATCATCGTAGATATACCTATGCATATATGGGGGATGATAGCGGAGCCACCAATCTACCCTCTGTGACAATTTGTAATTTATGGGCTGTCTACGGACATTTGGGGGGAAGGGGGAGGGGGGTAAAAATATCATAACAGAATTGATAAGAATTGCCGCTTTTCCGATTTTGAGTTAAGGGCATTATCGAGGGCTATGAAACTAAAATTTGCCCATCAGGCTGTCGAATGATCATCTGTAATTCACTCACACAGGAAAAGTGTAACATCTGTGGCATGTAAACTTATCTTATCCGACTTATACAATGTACCCTTCCACGTTTCGCGCTAATTTCTCCAGTATCCAATTCCAAGTCAAGTACAAAACCATCTGCTTTCGAGAGGTTTCATTCTTCTTTCTCTTCTAAACAATGTCAAAATGTCAGATATCTTTCCAATTTAAGTGGATATACTTTGTACGGACCGAGCAAATGAGAGGAGGCGGATGACATGACAGTTATTATTGCTGCCTCTGAAACTCCAAGATTCTCGTTCTCTCTGTTTTCATTGAAATAGATAGGCCAGCTGCGCTGATCACAAAATCGTGTATTGATGCTTGCTCCTTGTGGATTAGCTAAAAATAATAGGATATGTCCGAATAGCAACTCTCTGCGTTCAATATTAACCGAGATACCGCGTTTTGAAAAATTCGGTTTATGACGTCATACACTGCGGTAGTAACAATCTTGGTTTCTTCCACCTCGCTTTCATCAGCCAAGGGAATACACAATTGCACTGGATACTCAACATGTGAATCGGATGAAAGCAAGGTGAAAGAAACTAAGGGTGTCACTACCCCGGTGGATGACATCATGGACCGATTTTTTCCAAAGGCCTCGGTTAATATTGAACGCAAGAGAGTTGCTGTTTGGCCAGATCATATTAGTTTTGACTGATAGACAAAAATCAAGCATTAAAACACGATTCTGTGACCAGCGAAACTGTCCCATTGTCCGCTTCCAGACCAAGACAATCGCGCCATGAAAAACGCTGTATGGGCCCTCGGACGTTGTCAATTGTTTTCTGTAAGGGAAATGCGAATTTTCTTCAAATTTCTGAGGAAACTCAATTTAAAGTTGAATTAACTTGTAGTATCTAACGATTTAAAGGGAAAATATTCATAACTTTCTACAAAAATGAATATTTAATCGAATAAAGTTTAGACAACGTCCTGGTGTTCATGCATGCCCAGAAAAAACTGAGAATAAGACTTAGTATGCAAACATGTCAAGTACGAGTAACATAAGAGCAAGGCTAGACTCCTTCATTTTTTCGGTTATGCATGCATAGTCCTACCCCAGCTGTACGAATGAATGTATCATTGAATCCGTCAAGTAATGACGGAATTGGTGTTAATCTATTACAGTTGATACAATTTTCGCTGGTGCCTGAATTTTTCTGGACGTAGATTCTGAAACACCGCCACCAAGAAATGCCCTTTCTACACCAAGTGTCTCAATTTAATCCGGAATATTTTGAATTTTTAAGAGAAGATAATCGTATACACTGGAAAAAAACGCATTGGATCTAGAGTTCCTGCTCTTGAAAACATTGACAAGAAAAAATACTCTTGATTCAATCGGATTTTTGCTTGAACCAAAACGAAATCCGCTTAAAGTAAGAGGCTTGGTTCTTGATTTAAGCTAGATTCTGATTGAATCAAGAGTATACTTTTTCTTGTCGATGTTTTTAGGAGTCTGGACTCTAAATCTACTGTACTTTTTTCCAGTGAATTTCCTTAAAAAAAAATAAACACTTTATCCGGGGAAAATCGGCAACCTCCGAATTCTCATACGTCCTTTATTGCCTCGGCAGAACAGAAAAGACCACAGTCGTTTCCAAGTTGAGTCATTCATGTTTGTCTTTCCGATTTTTACTCTCACTCGGGAACCCGGGACAAGGGACCGGGAAGCGTTCGCGGAGGTCAGTGAAAAGCCTATCGTAACGGCAAATGAATGCAAGTCGGCGTTGCCAGACCTCGCAAAATAACACTTTTTTTTGGTTAAGGGAATTTTCCTGGCGAACAGCTGGAATGGCACTCCGTAACGGCATCATGGCGCGGAGTAGCGAGTCATTGCCTCGCGCCGCGTCCAAAATTAGACCCGCACGCGACCCGCGAGCTGCGCCTCCGTTGTCGAACGACACTACTTAAAACCCCAACATTTAACGTTGAAAATACAGGGTGCCCCAATGGAGATGTTGCATGTGTGAGGAATTTGCGGTTGCAAACAAGTTGATGGAGGGCCAGAGGAGCTGTAGAAATGGATACCACTATTTGAGCACGGAGGATAGCCCCTCTTGCCTACTCTATCATTTGAAGGTGAATTGCCTGGGTACATACCAAGGCGGTCAACTGAATGGAGATGTTAGGTGTGTGAGGAATTTGCGATTTGACTGTTGATTCTTTTATAAAAGTTTGCGAGAAACACGATGGTGCCACTGGTTTTCTCTGAAATCAACTTCCAAGCTCAAAAAAAGCTCTCAAAGTGAGGCCAAAATGGAGGGGATATCCCACGCTATCCTGAGAGTCCACGTCTATATCAAGACAAACTCTCCATGCAAAGATAGGGAGCAAATTCATTAGCAGGGTTGCTATGTTTTCAATTTTGGAGTCCCAAAATAAAGTGGCAGCCCTGTTAATGTATTTGCACCCTATTTTTGCATGGAGAGTTTGTCTTGATGTAGAGGTGGACTCTCAGGATAGCGTGGGATATCCCCTCCATTTTGGCCTCAACTTGAGAGCTTTTTTTGAGCTTGGGAGTTGATTTCAGAGAAAACCAGTGGCACCATCGTGTTTCTCGCAAACTTTTACATAAGAAGCAACAGTCAAATCGCAAATTCCTCACACATGCAACAACTCCATTGAACGCCAGTCTTTGCTCTGTACTACGCAAAAAATTAAAATTTTCAGTGTTTAAAAAAAAAAAAATTTCATCGCGGATCCTCCGAAATGTGGTTCGGAAGCTCCAAGCTCGGAAGCATGGTAGCAGGAAATTCAGGAGGCTGCGCTGCACTGAAAACTGGCCAAACAAGGCCAAAACGCGTCTGCAGTCGCCTTTCTGAATGGACGTAACGAGTGTTGCACCAAACAGCATATCTCTTTGAGGAGAAAATTGTGCTTTATATGGGCTTTCTCTCTCTGTATTGAGATTTCAGCTTTATGCTGAATTTTGAACACGCGTTGGCTAAAAAACTCCGACAAACTGTCTTACGACCCGTGCGTCCACCGTAATCAGTTTGTGCAATATTCGATTGTTTGAAAAGAGGAAAACTTGACGATGCTGCACATTGCATATTCCTAAAATGAGTCAGCTTTTCATCCTTATCGATAGTTCTACGTTGAGCCATTTCCGTAAACTGGGTGGATGAGTTAATCATGGTGAATAAGCGGGATTGATTGACAATTTAATGACTGACTCTGCTTCATTTTCAAGAAGTAGAAGAAAACAGTGAGTGAGAGACGTAATGAAATGAGGGAGGGCGAGGCGAGTTCCTAGATTTTGATTTTTGAAAATAACGTAGATTTAACGAACTTTTCGTCGACCAATTCCAATTATTCACCATTTTACATTATTCACTATAAGTTTAGGAAAATAACTCTTGACGTTAAGCGGGGATGGCTGTGGAACATTTTGCGTTTTTCTTTTTGGTTGCATGCAGCTCTGCCAATGCAATGGTATTATATACTATTCTCAAAAACATTTTCGCGAAAAGTATTCGTAAATAAAGAACTTCGTGAAAACTGTGCGGATAAAAGTCTGGTTTATCTAGATTGCGCTGAAAAAGATTTTCTTGAGATATTATTTTGACTTGAAGCGTCGCTNAATGTATTTGCTCCCTATCTTTGCACGGAGAGTTTGTCTTGATGTAGAGGTGGACTCTCAGGATAGCGTGGGATATCCCCTCCATTTTGGCCTCGACTTCAGAGCTTTTTTTGAGCTTGGGGGTTGATTTCAGAGAAAACCAGTGGGACCATCGTGTTTCTCGCGAACTTTTACAAAAGAATCAACGGTCAAATCGCAAATTCCTCACACATGCAACACCTCCATTGAACGCCAGTCTTTGCTCTGTACTACGCAAAAAATTAAAATTTTCATTGTGTAAAAAAATAAAAAGTTTCATCGCGGGTCCTCCGAAATGTGGTTCGGGAGCTCCAAGCTCGGAAGCATGGTAGCAGGAAATTCAGGAGGCTGCGCTGCACTGAGGACTGGCCAAACAAGGCCGAAACGCTTTTGCAGTTGCCTTTCTGAATGGACGTAACGAGTGTTGCACTAAAAAGCATATCTCTTTGAGGGAGAATTGTGCTTATATGGGCTGTCTCCCTCTGCATTGAGATTTCAGCTTTACGCTGAATTTTTGACGGACGTTGGCTAAAAAACTCCGACGAACTGTCTTACGACCCGTGCGTCCACCGTAATCGGTTTGTGCAATATTCGATTGTTTGAAAAAAGAAAAACTTGACTATGCTGCATATTGAATATTCCTAAAATGAGTCAGCTTTTCATCCTTATCGATGGTTCTACGTTGATCCATTTCCGTAAACTTGATGGATGAGTTAAACATGGTGAATAAGCGGGATTGATTGGCAATTCAATTATTGACTCTGCTTTATTTTCAAGAAGTAGAAGAAAACAGTGAAAGAGAGACGCAATTAAATGAGGGAGGGGAAGGCGAGTTCCTAGATTTTAATTTTTGAAAATAACGTAGATTTAACGAACTTTCCGTCGACCAATTCCAATTATTCACCATTTTACATTATTCCTTAAGTTTAGGAATGTAACTCTTGACGTTAAGCGCGAATGGCTGGGTAAAATTTTGCATTTTTCTTTTTGGTTGCATGTAGCATTGCCAATGCAATGGTGTTATATACTTTTCTCAAAAATACTTTCGCGAAAAGTATTCGAAAATAAAGAACTTCGTGAAAACTGTGCGGATAAAAGTCTGGTTTGTCTAGATTGCGCTAAAAAAAGATTTTCTTGAGATATTATTTTGACTTAAAGCGTCGCTTCTCGTCGACAATATGTTTCTTTTTAATTTTTAATTTTTTTTTAAAAAAAAAACGTTGTTTTGATATAAAAACACAATGCTTCTTAAAAAACAATAAATGAATCTTGAATAAAAAACAACCTTAACTAAAAAAAAAAAAAAAAAAAAAAAAAAAAAAAGACAAGAAACGATGCTTTAAGTCAAAATAATATCTACACGCAAATCGTTTTCAGCGTGTGTGCAAAAGAAGGGATTTTAGAACATTAAGGGACTGCTCTGTTCATTTGAATGAGTAGAACAAATCCTCGAAGTTCGTCGCAACTTCGATAAGAGACCCTGTAAATGATTTTCGGTGACGGAAATTAGGGGTTTTTCTGGGACGTGGCAACTTTTGTCCGCTTGGTCATACATTTCACGCGTGCAACTCACCACATGTCGGAAAAGCTGAGCCGTATCGTTAAGCTTCCGAACCCCTCCCTCCCTCCTGCCCTCCATCCCATTGCAGAGATCACTCTAGCGCTTTTTGGAGGCCGATCTCCATAAAATAGCCCGTAACGGAAATACCACTTCGCAGCTGCTTTCTAGCGATTTGAACTTAAATTCATGATGAGAGTCCCGAGAAAATCCCCTCAGCATAATGGGGATAACATTGAGTTGAAGACCTCTTTCCTCAATTTGTTGGTTCTTGAAAAGTGCGTATTTTGCGTGCGACTGTAGAGACAAAAAAGTGACCGAAGGAGAAAGTGACAATAGTCTTTCTCTACGATTTGAACTTAAAATGTTCTACGATCTGGAAGTTCACTTAGTAGGCTATTTTTGTCTACAGAAAACGCAAGTTATACAAGTGTAGAATTTCGCTCTCGGGAAGTAGATGTCATTTCTTATCCATTTCAGTCGAGTTCTTTTAAGACAAAAAAGGCTCCGTTGTGTGAAGCACTCCAAACTTCACATCGATATTTCTAAGCGAGTGTATGTATACGTGAAGGGAGAGAACTCTCTTACTTTTTTCTTTATTCGATCATAAAAACCAAGATGTCGATTAATGTAAATATTGCCTCCCAAATAGGCGGAGAAAATTCCGATTTTTATCGAGAGAAGACTCTATCAAAACGGTCCCAAATGGGAGCCCATGAGATTCCAGCGGGCCCGCATGGGGATTTCATGGGGACCATTGGAACCAATTAGGATGGGTAGTTACACCTGTAGGTCCTAAAGGGGTGAATGAAGAGACCAACAAGAACCTATGAGGCAGAAAGAGTGACTGAGGGAACCTTCAGAGCTCCCACAAGGACCTTGATTTCTGATTGTCTATCCCCATAGGAACCTAGATCAGTCCCACTTGGGTCCTACGAGAACCCGTGTAATATCCTCATGGGAACGTTCTGACGAGGGAGAACAGGTTCGGTTGAACATGACTAACAAGTTGAAAGGAAAAATCTCAAGTCTCATGAAACAGTATTTTCTTATTTGTCTCGACTTAATACAGCACAATACAAGTTCTTAACTTTCAAAGAACTCGCGATCCTGACGGGAAGTATCCTCCTTGCAAATATATTCCACTTTAGAACTGTTGGGATGAAATGAGTTGACGCAAAGTAAGCTTGCGCTGGCTGCTAACCCATGACCTCTATTTGCATTGTTAATCAGGTCCCGGGGAAAGTTGAGCGGGACTCCAGGTGGGTCTCTGTCCGAAGTTGAACGCTAGAGCAGAGGCGATTTTCCTAAGCTAGCAACACTGTTTTCCCCCATTGAAAACTATTAAAATATCGATTCGATTTGATACATCGAAACAGCCTGCCTCGATGTACATCGCCTGTTTTCCGACATTTAAACCGACGAAAAGTAGTGATGGGATCTTACCACCGCGAGAGGGGAAACCGAGCGCTCTTTCACGAGGTGTAAATTTTTTATGAACCCTGATAAAACCGCGTTTGTGGACCAACGAAGAGACATTACCGATTCGGCTGGAGCAAAAGCATCGCAAAGGCTCCCATAATGCTACCCGAGAGCCTAACAGTGAGCATGCAGCGCGCATTTCAGAGCGACTTCGTTGTTTAACGGATCCAGAACTTCATTGCTGCAAGATCTCTGACTCCTCAGATTTTCATTTTCCGCCGTATAGAAACGCAGCACAAAATAGAGGATGCACTGGAAAAAAAACACATTGGATCTAGAGTCCAGACTCTTGAAAACATTGACAAGAAAAAATACTCTTGATTCAAACGGACTTTTTGCTTAAATCAAAAGGAAATCCGCTCAAATTAAGAGGCTTGGTTCTTGATTTAAGCAAAAATCCGATTGAAACAAGAGTATTTTTTCTTGTCGATGTTTTTAAGAGTCTGGACTCTAGATCCGATGTGTTTTTTTTTTCCAGTGTGGCTAAAAACATGGGTAAAACATGGCACTAGAGCCAAGGCATGTCAAACACAGTCGCATAGCCTCATTTTCAGCTACAAAATAATTTAAGAATTTATTGGATCGCAATTGGCAAAAAGGAACCAACGCGATTAACGGTGTTTTCAAAATCGTGCTACTTCCTCTTTACTTTTAGAAATACTGAATATATTCACACTCTTAAAATTTGCACGAATATTTTCCTTTAAAAATAGCAATTTTTTGGTGGGCGGCAAAAACTAATTACTATTCTGGGAGATTTTTTAGATAATTAAGAGGAAGCAAAATTTTTACAACACTCCAATCGCGTTGGTTCCTTTTCGCTGAATGCAAAGCAATTTTATTTTCAACAGATTTTTATTTTTTGGTAAGTAGGAAACAGCATTTGACCATTTCACAGCCAGGTAAAATTTTCTACCCCTCTAGATTTCTATTGAATTTCCATGAAATTGTAACTCGCACTGGAAAAAAAAAACACATTGGATCTAGAGTCCAGACTCTTGAAAACATTGACAAGAAAAGGGACTCTTGATTTAATCAGATTTAAGCTTAAATCAAAAGGAAATCCGCTCAAATTAAGAGGCTTGGTTCTTGATTTAAGCTTAAATCTGATTGAATCAAGAGTATTTTTTCTTGTCGGTGTTTTTAAGAGCCTGGACTCTAGATCCAATGTGTTTTTTTTCCAGTGCGTAAATTAGATTCGTTGAAGAAAATCAGGAGAGAATCCAAAAGCCTTTCCACTGAGAGACCATCATCGTTTCAGCAACAGTGAAACATGAAATTTTTATATCCGGGGTTGGACTCAGACTGGTAAAAAGAAATACCCATGGTTTACGTAATATAAATGTGGGAATATCTGAGTGAATTCGGCAACTTGTCCATGCCGACAGATCTTAAAAGAGAGGGTAATTAACCAATTCGACATTCGAATTAAAAAAGAGCGATGGCTCATTAATATCAATTACTGTCCCCTCGATCATCAAATCCCCATACCCTTTCCCATCAACGCAATTACGATTTGCTTTTTATGGCTAACCCGCTTACGGTCCAATTGCGCCACCAGTAGAGCGGTCGGTGGTAGAGGAGGAGGGGGTGGATAAGCGGGTACTAATCAAGAATTCACTCAAAGCTTCCCGAAAGTTCATGAATCAATACATTTTTCCACGAAAACCCGACCCTACCTAGGTTTCATCGATAGACCCTACATCGAGCCATTGAGGATAGTTTCCATCCGGGAACGTGGCTAAATTTCCTTCTTTTTTGTAAGTTGTCGTAAAGTTGTGAAGAAGAGCCCCTAAGTTTTCAGACCCCTAAAGTTGGGATCATGTAACGCAAGTTTCAAAAATTGCCTGTTTCTTAAATCGAGTGGCAATTTTTTGTCAGAAGTAAATTGAGCTAAAAAAATACTCCAATCGTATCTTCCCCTTTAATCTGGTTCCGTTCTGTTTAATTTAAAAAAAAAATTATTTTTTTTTAAAAAGGGTTTAAATTTTTAATTACTTGACTTGTGCGGAAAAACTCACTTATTTAATATTAATATCCGTTCTGTTTGATTCAGTCCAAGACATGCCCTCCATTTAAAGGTTTTTTTTTAATTTTCTTTTTTTATTCCTACATTGATTTGTCTACTTCCGGACGAAAAAAGATTCCACGATTGTGGAATGGACTCGAATAATTCATTCTTTTACACGAGTATAGAACTGTAAATAGGCGTCCAAAACACTGATTTTTGCCGGCAATTATAAAAAAAAAAAATCAGTCAAGTTTTCAGTTAGAAATGCTCAACTGTTTCCGAGAAGAATAATTTCAAAGCAGAGGCTTAGCGACGATCAATAGATTGCAGTTACGTTCTTTCGTTTGCACCATGACGAACTTTAAAACAGTGGCTAAGATGACCCCGAGCATCAGAAAGCTATGAGAAAAGTGTTCTCGAAGCGGTCTCTGTTGACATGCCACTGACAGTAGATGGCAAAGCTTCTCGAAGCTTCCGCGAGTTTCAATGCAGTACGATAGAGAATTGTCGTGAAAAACAACAAAGGGAAATTGTCCAAAAGCACTCGGAAAGGAAGCACAAAAAAACCCTTCGCTCCCACAGATGCAGAATTTTCCGACCGCAAGCGCCGCCAAATTTGATAAAAAAAAAAAAAAAAAAAAAAAAAAAAAANAAAAAAAAAAAAAAAAAAAAAAAAAAAAAAAAAAAAAAAAAAAAAACCATACGATTCGTCATTTCCCGCACGAAAGAACGTAACTCCATTTTAACGTTGCAAAACTGACTAAAATATTCAATTATTTACGAAAGTAAACTTGCATGGTTTTGGTCGAATTTTTTTTTTTATTTTTACATGAGATCAAAAGAAAAATTAGTGAAATTTCCAGTCAGAAATTCTCAAAATTCTCCTGGTAAAAATGGAATTTCCGCGGAAAATTCTGGCAAGTTTGTAATGCAGTTACGTTATTCAGTGAGAAAAACGGCGAATTCTATAGCGAGAGCTTTCAACATTCATTTCGATTCTGCAACATACCAAATGCCCTCCGGAGACCACAGCCTCTGACTAAAAAAATTCAATTATTTACGAAAGTAAACTTGCATAGTTTTTGTCGAAATTTATTTTGATTTTCACGCGAGATCAAAAGAAAAAATTAGTGAAATTTTCAATCAGAATTTCAGAAATTCTTAAAATTCTCCTGGTAGAAATGAAATTAGCGCTGAAAAGTCTGGCAAGTTTGTAATGTTACAATCTTTCGTTACAAAAACGACGAATTCTATAGCGAGAGCTTTCAACATTCATTTCGATTCTGCAACATACCGAATTCCCTCCGGAGACCGCAGCCTCAATCGTTTGACAGCCCCGTCCATGACAGGCCACTTCACTGAAAGGTGGAAAGCGGAAATCAAGTCTGCTATTTTACCCCTATTTTTTTATCTTTCGAGTCCCCTTTCCGGTGGAAATCGATATTCATAAAACGTGACGGTTCCCTTTGTCCGCAGAAAAATCCAACGGTAAACGGAAACTTTGAGCTGGCGGGATCCGAAAAAGGTTCGATTTCAATTTATTTTTCGCTCCGGAAACGATTGTTAAAATGTAGGTCATGAGCACTAATCACTTGCTCTCGGGGAAAGCACGATTTCAAATGCCGCAATGAAAGAATAGACTCCTCTGTTTGCCAATCTTAAAAGCAGAGACTGAAATTTCAATACCTACCAGGGCTATGCTAGAGAATTTTGTGTGTAAAAATAGAGTTATTTTTTGATAAGAGGGGAACTATTTAATAGTTTCGTTATTTGATAAGCTACACATATTGCAATACAGCCATATCACCCAAAGAAAAAAAAAGATGCGAGTCTAAAAATCCATCCTAAAAAAGAATCAGGCAAGAACAGGTTCTTGCCTCGTTCTTTCTTCTTCTTTCAGGAAGAAGAAGAAAGAACGAGTATGAACACAGCCGACGAGAAGAAACACGTATTCGGGCCTCTTTTTAACTTTTCTCCCGAATCTGAGCGACACCTCATTGGCAGCATAAACCAGGGCATTGAGAACTCACGCTTCGCGTCATCGCGCCTTCAATTTTTCAGATGCAGCACGGACGTCCATCAAGTACGAGTAGTTGTATCTCTGCGCCGTCGTTAACGCTCATCCTTTCCCTCGCTTTATTTCCATATTGTGTTTGTTCGCGATTGTCTTATTTGTAATGTTGCTTTAAGCTAGAGCGGAGCATTGCGAGTTTACGACTTACACCATCGCGTCTTACATTTTTCATATGCAATGTGAACATCCATCTTGCGCGAATAGTTGTATCGTGTTTACACTTTAGATGTCTCTTACTTTTGAATTTCGAAATAAATTAAAGTTAAGTTTGCCCGAGATATGCTATGATATGTCCAAATCAATAGTCATTATGAAAAGGAAGAAATATGTTTAAAGGTCTCTCAAGAGGTCTATAAAGTGTGCGTATGTCTAAAAATCGAACCGGCTATCGCTTCTACGGGAGTTACACATAGAGAATGAAGGAGGGGGATGATAAAGCGCCTGTTTGTCAACAAGAAGGTGACAATTTCACAGAAAAGTGTTTCCGCTTCAGAAAGTACTTCTTGGACCTCTGTTCACCACTATGCGTAAAAAGCACCTCTCTTCACTCCTAACTCTCTCTTCTTCCGTTCATTTAAGAAATTTTCCGCATATATTCTCGGTCGTAAATTTTTTTTCTCTTCTTATTTTGCTATCTGTCAGAGGGACGCGTTTTCGGCGCGCAAAGGGGGCGTATCTGCCAATGGCAGATTGGCCTTATGGCCAGTCCGAGCCTGTATTACAAGCAAAAAAAGAGGAGGGTCCACTTTTGTTTAAGTAGTTAATACCATACTTACAGTATCAGGATGACAAATCACATTTAATGATTAACGGTTTCTTATCGCTTTAACCAATTGCTCGTAATTAAGTTTCCTCAAAAAAGGGACCGAAGTCAATTGACTGTAAAGCTTAATTACGATGAAATCGATGAAGAATAGAATCCTCTTCAATTTAAAAAACTGGAACAGTCCATGTACAGATATACATACAATACATGTTACAAGCATAGATAAAGATCCTCCTCAGAACAGAAATATAGTATACGTCAACAGAGAAAGCTGGCAGTCTTGCTTTTAAGCCCAATGGAATTACAAAGTTACAATAGAATTATCTGATACTCGTATAAAATCATGAAATTGGCAACTCTGAATTTGACCTTGACCGAGATCGAGATCTTAGTCCAGGAAGCACCCTGCGGTCCTGAGAATCTAACAGTTTCTAGATCAAACAAACTGCCTAATTTCGACCTTGCCCCGAGCTTCAATGAGGAGAACTTCCGATACGCATCTACGCACATTCTGTTTGAACAACACTAATTAGTGGATTAACTCTCAGACTCTGAACGAGTCTACGGTAGATTTCGAGTCGAAAGGATTCTTAAATTTTGGAAGAGGAAAGGTTGCAATCATAAATTTAATATAATCTTAACTGTGCGAATTTACTTTTGAGGGATAAAAAAGGATTCAATACATTAATAAAACTCGTTTTTTCGTTGATCTGCTATGATTTCGTTTTAGTTTGGCGATTTTGGGCGTTAACTATGTCGACATTTTGTGGAACACCCCTCTGAGCTCCGCTCTGGTGCCTAT
Source organism: Bemisia tabaci (assembly GCF_001854935.1). Lineage (NCBI taxonomy): Eukaryota > Metazoa > Arthropoda > Insecta > Hemiptera > Aleyrodidae > Bemisia > Bemisia tabaci. Next base: position 275,380 of record NW_017552810.1, read on the forward strand.
GACTTTATTCTTAGTTTTTGACGACCAAGATCCTTTTTCTTGTAAAAGGTTTCATATTGATAATAGAGAGAACTTTATTCTACTGTAGACGGGAAAAAATAATGAGGAAGCTTCACCGAGGGGCTTGAGAGAAAAAATAGGGAAGTTTATAATTTAATTAATTGTCATAAATTAATTGAAAAGGATTTCACTCTTATCGTTAATTGCGAAAAAGTAAAAAGCGTTGCTAAGAGTTCCTTTTTAATAAAGGCGGCTCTTCTTACGTCAATATTTTTTCTTCTCTTTTCCTTCACCTGACTGAAGAGACGAGGTCTGTGCAGGGTACTGAATGTCAAAGGGAAACATCACACGAACCGTTGGGAAATGGACAGTTGCGGTAAAGTGAAAAAATATCCATTCAGAAAAATGACTGTAACTGAAGAATTTTAGATTCTCAAAGGGTTGATCGTATTAAAAAATAGTTTTGGAAATAGAAATATCGACGGTGGAACTCCCAAACCACGTATCTCAGTTTCCAACTTTGCAGATTTCCTGTTATACTGCACTTTTTTAGATGGAAAGTTACTTGACGTCAAGTCTTAAAATCTAACAGGATTTTCCTTCACCGTGCACGGCAAATTCTGTGAAAACTTAAAGGAATCATGTCAATTTGTTCACAATAAAAAAGGCCGCATAAAAGCGGAGATTTAAAACGTACGTAGTTATATAGCGTTACCACATATACTTATGTCAAAGGCTGAAAGTAAAATAAGGCCTTTGATGAAATGTGACAGTCGCTAGAAAACGTTACTTCCAAAACCATACTCTTTGCGTGGCCGTTCAGGAAATTGAGAGGCTGGATAAAACCACGTGAAAGATAGTACGGCTTCAAATGGAACGAATTGTGCGATACAATTTACGGAGAAAGAGGGTAGATAATTAATATATAACATTCAATAATGATAATCGTGTTACTGGTTGCAAACAAGTTGATGGAAGGCCAGAGGAGTTGTAGAAATGGATACCACTATTTGAGAACGTAGGATAGCCCCTCTTGCCTACTCTATCATTTGAAGGCGAATTGCCTGGGTACATACCGGGACGGTCTACTGAATGCATGGATAAAATAGCTTGCCTGCTGGGGGTATGAAATGGACCGCGTTAAACAGAGAGGAAGCAAGCTACATCAGCTATTGCCAAATTTAACAGGGGAATTTGATTTTTTACGAGAAAGCGTTTGTGCGGATTCCTGCGAAAATTTTAAGGAATTTGCTTTGTATTATGGAGAAAATTCATAGAAATTTGCACGAAAATCCGCACAACCGTTTTCAAGTAAAAAATTGAATTCCCCGATTAAATTTGGCAATAGCTGATGTGGCTTGGTTCCTTTCTGTTTAACGCAGTCTAAATATCCATTGACTTCAAGATCGTGTGAGTGTTTCTGAACACGTTTAGGTTCCTTGGAAGAATCGACTATTTATTTGGCCTTAAATAAAAAATATTTGAAAAAACATTGAAAACTGGTTGAACTTACGGAAAATCCTTACTTGAAATGTACATTCGTCGTTTCCCGCACAGAGGAACGTAACTCCATTCCAAGGTTGTCAAATCCACTCCCGTAATCCATTCTTTTACGGAAATAAGCCAGCATAATTTTCGTCGAAAAGTTGTCTGATTTTTGCACGAAATCAGAGGAAAAATTCGAGAAATTCTCAGTTAGAAATTTTCCAAATTCCCCTGGTGAAAATGCAATTTGCGTGGAAAAATCGGACATTAAAATGCAGGTCCGTCCTTCCGTGAAAGAAACAACGAATTCCGTTCTCAAGACGAAGTCGTCGATGAATGATACTGACCGGCAGTGGCGTGGCAAGCTTTGCGATATATCGCTTGATCGGCCATTTAAACCTATGGAAAAGTATCGATAAACAGGGTGTTCGCAGCGAACGCCTTAAAAATCGATTATTTACCATAGATTTAAATGGGAAAATATCGATAGATCTCAAAGCACGCCACGCCACTGCTGGCGCAAGACTCCACAAAACGCCTTTTCATCGTCAATTTGCGCTGATCACGAGTTTGAATTTGATGAGCTTTAAAACACTCCCCCGTAGCGGTACAGGCAATGGCCCACGAATGTTATTGTTACCATCTCGCGAAGATGGATAGCGGATGCTCGAATTCTCACGGGTCGCTAAGTGTATTTAAAGCCATCATGCCGAATCACACATCACTTATTTCGGTTGTAATGCACTTATACACTGTACCCTCCGTTCCTCCACACAAACTACTTGTGATGCTTCCTAAGTTGATATCACCGACGATGAAACTGCGAAAGCACAATCTCAATCACGAATTTTTGTCTTTTTTAAAGAAAGTAGTTTTTAAAATCAAAGGGCTAAAAACAAGACTCATTAAATGTTTTAGCACTTCTAAAAAGAGGTTGTGCAATCGTGTAGAGAATTACGATATATATACATCCACTCTTTTTTCCACTATATCTTTTAAAATGTATCACAATGAAATGATTTATTCAACGATTTTTTTTAAAAAGTGAATACTTAATCGGACGGTTTTTCCTGTTCAAAGCACGGCAAAACTTAGATTGTATTGGGTGCGAGAGCTCTCGTTTAATGCTAGACAGTACTCCCAACATCATCCGAAAATTTGAGGGGACCACTTCACGAGAATGCCTATTTTTTAGGCTCCATGCAACATGTACACTTTTTTTAGGATCAAAAACGACTCCGTTTGCGCTGTTTTCCTTGACTGTGTTATCAAAGTTTCTGTCGATAACAACATTCTCAATTGAAAGGTACAGTCAGGTACTATTTTAGATTTTTAACCATTTTTATTTTTATTTATCCAACTAAGGATGACTGAATTTTCAGCCGTCACGTTTTGATTTTGTGTATGGGAAATTTCAGCCTCGTTACCTGCTTTTTAAATTGTTTTTTATTGTATATCTTGTCACGGGCTGCAGAGCATCTATCATATCTCATAACATGAATCAAGTCTGCACCATTTCTTTGGCGCCAGTTTTGCGAAGCACCTTATTTGAGCCTCATTTTCAGACGCATTTGCTGCATGGCGCCTTCTGAAATTAGAGCACTGCTCAAGACCCTCATCACATCAGTGCAACCGACGATTTTGAGTTTTCTACGTCGTTGTATGAGCGAGCGAATTTTGCGTCACATTTTTACTCAGCGAAATTGTCCTGCGCTAAAAGCGCGAATCCATTTCACACCGCGCGAGATAAGAGGAGAAATGGGAAAAGGTCATTCACTGCTGAAATGCGGGCTGACGCCGCGACATGTCTAACGTGTCAGAGGAAGCCGAAGTTTGTTCAGTTGATGTAAGCACGTAACTACCCTCAAAAATGAGCCCATCTCCAACCTAACTCTTTGCTTTTCAGGGCTCTCGGGAAAACTGAGTTATGCGTTTACGCAGACGGAACGACGAAGGGGGAGCCCGTATTGTGCAGAAAAGTAAATTGATAAACTTCCGACTGATACGGTGCTTGCATCGGTGAAAATCGGACACCTCGATGAGTTATGCAAGCGTTTAGCCTATCTGAACACGAGTGCACTAAGTCAGCGTAATAATAGCTCACGTGATTATTTTATTTATGCACCTGTTATCATAATTAACTGCGAACCCGGAAAGTTCATCTTATCGGAGAAATCCGAAGAATTTAGAAAAAAACGCAGGATGGGAGATACCGCACGGTGAATCGAGTCGACCAGAGAGGTTGGACATGAACTTTATGACTGAAACTGCAAATTTTGATGTTTAATTGCGTCACATTTAAAAATTTAGGGGGTGCTTCTGGAAGAAAATTTTGCGAGGATACCAATAGAACTACTTTTAGAACCTCAAAGTTTTGTATAAACGGAGTTATAAGCTTTCAAAGTTTCCAAAATCTATCCGACCTCTTACATTGACTCGACCCACCGTGTGCCGGTTTCTCACAGCTTTCACATAGCTTTGACCCATTCGCGGCGATCGGAAGAATCTCGCTTCGTAATCAGCAAAATTCCTCCTCCAAAAATCGCTAGAATCATCGACATCTGAGCGATTATCCCCGATCTTGTCGCCATTTTATCTCTACATAAAATCGAAACTGTCCCTCAATTTATCATGATTTTTTCCGATGATATTACGATAGATCGTCGTCGATAAAATCGCGATTTTATTGCAAATTTTTGCGAAAGGAATCGCAATTTTTGATCCGGCAACATTGCAACAAATCGACGTTCATAAAATCGCGATACATTCTCCGATCAAATCGCAACTTATCGCCATCATTGCTACTTGCGGAAAGAATCCTCGGTTGTAGGAGCTGCTGAGCAGGTCATAAAAAAGGTGGAAAAATGACTCTTGGTTTTAATCTTTGTCTAGAAATGTTTCCTCCTCATAAGGATTTGATCGAGAAAAAACCCGAAGAAAAAATTAACTGCTTCGGTTGAGAAAAAGTCCGCATTTTTTATACAATCAATCAGACTAAATTTTGTCAATTCAGAAGTACAATAATTTGGATAGCATCATGCAGAGAGGAACTAAAGTTTGTTGAAAGAGAAAAGGTCCGTTCGCCTTCCTTTTTGAGAAATGGCGCCGGGCCGTTGATACAATTAGCACTCAAAGGCAGATTCCAACGGGAAGGGACTTAAGGGTTCTTACTGTGAAAAATAAATCTTCAAAAATAATGCGTACAACAAAAAAGAACCCTACATCGCTGCGTATCTATTGACGAGTTCTTCCGAGTCCTTCCGTGCCGTTTACAAAAACACAGCCGCACAGTGGACCGAGGCAATAGGAGAGGTCGGACGAAATTTGGAAACTTTAAAAGCTATTATAACTCCGTTTATTCTAAAAGTGATTCAATTGGTTTCCTCGTGAAATGTTCTTCTAGAATAGGTGCTTAACGTTTAAAATGTGACGAAATAAACATCAAAATGTGCAGTGTTAGTCAAAAATTTCATGTCCGACCTCTCTAAGTGACTGGATCCACTGTGCGCCGCTTCGAGGCCAAAACGCGGCATTCTTCCAACACCTGTCTTTTTTCCATCTTTGAAAAATGCCATCCATTTGTGTAATTGCTTTTCTTAAGCACACAGATACTTTAAGGGTGAGCCAGAAAGAGTGTTTTCTTATTGAAAAATTGAGTCCAAATAGAAGTAATGCTGAATCGCTTTAAAATCTAACACCTGTATCCTTCCAGAAAAAGAAAAGTTGAAGTATGCAACTATATTCACGTACTTGAAGGTTGTTGGCCTGTACGAAAAAATGAGGGGGAATCGCCGGCATCGGTGTAAGTTCATAACTGTAAAGAGAATCTGTTACAGATGATCTTAATAAAATGATCAGTCTGTCAATAAGGTTTATAACGACAGCATCAGCAGCTTCTATTATATCTCATCCCAAATATATTACATATTATATTTATATTTTATATTTAGTACATCATATTTTTCTGATGTGACTGATTTCTGAGAGAAACTGACGCAGTAGAAATACTGAAACAACATCTAGGTCATGAGCACTGACAATACGGGTTTATTTAGTCGACTTGGCCCCAAAAAAACCCTCTCTCGTGTCGTAATGGCTGTACGTTCGTTGATTACGTGAAATCCTAGAGCACCAACAGAGAGTGGATACGGATTTAAAGGCTTTCGTTAGACGATCCCAGTTTGTCATTCAATACTAATTAAGGTCCTCAGTGTACCTCTATTACGCTTTGCTAGAAGCGGGATACAAGCTAAATTGGATAATTTTTAGCAATAGGTTCATTTGTATTATTTTAAACATTCTAATTCTCTATCAAAAACCTATTAAGAAGAAAAAGAAAAGACAAAAAAAGTTATCACGATTTTCAAAAATTGAATACATATGCAAGTGGAGAAGCACAAATATCATTCATGATAAAATAAACAGATTCTACTTTTTTTAGTACCATTTTGTGCTTATCGTGTAATCTACGTGGAAACTAGACCATTATCATTCCTCAAAATGTTTAATTATAAAGAAATCTCATTTAGGAGACTGGTTGTTTACTCAGATTGTAAAGATATTGAGCGGTTTTTGATGTCTTTAATCGGCTTACCGATTCCTGACACGGTCAGACTCATTGAACATCTCTCATATGTTTTGCGGATTGCCTATGACTAAAACCGACAGGCTGAGTTATTGGTATCGTAAGTGCTTTTGTTCGCTTTCCTTTTCGTCTTAAGTTCTTTTCATACATAGGCACATATAGATCCATGCCTATCCCTGAAGGATAGAAGTTTAAATAATGAGCTTCCCTATGAACGTTGACATCTTTCGAGGAACGTGTATTTTTCCTTTCTTTTTGTGCACCTCTCAGTTTCTTTTCGTTTTTAGAAAATCAATGCTTTCTCAAGGAAAAACAGCTTTTCTGTTTCCCCACGTGTACGTGTTTCTAGAAAAACTGTGCTCGAAGGGATTACATCAAAAAGGGTTTTACTGATGTTACGACTCCAATTTATGTCAGAAACGAGCTAAGATTTCCGCGAAAACTCTTCTGAAATTGCTACACCTCAGCTGCAGCGACACGAAGATTGGAAGGAGCGAAACTGCTCTCTCGTTTTTGCCGTCAAGACCAATTTGAGTTTAATGTGGCACTAAATTAAGCCAATCACAAACCTTCGTGGCTCACTCTTTGGGGTTTCTTTATTAGAGGTGATGATGTCAGATCTGCTATTAAAAAAATGATCGACTTGTTAAAAACAGGACATCTCTGCGACGGGATTTGCTCCCCCGTCCCCCCTCCCAAAAAATAATTACCCCCGAAACACAAGTAAAAAACTATTACTCACGCACATGGAGAGGGAATAATGCACTTGGTCACGTAAAGAACAAACAGCAGAGATACTCACCTGTGAACAAAAATGCAATTTATAAGTACATGACATGTTGGAAATTAATTTGGATTAGAGGAATAATAATACAATCCATGGTTGCATTCTTTGGTAAGAGGTCTTATTAAATAAAATTATTGTTTTTACCATGATAAAATTACGATTTGTATGCCGAAGTCAGATTATCCTGTGAGAAAAGGGACTTGGACCGAATTCAGCAACAGGAAACGAATGTTCCTGGCTCATACATAAAAGCATCATGGTTTCCACTGGAGAAAAACACATTGGATCTTGAGTCCAGACTCTTGAAAACATTGACAAGAAAAAGTACTCTTGATTCAATCAGATTTAAGCTTAAATCAAAAGGAAATTCGCTCCAATTAAGAGTCTTGGTTCTTGATTTAAGCTTAAATCTGGTTGAATCAAGCGTATTTTTTCTTGTCGATGTTTTTAAGAGTCCGGACTCCAGATCCAATGTGTTTTTTTTCCAGTGTCAATCAAAGAGTTGGTTCCTCTCCACTGAACTTTATCCGTGAATCATTAGGCCATGGTCTGTCTTAGTTGCACTAACAATAAATCTGATTATCATAGAACTTAGATTAGTGAAATGAGTTACAAGTAATTTTTTATTTTCTTTACCGACAACTATTTTAATTATAGTTCAAGGATGACGATATATCATTCAAGAAGCTCCATATGAGGAATTTCGACCTTCCTTTTCGATCTTGCCGTTCAAAAACACGCCACATCCTTATTCTGAAATTCTTCCCTCACACCTCCTCAATGAGACCCTACCACTTTTTTTCTACCAAAAAGTAACTCCAACCTCTTTCTATAGGACTCAGGAACTTAAAAGATACAAATGACTATCATTTTAGGGGGTAAATCAAGGGCTGTTCAGAGAACAAATAAACTATTGTCACATCAAATTCCATGATAGGGGTGGGGTAGGATTTAAGCTAAAAGAGGAAAAACAGACGCCACACCGACACAAAGACAGTTATTTTAGACCTGTGCTGCCGGATCGATGAAAAACGCCGTAAGAGCCTTCAGGCGTTGCCAAATTTTCCATGACAAATCACGAATTTTCTGGAAAATTTATAACACTTTTTCTTCCAATTTTCCAGAGAATTTTGTTCGTGATTAGATCTTAAGTACCTGGAATTTTCAAGGGAAAATGTTCACAACTTTCTTCAAAAATAAATATTTTATGAGATACAATTTGGCAAAATTCGAAAGCTCTTCCGGCGTTTCTCCTCAGCACGGCGCAGTATGGTGCAGTTTTTTGCGAGGACCCGCTCGAGCGTCAGGTTCTGATGGTGGCGTTCGCAGCATGTTAACTCGCTCATGTACACCGCGTTCAGCTATTTGCTGAAGGCTGATTGGTTTCACAGATCCACGACCGCGAGCGATACGATTCCAATCTCAACCTCCAATCTCGATCCCATAAATTACATGAAATGGCAAAAATGTGACTTATGTCCATCGCTTTGACCCCGCGCACCTCTCCTGCGACGTTGTCGAGCTGTGCATGCAGATAACATATTCGCCTCTCTGAAAATGCTCAAGTGTGACAGCAGGCCCGGCTTAAATTTATGGTCTATGTTCAAGTATTACTCTTTTCGTAACGAATATTTACGCACCGGAAAGAATATGGAGTTATTACGTTTAGAAAAAAACATGATTAATATGGCGTACCAAGAGAGTCTTCGTTTCAAACACGATTTAAATGACACAATTAGTGGTAGAAGGGGTGGGGACAAAACTGCAAAAATCTAGAATAATGATTTAAGATCAATGAAAATGCCCAGTGAGAAGGGTCAACTCTATACCACAGGAGAGGGTGGATCTATTCTCCATGCTTACTCTAAATGACGCGAAATTTTTGCCGCAAGTTTCGCCGCAAAATTTTGGTTCGTAACCGAAGTTTCTAGTCATAAAAACCGTCCCTCGGTTTAGGCGACTAAAATATTTTTTTCCGTCATGTTAAAACTTCTAAATAATAGGTTTAAGGACCAGTTTAAGTCACTACACGTGAAGCAAAACTGTATGGACTTGGACAGTAGAAGATCAAGAGACATATATTTCAAGAATTTTAGGAACTTCAGCTTCAAGCGGCAGGAATTTTGAAAAAAAAAATTAGCGAAGAAAAAAGGATTGTGTTGAATATTGGAACACGCTCTTCGTTCTACAGTGGAACTTTGAACCCTCTAAAGCAAACACTGAAAACATTATGCTTAAGATATTATTTTGACATAAAGTGTTTATTTTTAGATACAAATCTTATCCTTAAGTTCGAATTTAAAAAACGAGAGCAAAACGTTTCTATAATTTTAAAAAAAACCAAATTTTGTCGACAAGAAACGACAATTTAAGTCAAAATAATATCTCAAGACAATTTTTTTCAGTGGAACAAAAATCTGCTTCAAAAGAATTTATTATTCACCCATGCTTCCAACTTTTGGTGCGTAAAACCAATCAGATTTAGAGCCATTGATTCAAACGCAATTATGCAATAAATCCAGATCGATGAGTCACAACAAAACTTACGAACGGATGGATTAAACACTCTGTAGCAACGCTTAATCCGCAAAAATTTTCATCCGAGTTGACTAAGTAAGCGTTTTCGAGCTGCATTGAAACTCAACAAAGAAAACGTGACACCGCGATGAGGCAGCAACGTACATTTCCCGAGAAAAATAAGCCTACAACTGAATTCTCCACAATTTTCCACGATTTCACTGACCGTTAGAAATTTTGCCTTCGATTATAAACGCTTTGCGTGTTTCTCGCGCGCAGATGTTTTCTTAAAACCTCATGCTCTTACTTTGAATGAATTTCTATTTGCAGATGAAGTTCGTGACTTCAGTTTGAATTTCATTCGCGGTAAATACAGAGAAAATTAGTTTCCTGTGATGGAGGGAAATCCAGAGCGGCAGTTACACTGAAAAATTATTTTCAAAAAACATTTGTGAAATGTCGAAATGTACGAACAGGGAAACTATTTTTCAGGAGTTTTTCATTCAGCCAAAACAATAGGTAAAATTTACGTTAAAGGGTTCGAAATAAATTACATTGAATTTGATTATCATTTTATACGTTAAAAAATGAAGCAGATTAGTTACAAAACAGGGTGTATAATATTCTTTAATTTTGAAAAATCCTGATATTTTCCTGACATTTTATAAAAAATTCCTGATTTTTTCATTTTGAAAATTCCTGATATTTTCTCGACTCCTGGCACGGTAGCAAATAGCAGTAGGACTTTCTCCGCTGGGGAGATTTGCGTAAGAAAAATTCCTGATAAAACGTCCGATTCTCCGATTTTCCTGATATTTTCCTGATCGGCCAAAATTCCTGATATTTTCCGGTTTTTCCTAATGCTAGACACCCTGAATGAAAACAAAAAAATCTTTATTGCCGTTTGTGACATCCATAAGCTGAGTTGTCTCAACTCTCCCTATAGAGGGACTCTACTCTATCCTAATCCTGTGAAGAAAATACGACGGTGTATTCTTCGAAGTTCATTAAAAGCAGGGCTTCGAATGCGTGCAGAGTGAAAAGACGCGCTTCCGTCGTCGCAGAGCGAAAAGACTGACCCCAATATCAATGATAACAGAACTCAAAGTTCCGAAGATCAGGAAAAAAGCAGCGAAAGATCTTCTGCGTGAGATACCGGAAAGCAGTGGGGAGGCGCGAACAATCGATTTTCGATATTTTGTTTTGAAACAGTGGCAAAGAATCGATTATTAAGGTGCTCATTGCGGACACCCTGTTCATCGATTTTTTTTCATTGGTTTACATAGTAGATCAATCGATTTATCGCAAAACACGCTACGTTGCTGCTGGGAACGGAGCCGGCGGGCGACCTGAGAAAACAAATTGGAGCTTGGAAGCTGTGTAAGCTCGCGGTATAGCGAATTACACACGGCCAGCGAGCGATGGCATCGCCTCTCTTGCCGAGTGGCGCACTGAAAAAAAAATCTCGGTGTATTTACTAAGAAAATGGTAAAATTACCAAGAATTCAGGGTTCTATTTGATCCCTGTTTTTTCTTGGTAAAATTACCATTTATGGATCTGATAATTTTACTGAGAAATCTCGGTAAAATTATTGACTTTCTCGGTACTTTTACTGGACCCCGGAAAAAACGCCAATATTTTTTATCGACGGTGGTAGAATTACCGAGATAAAACGGCAAAGTTACCGGAGATTGATTACCAATACAAGTGGTATTCTCACCTGAAAAAAACAGTAAAAATACCGGTTTCTAGGTAAGCTTACTAGTCTGTCTTGGTAAAATTACCAATAATTGGTAAAAAAGTGGGATGGTAAAAGTACCAACGGACCTTGGTAAAAACGCCGAGAATTTTTTTTCAGTGCGAATGCCGGCTCGCCGAGAGAGTAGAAGAGGCGGACCCGGAGATAAAATCCGACAAACGCGAATGCAGGTTCCGGTCGCCGCCAAAGCTCCTTCCGAACGCATTTGAAAGGGATATTACGATATCCCTTTGGGGTTCTCCGCTGTTTCCGCTGTGCGGTTCTTTTTCGCTTGATTCCATTACCTTCAGTGTGGCTCTGGATGTTGTCGGTTTCAGACGATTCCTCGGTCCAATTATCGTACGTATCGCAAACGGGGCAGCCATCAGGGGAAATGAAAAATTTCAGGATTGAGTTACCGTGACCTAATTTTTGGGAATAAATCTTTGAAACCTACACGTGTGAAAGGGCACTGGAAAAAAAAACACATTGGATCTAGAGTCCAGACCCATTGAAAACATTGACAAGAAAAAATACTCTTGATTCAATAGGATTTTTGTTTGAATCAAAACGAAATCCGCTTACTTGGTTCTTGATGTAAGCTAGATTCTGATTGAATCAAGAGTACTTTTTCTTGTCGATGTTTTGAAGAGTCTGGACTCTAGATCCAATTTGTTTTTTTTCCAGTGGGGGAAATTAAAACCTGGTAAACGTAGTCAGGTTGAGGAGAGGATATTCTAACTTTCCTCGAGCAGGTATTTTTGATCGGAAAAAATTAGCAATATTTAAATTGCTCATACTGCATTCTTTTCTAAGCACGGCCGCACAATCCGGAGGTTTTTGCTGAAGAACACGGACATGTAATTGTTTTCTATTTTCTCAGGATGAGAAACTTATTTTTCCGGAGAACAATAGGTCATCCTTAAAATTTTAGGGACGTCAATTCGAAGAGCGAATAAAATTTTAAGAAAACTATACAAGAATTTCCCAGAATTTATGTTTAAATCAGAGAAAATTTGGCAACGAGTGAACATCCAAACGTCGTTTTTATTTTGCACAGCAGAGATCGTCGTTTCCCCTACAAAAGAGCGTAAGTCCATTTTGATGTTGTCAAATTTCCCCTCGAAAATTTTATATTAAACAGAAGAATCTTGGGCATACCTACATGGAAATTTCACTGATTTTTCCTCCGATTTCATGCGAAAATCAGATAACTTTTTGATAAAAATTGCACTGATACAACTTTGCGGAATAAATCAATTGTTTGAGTCAATTTGGCAACCTTGGAATTGACTTACGTTCCTTCGCGCGCGAGACGAAATGCCAGCGCTCGAAGCCCGCCCACCCCGGAACGGGCTATCAAGCTTCAAAGGGACAGCATTGAAAGTCTTCAGACGGAGTTATTGGAAATGACAGGATAATTCGATTTCCTCCCCCGTCCCCCCCTCCGCTTAGTTATTTCGAGAGAAGGAACAGAGGAACACGTGTTTAAATCCACGCGGGGGCGCCACCGCTTGCATAAGCACGGAAGGGGTGGGGGGCGGATGGTTGCAGCGAGCAACAGGCTGGAAGCTGAGCCGGGTTCAGCAGAATGCGAAGGGAGGGAGGGGGAGGGGGCACCCTGGAGTGTTTTCAGCATGAAAAATAGGTCAAAGCACAGCGGAGGGACTGAAAGCGGCGAGTTTCGGTCCGCGTTGCCGCGTTCCCGCGTCAAAGTCTCGATGCTTATTGGTATTCATTCCGCGGGAGAACTTTTTAGAAAATCCCCGGGGGTTTGTCCCCATCCAAATAAAATTATTCATGCTCTGTTTACTCGAAAGGGACAATGTCAGGGCTCGGGAGACGTCAAAAATTAAATCGACTCGTTTTAAAAAATTAGACCGTTAGGCGGGACACGTCCGAGGTCCGCTTTCCTGAGGCAAAATTTTCAGTAGAGCCTTTTGTCTTAAATTGGGGGCGAAAAATCAAATTTTGAGATTTTTATGGAGACTTTCTTCTATTTTCTGAATGATAAGTTGCAAGCAATTCAATCCACTTTTGTGCCTATAGATGAAGTAAGTTTTCATTACCGTGCAGACACCCTAGCTGGCTGAGCTGGACATAATCCACTGGAAAAAAAACACATTGGATTTAGAGTCCAGACTCTTGAAAACATCGACAAGAAAAAATATTCTTGATTCAATCGGATTTTTGCTTGAATCAAACCGAAATTCGCTTAAATTAAGAGGCTTGGTTCTTGATTTAAGCTGGATTCTGATTGAATCAAGAGTACTTTTTCTGGTCGATGTTTTTAAGAGTTTGAACTCTAGATTCAATGTGTTTTTTTTTCCAGTGTGAGGACTTAGATTGCTTCTCCTTGAAATTGTTTTCTTTGGTTGATAACTTTAATAATTTTAATAACTGCGGGTTTGTTTAACATTATTTTAAGGCAGTAGGTAGGAAAAGGGGGGGTTGTCCCAAATTTTTTATAGAATTCTTCCCTACGCTTTAATACTAAAAACTCAATTGTAAATTTACATGAACCAAGAGCCTTTTCCCCATTTACCCTTGAGTTTGGGTTTTGAAAAGAATAGTCTCCTTGTAAATCAAAACGGAATCTAAAATTAAAAAATTGATTACCCCTATGGGATTAATAGGGAGCGTAAAAGTCCATTTTCATTAAATTAGTTGGCAAAAATTAGGAAATTATTTAATTTATTTTCATAAATCAAAATCCTACGAAGTCAGAGATGTTTAATGCATGTTCTATATTCAAAATATGCATACCAGCACAATGCGAGGAAACTTCTTAATTTTGACTACTTCTTCTTAATTTACAATGTATTTGCACCCAACGCTGGTATTCGCAAGACTTAAAACCTTACGTTAGTGACTCATTAGAGCAATAAAGTCGTAAACGAGTAGGTACATGTTATCCGTTTAGGGATAGCTATCACCAGAAAACTTCCCCGTGGCCGTTAATATAAATCCCAATTTTGGAAATGATGCATCTCGCATGAGGCATTAAATCTTCCGAATTTTTTTTTTCACACAAGTAAAGCTGCATGGTAAAGAATCCTGATTGAGGATGTAAATAACTCGATTTTCCTGATATCTGATAGTTACAACTCCTCCACCTCGAGCTACTGAAATTATGTAATCACAAAACGATTTGAGCGATTTCGAGTATCGAAAAACTACCTGGCAACATGTGGTACAAATGAAAACGGGGAACGAGGTGCAAGGGTTTTGCTGAATATTTAATACACCTCGTCAACCAGGAACGAATTACGACGTTGAACTCCTACCCCCTCCCCGCGACTCCCTTTCTGTTCACCTTCAGGTCCCCGTTTCGACGATTGCGACTGAAAACTAACGCCTCACAGCAACATGATGCATTTAAGAGCCAACAGATTCGCCTTTATCGCTACAAAAGATGACGGTGGGAAAGGAACATTTGAATTGCACATTCCGCGCCTGCATGGCTGAGCCATAAAGGCATCCGTCCGTCGGTACGAGGAAGGTAATGTATCGACGGATACACTGGAAAAACAATACATTGGATCTAGAGTCCAGACTCTTGAAAACATTGACAAGAAAAAGGACTCTTGATTCAATCAGATTCAAGCTTAAATCAGAAGGAAATCCGCTCAAATTAAGAGGATTGGTTCTTGATTTAAGCTTAAATCTGATAGAATCAAGAGAATGTTTTCTTGTCCATGTTTTTAAGAGTCTGGACTCTAGATCCAATGTGTTTCTTTTCCAGTGTAAAGTGGGAAACTTCGGATCTCCATTGCGGGGTTTCATAATTTCCTCTCCTATTTTATTTTTTCGAGAAACAAGCCATTTTCGTAGTTCGAGATTTGTGGAGAACAAAAAATTTAGAATTGAAAAAAAATTGAGAATAAAAAAATCTTCGACACGGTTTTTGGGGATTATAGAGAGAGCGAAATAGGAGGGATATCTTCAGCGTGTATCTCATCGGACTGAATGAAAGTGGTAAAACTACAGCACGCAACTATTCGTGCACTCGAGCCGCTTATATTGCCATCATGGCTATTGAAGGCGAACTCCAAGGAATGAGAGACATCGTGAGAGGAGTAGAAATTCGTATTTGCCTCTTTATAGAGTCCCGGTGTTATAAATATCTCATAATCTCTTCACCTACCAAATGAATAATTTACTCTTATCCGTCAATGGTTTTAATAACAGCATGAAGAAAAAGGACACCTACGGGCTGATTGTTGAAATTGATGGGCAAAGCTATAGACAAAGAGGACAAAAGGAATATGGAGGGTTTCTATTGGTGGATGAAGCGGGTGATTGCAATGGACGAGGAAGGTAGATAAAAGGCTAACAAATGGCAACCTACATCAGACCCTATAGTTAGTCCATCATTTTCTCCCTTAGTCTACAAGAACCAACCATTTCAACCAATAGGATCACTCCATACTTCGTATGTCTTCTATTTGTATCGATTTGTCTATCGCTTCGTCTATCGCATCGTCTACCTATCACTTTGCTATCAATGTCAACTGTCAGCCAGCAGGGCTGCCGTGCTAAGGGAGAACGCCGTACGAACGTTCGCGAGTTGCCAAATTTCCCTTGATAAAGCATGTATTTTTGACAATATTCGTGCATATTCTTCATTGAAATTTTCCGATATTTTAGATTAACTTGCGAACAAAATTGTCTGAAAAATTGGACAGAAAACATTCATGAGTTTACCAGGAAATTCGTGTTTTATCAAAGGAAATTTGGCAACGCTTAAAGGTTTATACAGCGTTTTCCCTTAGCACGGCAGAGGGATGGAAGTCAAAAATGACAAATTTGAAAAGGAATAAAAAAACAAATAAAGCTGAGGGGAAAAGAAATGCAGAGGTGGCGTCCTCAACTTGATGGAAAAAGCGAATCAACTTTTGAAGCTCACTGCGCTTTCGATGGGAAAGCGGGGCTGTGGAAACGATGCGATGCGGGGAGTCATTGTTGGGACCAACGCGTGGCGTCACGTCAGGCGCCGCCCACGCAAAGTTTCGCTCCTCGCTTTAAGAGGAATGGCTTATTTTATTTTTCACACAATTTTCCTTCTAAATTAGCGATTTAACTTGTCACTAATGGCACCCCCTTGTGAACTTCAGTGGGCGGTCTGGGCACCCTGGACAACAATGTAACACGACGCTGCATCAGAACCATCCGACGGGATCGGAGTTTACTCTCCCGTTTAAAAGAGTGTCTCAATGGACCACTAAACCAGATCTAGATTAAAAAACATGTCAGATTTCCTTGTGGAAATCATCTTGTATGAGAAGCATTTCTTATGCACACTGGAAAAAAACGCATCGGATCTAGAGTCCAGACTCCTAAAAACATCGACAAGAAAAAATACTCTTCGTTCAAACGGATTTTTGCTTAAATCAAGAACCAAGCCCCTTAATTTGAGCGGATTTCCTTTTGATTTAAGCAAAAATCTGATCGAATCAAGAGTATTTTTTCTTGTCGATGTTTTTAAGTCTGGACTCTAGATCCAATGTTTTTTTTTCTCCCCGTGTTCAATTTTGAACATGCAACACGCACATCTTTGGAACACGAATAGTTGCATCAAGGCGCTACAGTAAATTCAGTCAAGACTTTCTAAAGCGAAAGTGCCTTCAATTTTGAACATGCAACACGCACATATGTGGAACACGGATAGTTGCATCAAGGCGCTACAGTCAATTCAGTCAAGACTTTGTAAAGCGAAAGTGCCTTCAATTTTGAGCATGCAACACGCACATCCGTGGAACACGAATAGTTGCATCAAGGCGCTACAGTCTACCCAAACGCCTCCAATTTATTCTCCCGATCTAAAGTCCAGACTCTTAAAAACATCGACAAGAAAAAGTATACTCTTTATTCAATCAGAATCTAGGTTAAATCCAGGACCAAGCCTCTTAATTTAAGCGGATTTCGTTTTGATTCAAGCAAAAATCCGATTGAATCAAGAATGTTTTTCCTTGTCAATGTTTTCAAGAGTCTGGACTCTAGATCCAATGTGTTTTTTTTCCAGTGAAAATTTCGGGTTTCCTAATAGAAATCATCTTGTATGAGGAGCATTTCTTGCGCAGTGAAAAATGTTGAAGTTTCGCACACCCACAAAACAAAAATCTGCGCAGTATATCGACGTATTCGACGTATATCTGCCAAACGGAACTGTGTGCATTAAAATATGAGCCCTGAGACCCATAAAAATATATGCATAACAGGGCTTACGTCATAATGCACGTAGTTCCGTTTAGAAGAAATACGTCCAATTGACCTTCGACGAGTAACGCAATGGATTTGCATGTTCAGCAAAATACTAAGTTTATAAAAGTTTCCTCCGTTTTTCGATGCAGTGAGCTTCCAATTGGTTGAGAGAAAATTAAAGCATTGAAGGAATCGTCGATTAAACAACATGCCAGCAATTTGTCCACCATGCGGTTTTAACGCATGGAGACCATGGTTTTTTAAAGACGAAAAATTTGGATTTAATGCCACGGTATAAAAACAGTTTTTCTTTTACTTCTTTTACTTCTTCTCATTTTCAAACCTTCATTCTCTTCTACACACTTTCAGAATAGGGTATCTAAACAAATTGCTATATATATATTCTCGATTGAATACTGCTAAATTTTCCGCACCCTCCCTTCTCTTCGTACGTTTGATAGTCAATTAAGTATACTGGCTTTTCACCATTGGCGATGGCTACTAGAGTTTCCTGTTTGTTTGGGCTGGTGGAAATTTTTCAAAGAATTTGCCAAGCAAGCGACGGTCAAAGTCCTCACTAGTCTCGTCGGCACATCCGTCCTAAATGCGTTTTCCATGACCGTAAACATAGAAATAAAAAGTGTAACACGAGGGCATGACGATTGAAAGAAGTGCCAGTGTCAACAATATTTGATGTTTTCACGCTCTGTAATTCAATCACGACCGAACGTACAGAACTTGATCGCAAATAAAACTAATTTGGACTTGCCCCCATCGGACAATCGTTTAAAACACTACGCAAAAATCTGCAATCTCATTATAGTCTTGTTGAGACGGTCTTGCTTCATGTTCTCTCAGGCTAAGAAGCGATACTCACTGCAGTTATTCTTCTTCTCGGAACTCGAAAAACGTGTTCCTCGCGTTTGAAACAAGTTTTCAGATGAAATGAAATTTCACGTGCAATCTCATGAAATATCAGAAGGCTCGAATAAATTTCATGAAATTTGGAATTTGTTAATATTTTTGGGAATAACTAATTAAACCTTCGGAGGTCCGGAAAACGTTTCAGATGATCTTCCTGTTGATGCGGCAAAATGATGCTACCTTATTGAGGTGCCATACACGGACGGGGGGAGGGTAAAAAGTGGAATTTAAAGAGAAATTAAGCCCCAATCTAACCTCTAACCACACTTCTAACTCTCTAAACGAAATGAAAACATTTACAACGCGTAAATGCTTTAGGATTGGGGTGAAAACTGTCAAAATCGAGAATCACTGTTTCTAAGCGTTTCTTTGGCCTCCTGAATGCATCCCAAGTCTCCAACAGTCTCGACAAATTTTATGAAATTTCGTGAAATTTTCCATCCCTGAGCGTAAGCGTTGAATCGTTGTTTTACAGGTGGTGAAAGTTTCAAAAGGATATGACAAGAGGGCGATCAAGACAATGTTGCGATATGGTGAGAAGCTATCACCCCCGCAGTAGCTCTTAAAAATGGGTGCGTTTTCCGGGAACTTGGTTGGTGGCATGGCGTGGGACGGGAAATTAAATGAAGTCAAATGACTGGGCCTGGAACTCCAGGCTCCAGACGCCGAAAATAGCCGGGGAATGTCAGTCAAATGTAAATCGCCCTCAACGAGGACGTGAGCAGGAAATCAAAAGGCGCCTTCTTGTCCGGCATGCTCCAAGGGCCACTCCAACCGTTGAAAAACTTCGCGAGAAATTTAAAATCACTGGAAAAAAAGGTCGCTTGGATCTCTTAAAAAATGACAAGAAAAAATACTCTTCATTCAATCGGATTTTTTCTGAAATCAAAAGGGAATCCGCTTCATTTAAGAGGCTCTGCTCTCGATTCAAGCGAAAATCATATTGAATCAAGAGTTTTATTTCTTGCCAAATTTCTTACTCGATCCACGCGACTTTTTTCCCTATAGTGAAAGTTGGTTTTTTTAGTTAAATCCGTGCGGATTTTTTTGGTTAAAAAAGCGTCGTTTTGCTATCGTTACGTTTAAGTTAGAAAACGACAGCAAAACAATGTTTCTGTAACTCAAAAAAAAACCAAATTTTGTCGCCAATAAATGACGCTTTGAGTCAAAATAATATCTCAAAATAAAAAAAAAAAAGGCGAACCATTACGCATCTTGCCTTCCTGTCCAATGAATCCAGTTTCACTCACCTATCATGTTTCGACGTATGCGTGAAAAATAGACGGGTTGGTAAAAAATCAATTAGATTTAAACAGTTTTCAAAATAAATCCCACTCATTTTGAATGAAAATTTAAATTCCTTTCGCGTCTTTAACAGACTCAAAACAAACTGTGTACTGATGAAGATTTCGGGTGAGAGAGAGAGAAAGAGAGATAAATGGCGAAATGTGAAGAGATCTTGCAAATCTGAACAGTGAAAGACCTGGCTCCATTAATAATGCCCCCCCGACTTATTTTGACAGTAGCAGGACGGATATTGGTCCGCTGAGGATTGGCGTGGAGAGTGGAGATGAGGTTTCTTGGAAGCCCCTACGGACAGAATTCTCATTATGAAGATACATATAATTCGTGGGCGTTGAGGACATAACAGTAAAAAAAGCTCGAAGACACTCCTCGCGGAAAATTTTAGCGCGACGGGCAACGTAAACATACGCACCCTTACCGCCAGAGCAATACTATACTATATCTCTAGGACGTACCTAAAATAGATTTCCAGCGGGAACCTTCTTAAAGTTTGGGCTCGTTCATTTGAGTAAAAAGCCAACTTTTAAAACATAATGGACCACTTGATAAAGTACGAATTTCAGCATTCTGATACATGTTTCTTAACGAAAATTTTACGTATAATACGACGCGCACAACAAAAATTACCGGAATCAACTCCTTACGAAGATACTTAATGATTCCAGATGCGTGAATTCAAACCACCCGCTCATTAAAACTCAATGCTCTACGTGATTCACATCGCGCGCTAGACGTTATCATGATAGTTTCTGCGTTATAAAAATCTGGCAACCTCAATCTTGCGACGCTTTGGCTCAGCTATGGCAAATTGCTTATAGTTTAACAACACATAGTGGGAAATGAACATTGCTCGATTGAGAAGCTTGCTGAAACCGTTGTAGTGCGCGATTTGACTCACGTAGAGCTTTGAGTTTCTTGTGAGCGGGCACTTCAAATTCCTCGTAACCAATGTGAAATAAAAACGTTAATATCTTCGTTAGGAGTTGGTTTCAGTAATTTTCGTTGTGCGAATCGTATTCGACGTGAAATTCTGGTTAAGAAACATGTATCAGATTGCTTAAATTCTTACCTTGTCTAGTGATCCATTGTTGTTACGAATATGTTGTACGTGCTGATTTCAGCTCATTACATACTTGACACTCTGAAGGCGTTTTATGTGCGAAAGCAATTCGCCTTCAGTTGCGTCCGCAGCAATTGTTGTTATGAATATGCTGTGCGTGCTGATTTCGACTCATTACATACTCAACTCTCTGAAGGCGTTTTATGTGCGAAAGTGGAGCACCCTGTTGGAGAAGAACAGAAGTGAGATCGCCCTCCTTCGTTCGTTTTCCAACAGATTGCACTACTTGTGCACATAAAACGCCTTCAGAGAGTCGAGTATGTAATGAGTCGAAATCAGCACGCACAACATATTCGTAACAACAATTGCTGCAGACGCAGCATAAGGCGAATTGCTCAGTTAAAATAAAACAAAAGTATGATGAGAAGTTTGCATGCAACGAGAGGGTATGTATTCGATCAGCACGAATCGAACGAAAAATAAAGGCGTATCGATCGACACCAATTCAATGGACAAATGAATAAAAAACCGTGGGCTCGCTCGGCTAAAAATAAATTGGGCTAGTTCATTTGAGTTAAGAGCCAACTTTTAAAAACACAATGGAGCACTAGACAAGGCACGAATTTCAGCATTCTGATATATGTTTCATAACTAAAATTTCACATAAAATACGATGCGCACGACAAAAATTACCGAAATTAACTCCTTACAAAGATATTTTATGATTCCTGATGTGTGAATTCAAACCACCCGCTCATTAAAACTCAATGCTCTACGTGATTCACATCGCGCGCTAGACGTTATCATGATAGTCTCTGTGATATGAAAGTCTGGCAACCTCAATCTTGACGCTTTGACTCAGCTACAGCAAGTTGCTTATAGTTTGAGCAACACATGGTGGGAAATGAACATTGCTCGATTAAGAAGCTTGCTGAAACCGTTGTNAAAAAAAAAAAAGGCGAACCATTACGCATCTTGCCTTCCTGTCCAATGAATCCAGTTTCACTCACCTATCATGTTTCGACGTATGCGTGAAAAATAGACGGGTTGGTAAAAAATCAATTAGATTTAAACAGTTTTCAAAATAAATCCCACTCATTTTGAATGAAAATTTAAATTCCTTTCGCGTCTTTAACAGACTCAAAACAAACTGTGTACTGATGAAGATTTCGGGTGAGAGAGAGAGAAAGAGAGATAAATGGCGAAATGTGAAGAGATCTTGCAAATCTGAACAGTGAAAGACCTGGCTCCATTAATAATGCCCCCCCGACTTATTTTGACAGTAGCAGGACGGATATTGGTCCGCTGAGGATTGGCGTGGAGAGTGGAGATGAGGTTTCTTGGAAGCCCCTACGGACAGAATTCTCATTATGAAGATACATATAATTCGTGGGCGTTGAGGACATAACAGTAAAAAAAGCTCGAAGGCACTCCTCGCGGAAAATTTTAACGCGACGGGCAACGTAAACATACGCACCCTTGCCGCCAGAGCAATACTATACTATATCTCTAGGACGTACCTAAAATAGATTTCCAGCGGGAACCTTCTACAAGTTTGGGCTCGTTCATTTGAGTAAAAAGCCAACTTTTAAAACATATAATGGACCACTGGACAAAGTACGAATTTCTGCATTCTGGTACATGTTTCTTAACGAAAATTTTATGTATAATACGACGCGCACAACAAAAATTACCGGAATCAACTCCTTACGAAGATATTTAATGATTCCAGATGCGTGAATTCAAACCACTCGCTCATTAAAACTCAATGCTCTACGTGACTCACATCGCGCGCTAAACGTTATCATGACAGTCTCTGCGAATTAAAAATCTGGCAACCTCAATCTTGACGCTTTGGCTCAGCTATAGCAAATTGCTTATAGTTTGGACAACACATGGTGGGAAATGAACATTGCTCGATTGAGAAGCTTGCTGAAACCGTTGTAGTACGCGATTTGACTCATGAAGAGCTTTGAGTTTCTTGTGAGCGGGCAGTTCAAATTCCTCGTAACCATTGTGAAATAAAAACGTTGATAGCTTCGTTTCAAGTTGGTTTCAGTAAATTTCGTTGTATGAATCATGTTCTAAGTGAAATGTCGGTTAAGGAACTTGTATCAGATTGCTTAAATTCTTACCTTGTCTAGTGATCCATTGTTGTTACGAATATGTTGTACGTGCTGATTTCAGCTCATTATATACTTGACACTCTGAAGGCGTTTTATGTGCGAAAGCAGTTCGCCTTCAGTTGCGTCCGCAGCAATTGTTGTTATGAATATGTTGTGCGTGCTGATTTCGACTCATTACATACTCGACTCTCTGAAGGCGTTTTATGTACGAAAGTGGAGCACCCTGTTGGAGAAGAACAGAAGTGAGATCGCCCTCCTTCGTTCGTTTTCCAACAGATTGCGCTACTTGTGCACATAAAACGCCTTCAGAAAGTCGAGTATGTAATGAGTCGAAATCAGCACGCACAACATATTCGTAACAACAATTGCTGCAGACGCAGCATAAGGCGAATTGTTCAGTTAAAACAAGAGTATGATGAGAAGTTTGCATGCAACGAGAGGGAATGTATTCGATCAGCATGAATCGCACGAAAAATAAAGGCGTATCGATCGACACCAATTCAATGGACAAATGAATAAAAAACCGTGGGCTCGGCTAAAAATAAATTTTGAGTAAAGAACCAACTTTTAAAAACACAATGGACCACTAGACAAGGCACGAATTTCAGCATTCTGATACATGTTTCTTAACCAAAATTTCACGTAAAACACGATGCGCACAACAAAAATTACCGAAATTAACTCCTTACAAAGATATTTAATGATTCCTGATGTGTGAATTCAAACCACCCGCTCATTAAAACTCAATGCTCTACGTGATTCACATCGCGCGCTAGACGTTATCATGATAGTCTCTGTGATATGAAAGTCTGGCAACCTCAATCTTGACGCTTTGACTCAGCTATAGCAAGTTGCTTGTAGTTTGAGCAACACATGGTGGGAAATGAACATTGCTCCATTGAGAAGCTTGCTGAAACTGTTGTAGTGCGCGATTTGACTCACGTAGAGCATTGAGTTTCTTGTGAGCAGGCAGTTCAAATTCCTCGTAACCAATGTGAAAAAATCATGATAATATCTCCATTAGGGGTTGGTTTCAGTAATTTTCGTTGCACGAATCGTGTTTTACGTGAAATTCGAGTTAATAAACATTAAAACATGTATTAGAATGGTTAAATTCGTACCTTGTCTGGTGGTCCATTGAAGGGCTTGGAGGACAAGGCGCTTACGTGCAGTTTTTGCTATTTGGAGAAATACGTGTTTGAAGTTTCAAAATTAAATGGATCCTAGTGGCGGAAATAAAGCTTGAATTGACTTTTTGATGCTTTAAATTAGGATTTGGGAGCGAATTTTCACAGATTATGCATTAAGACTAGTTGAACTCATTGATATCTCCATTGTTTCAAAAACTGTAGTTAGACTTGTCCTCCAAGCCCTTCAATGAATCAGGAGACTCAAAAAACTGCGCAGGGCCAGAAGCGAAGAAATGAATGGGGCTCGTGTGTATAGACACAGAAAACACTGAAACTAGGACTGGCCCGACTTTTTTCAAGAAATAAAATGCATTAAAAATTCCGCCTGTTAGTCCATTTTCGTACTGAATTAAATTCACGCCTTCCTCCTCAATATAAAATGGGGGCTCCTTTCATTTTTCTTTCACAAATGAATGAAAAAACAGGAGAGGCCAAGAAACAAGACGTATGCTATTTTTGGGACCCCTTCCAACGAATCGCAAAAATCTCCTATCGCTCAGTAATAAACGGTATCCTTTTATCCTAGCAAGGATCGTCACTTAATTGAGTCATCGATTCCTGGAAGTCTGTTAAACCCTGATGCCAGAGCACGCCGTGCTGCGAAAGAATACCGTAAGACGATTGGAACGTTTCCAAATCTCATTATAGTAAGTATTTTATTTTCGGGAAATTAGTCAGTATTTTTCCTTGAAATTTTCGGATAAGTTACAAAAGAAGAAAAAAATGGCTGGACAGGATTAGAAATTAATAATCACAATTAAAATTATCTCGTCAATTCATAGAATTTCTTGTAATTCACGGAAGGAACATTCAACTTTTTAATAATAAAAACTCGTAGATGAAAATGTAAGGCCTTTTTTCGTAATCTTATACTTAAGGTTCGTTAAAACACCAACTTATACTTGAATTAATTCGGACTTTACACTAATTTCAGCGAGCTCTACAAAGGAAAAGACTTAGTTTCATGTGATCAAGAAACGCTATTCACTTGCGAATGAGCTGATTTTAACAATACTCGGACAGTTTGGTATTAACCTATGACACGATAACGTCTCTTATAATCCTTAAACTAAGCAGTTCAATTTATACCATATTGTGAGTAAAATACTCTAAGAAATTTAAAACAAATATTTTACAAGTTTTCAAGGAAAATCAAAATTCATCAGAAAAAATGCGACGTATGAAATGTTCTTCCTTATTTACGGCAGCACAGATATGTGTACTTGTCCCCAGTTCAGATTTGTAACTGAAAAAATTGGTTATTAGAGGAAAAACCGGCAACGCTGTATGAAGAAGACGGGGAGCGGGAAGGGTATCTTGAGTACCTTGATCCTCGCGCCAAAACAGCGAGCCTAAAGGAGAGCCTTTCACCTTGTCTAGCGAGATGAAGTAAAAGGCGCCACAACAACAAAACGACCTTTGTCAGGCTTTGTCATGGATCTCTTCTTGCTATTGATAAAACGCTCGGGTAGGGCTCAATGACCAGTGTTGATGTAAGAACAGCTGTTTGCTGATTCACAAAAACCCACTTTGAATCAACGGATTTTCTGGGGTGGGTCCTCGTTTGCTCTGTGAGTTCATCGAGATTCACCTTTTTGTAATAAAAATGAAAAGTAAAAAAATAATCGACAATAACTGATGCTGCACGACTCGTACTTTCACTTTAAAGTATGATAATTAAAAAAAACCGTGATAATTTTTTGAGTGAGAATTTAGAGGGTCTTTTTAATCCTCTAAACGTCTGGTTAAGCTTAAAGCAAGGAGTAAGAAGATAGAAAAACCTGAAAATTATTTTACAGGGTTTGATATTTGTTTACTTTATAAATGGATGTTTTTCAAAAATTTCATGGTTTCCCCTTTTTCTAAAAAAAATTGTATTTTTCTTCTTTTTCCCTTTCCTGGAAAAGCTATGGAGAAACTTAGCTCCATTGCTCATTGGTCTCTACCAGTGGCGTGGCGTGAATTGCGATCCATCGATTGTTATGGCATTTAAATCTATGGNCCTGTTTTTCGATCCTTTTCTATAGGTTTAAATGGCAAAACAATCGCTATATCGCAAAGCACGCCACGCCACTGGTCTCTACGTGATGAAGTAACAACATTCACCAAAGGTTTTTTCATAAATGATAGAAAAAGGCATTCTTTTAAGTTTTGGCATTTTGTTTCCCTCGAATTGGGCATTTTTAGAAATTAAGGAATTTATTTTTTCTATGCGCTTCTCCTTCAACTATGAGAATATAAATCCATCTACTCACAAAACCACGGCCTTAGCATAACTATAGCAAGGCAGTTCTGAACGCGAAGCATGCTGGCTGAGAATTATTATTTTCTTCATAATCCACCGGTAGCCGCTTTACGTAATCCTGCATTTAAAGCAAAATTATTCCTGGGAAATAATTTAGGGTTGCGTTAATCCACCAGTGAGCTTTAGCAGGTTTGTTACTTGCTATTGTACATAAACGTATTAAAAAGAAGACAAGAAAGTGGGCGCTTGTCACATGACGGTGCCTGTCAGAGGGATGACCGAGTTTCAACACTTCTTTGAAAGTATTATCCCTGAGAAGATGTAAAAGGGATTCTATCCTCTGATCTTCGAGTAAGCATCTGTTTTACATTAAAAACCACCTGTTAAAACCCGGAGGCGCTTTTCCTTTTTTGCTGAAAAAACACTGCTCCTCAAAAAAAAATGTATAAATATAGTGAGTTGTTACTTTCACGGCGTACACTGGAAAAAAAACACATTGGATCTAGAAGCCAGACTCTTGAAAACATTCACAAGAAAAAATACTCTTGAATCAATCAGATTTAAGCTGAAATCAAAAGGAAATCCGCTCAAATTAAGAGGCTTGGTTCTTGATTAAAGCAAAAATCCGACTGAATCAAGAGTATTTTTTCTTGTCGATGTTTTTAAGAGTCTGAACTCTAGATACAATGTGTTTTTTTTTTCTTTTCCAGTGCGGGGGTTGGGCCACGTGATGGCTGAGGGACTCCCGAATTCTTTTTGACGCCCCATTTGACAACTTAGATGTAACCCCTCGGCAAATTATCAAAGGAATTGGCATTAATCAAAATTGACGGGTCGTCCAGTTTAAGATATGCATGCACAGGAGTCCTGCTCTTTATTTTGCGTTTCAGTCTTTCAGAGTCGTTCACGTTTCGGCAATAAAGCCATGAGAAGCGCCGACCACAAAATTTCCCATCCTGTAAGTTAAATGCGACTGCTGCGGAGACTTGCCAACTCTCGGGAAAATTTGTCGACTTTCATGCAGACCGGAATGAAAATATTTTTTTCCTGGAAATGGTGATGATTCAGTCGGTTTTTCATTCGTATGGGCTAGTTTCAAGTTCACACGCTGAACATTGGAGCTATCGGTGCATGCGTTGTCGAGAGTTTCTCTGAAATTTGCGAGAGGCGCGTGATTCTCTGTACATGAGGATCGAGGATGCAACAGATTCTGAACAATTTGAAGGAATTCGGCGCAGTTTAGATTTAAAAATAGAAAAGAAGAAGAAGAAAAGTACCTTCGAATTTCAATTGATGACACCTATTTTCAGCCTCCGTTTTCAGCGTGTCTACTTTGTACACATATGTGAAACAACGCCGTATGAGCTTTAAGGACTGATAAAATATACGAAACTTCTGATAATCTCGCGACTTGTTGTTTTTATTTATATATTTATATTTGTCAAGAAAAATTTTCAGAGTGGCAGAATTGTTATCGCAATTTAATTTTAAATATGTAAAAATTTAAAGGGAGATTATTCAATAAACTTTGGCATGCTTTGAAGCCATGGACACACTCTTTCGAAAAAATTCATCCTTCATTTTCAAGTAATTCTACGGTATCATTCGCATATATCTCGGTGCAGAGCTGTGAACTTTTGCTGACGAAGCTCATTTTATTCTTGACGGTACTGATGCGGTTGCAAATTTGATTTATTTAAGAAGTTGACAATCCGACATACACTGCAGAGAAAATTTCGCTCGATATCTGGATGTCGTAGAGCATAAGTTTTAGATGTATGACAGTTCAAAAGTTTACGAACACGTTCCTCTGTGTTACATCTGAGTTTGTCATGAATTCTAAACGCAAACAACTCTGCTCAAGTGAATCTATAAGGCGGTGAGCACGCATATTGCTATGCGTTTCGTTTGAACATGCATAAGCCTCCAAAAATATGAAAGTACAACAAAACGTAAGTCGAATAGTCAAGACATTCTATGAGGTACATACGAGAGACCTTCAGTCAGTCAGTGCGCGCTACAAGTTCGAAACTGAGTAAAGTTCGTATTTTAATCAGAAGGAACTCCCTTTGAATTTTCCCCGCGAAAGATATCCACCAGTAGTTTCAACAAATAATTTGAGTCCACTGTAATTTCTTCTACAACAGCTGGAAAATTATTTTTCTTTTTTTTTTGAAGAACTATGACTCTTTCGTAAAGAATCTTCAATAGAAATTCCTATCTATTAAAATTGAAAATTGTCACTGCATTTACGACGCGATTAGTAATGCTTACTAAACTATTGTTTACAAAATAAGAACATGTACGTTTAAAGACATATTCGTTTGGGAAACTTGATTCTGGATTTTATGGCTCTGATATAGCAATAAAAATCGTCAAGTTTAAGATCACGATGTTCAGGAATATGACCAGCATCCTTCTTTTCCTCTCCGTCGAAAAACGAAGTTTGCGCGAGTGAGGAATTAAGATTAATGAGAAAACTAAAAAAAAGTGTCTTTCAAGAAAGATTACTACGTTCATAACGTGTTCTGTTCTTTTTTAAAAATTCACCTGGCGCTTGCTGCGGCTTAACGAGACGACAAACTAATCCGGAACCCCCATCATAAGACAAATTACACCTTGATGGTTTGCGTTATCATCGAAACGAGTTTGAGCAAGCCAGGCAATATCAATCACAATCACTGAAGACATCTGCTTCGGAAGGAGACATAAAATTGCGTTTCGAGCGAATGGAGCTTTTAACTGCGGTAAAACTTCCCATGCATGTGTTACACCTCAACAGCGAAATTGCCCAGTTCAGCGCGGACTGAGCAAAATATTTGCCCCGCCCGAAAACTGTCCCAGTAGTAGCCCCCGTTGCCCAGTCCGCGGATTGGCTGGTCTAAAGTATGAAAATTACTCAAACGTGGCATATCGTTCATTTTAAATTCCAATTCATGCGATAACTGACGGGTCCCGTGCATCACTACAGAAGTGAGGGAAGCGAGAGTGCCTTCAATTTTGAACATGCAACACGCACATCCGTGGAACACGAATAGTTGCATCAAGGCGCTACAGTCTACCCAATCTAGTCTTTATAAAGCGGAAACGCCTCCAATTTATGAATATGCAACACGCACATCCGTAGAACACGAATAGTTGCATCAAGGCGCTACAGTCTACGCAGTCTAGTCTGTATAAAGCGGAAACGCCTCCAATTTATGAATACGCAGCATGCACATCCAAGATACAGGAGATTCAAGCAACGTTTTTAAAAATCCTTCGAGAATGTGTAATTAAAACTTTTGACGTTGTGAAATTTATTTAGATACCTGTGTACAATGTTCACAATGTTCACAAATGTTTTGATACTTTTAAGTTTCGTTATCAAAATTTCGCGAATAATTCTTCAGAGGCCAGTCAGTGGGGGACATTCGTCGATTAGCGTAGGGTTTGCTTTTACAAACAATGGACCGGCCCGCCGCGTTGGCGTAATTTCGCCAACGCCAAATTCCAAATCGCCAAATTCGCCGGAATGTAACGCACGTCCGACAAAATCACATTCTACCATAAGTAAAAGTTGAGTCCCTGTTTTTTAAAAATATTTCATGAAAAATTAACGAATAAACCAAATTCTGATTTGAATTTTTTTTGGTAGGTTCTTTATAATATATCCTACGAAGAGTATATAGAAGCGTTACGCCCTTTAGTTTTCGTTTTTAAAAATAATGAAATATTAGAGACAATTTGGCAACGTTGAATACAGTTAGGCTTACTTTCATCAAATTATAGTCTATGTATTCAACCTAAAGCTCCGCTTAGCTCCTTTAGGAGTTGCCCGTTGTCGCGACACAAATAAAATCCTTGAAAAGTTCGTACTTTATGAATATCTTAAAAAGCAAACGCGGACTTTCCCTCTAGGGGTAAGTAAGGGGGGAGGGGGGGATTGGACGTAAAGTAGACTTTATTTCCTTCGTAAACGTAAATTTAATTTAGTACCTCGTTGTGACTCCCCGTCCTTTGTTCTTCATTTTCAAAATTCGTAGCATAAATCATCATCGGTTTAGGTCATGAATGTACCCTTGCGTTATCAAAACTAAAGAAAACTGCTATCGTTGCATTGCCAGACAGGCTTGTATGGTACGGTCATGTTAACTTGGATGACGGAAGAAAGGCTGACAAAGAAGGTGTTTGATTATGGATTACTCCAGGGAGGAGACGGAGAGGACGCCCAGTGAAAGGGTGGTGACAGGGGATTTTAGAGGAAATGAGGGAGTGTCCCCCTACTCCCTGAGAGGCTTGGGAAGGACAGGGAACTTTGGCCGTTACGTATCGCAGAGCGCCAAAGAGTCCTGTAAAAGTGCACTGAAAAAAGTGAAGTTGATTTAACAGTCTGAATGTGAAACAAGTGTGCGAGAACTTATAATCTGCTAAATTACCCGCTACAGCAAATACTTTAGCAACACCAAGATGTAAAACTAACTGCTATGGAGGGGT
The DNA here is from genome assembly GCF_001854935.1 of Bemisia tabaci. Classification (NCBI taxonomy): domain Eukaryota; kingdom Metazoa; phylum Arthropoda; class Insecta; order Hemiptera; family Aleyrodidae; genus Bemisia; species Bemisia tabaci. The sequence goes on from NW_017552810.1 coordinate 306,023, forward strand.
AATTCAGCATTTTATAAGTTCTCACACACTTTTTCACATCCAAAATATGTTAAATCAACTTCACTATTTTTTCGGTGCCGCTTTTATGTGTGTAAAGGAACCGCTTCATTCATTTCAGATTCGATTTTTGGTCCCTTCCGTAACTGTCATTTTTCACCCTTGAACTTTGCTCGCGGCCGGCGCTCGGTACTGTGATTGATTCTCAGCATGACAGTGGTGTCGAATTTTGACCCGGGCACTATTTGTATTTGTGACAGGGCTGGGCAAAATGCTCCTCAGGTGAGGGAGAGATAAGAGATATAATTATGCCACAGCTGAAAGTGATTAATTTCGCATCATATGGCCCGAAGCACAACCGAAAACTGACCTTTTGCAGACATTCAAAGTTTCAGGACGAAAAAGGAGGAAATCAAAGCCAAAAAAGTTTGTCGGCGCTGTTGCCAGCAGGCTAAGGCACGATTCACTTGAACGCATGTAACGTCATTAAGGATGCGAATTATGGCTTGAAACTTTGCCACAATGACCCAGGGAGTTCTTAAACATGTTCAGCAACGAAAACTGAGACTCAATAGTTTTAACCCCACATCGATTTTTCCGCTGAACAAGTGTAAATGGCTATTTGAATATCCACCCAGAGACACCTTTTGCATACTTTTGAGAGTGAAGGAGCAGGATACCGATCGTAGCCATGCAGAAAAAACAAGGAAGAGCGTCCCTTGGAAACATTGTAATCAAGGAAGTCTTCGTCTTATCCGGTCATAATTACGGAGTAAAAGAAATTAGGCCAATGAGCGACGATTCCAAATAATCGTCGCCCCTGACGTAAGGGCGTTTCTCAATTTGAACATGAGCCCCGAGAGGTATTTAGTTCTACGGAGACAAGGCTCACGTTGAAATTTAAATACGCCCTTACGTCAAGAGAGCGACGTAATGAGCAGAGCTTTTGACTACACTCCCCGACTTACCCTCGTTTGTAAAAGGAGCGAGATGCACTCAGCGTGCCGAGAAAGTAGTCGTTACTGTTCCTGATAGGGGTCTAATCGTTACTCCTCTTACGCAAGGGCGGAGAAACATTCCGGAATGCGCCCTACTGTCTGTTGAACTCCTTACATTCCAGGGTTCACGTGTAAAAAGAGATACGTCACTACGTGAGAGGAGCGACATAATTTGGGCGGGAAAATTCTCTCGCGAGTCAGCTGGGCAATCGGAAACCCTTTTCGGAGAGCAGGCACTGAGAAGGCCGATCTAATGGTCTCCAGACGCTGGCCAAGCACTTATGGCATGACTTCGGCTCCGCCGTGCTGAGGAAAAACGCCGTATGAACCTTTAGGCGTTGCCAAATTTTCCTCGACATATCACTAATTTTCCAGAAAATTTGTGAATATTTTTCTTCCAGTTTCTCGGGTAGTTTTGTTCGTGATTTGATCCAAGAAGTCTGAAAATGTCGACGGAAAATATTGATAATTCTCCTCATAAATAAACATTTTATGGGAGGAGATTTGGCAACTATCGGATGTTCATACGGCGTTTTTCCTTTGCACGGCAGACTTCGGCTCTGCCATGCTAAGGAAAAACGCCGTATGCACACTCGAGAGTTGTCAAATTTCTCCACAAACAACATGTATTTTTTGGAAGAATCATGCATATTTCCCCTTGTAATTTTCAGATCTTCCGGAAAAAATTGTAAACGAAACCGTCTGAAAAATTTGGAAAAAAAAAATATTTACAATTTTCCAAGTTAATTCATTTTTTATTAGAGGAAATGTGGCAACGCCTAAAGACTCATACGGCGTTCTTCCTCAGCACGGGAGGGCTGTACAGGAAGCTTCGATTTCGCGTAAAAGGCTCGAAATACGAGAAGGCGCTTACGGTGAACTAACTGCGTATTAATTAAAGAAGGATTGGCTGGTAAACAGGAGCCTTGCATGGTGGACCTTAAAATGAAATGGACGTATTTATACGAAAGGGAACTAAGCGCCAAATTTCCAAATTTCAGTTTTTAACGGATCTGGATTCTCCGTGTAATAAGCTGCTCTCACACGTAAATATGCCCCCAAAATACTAATTTCATCCCCTGGAATCAGCCCCTGAAAAATCGCAAAACAGGGAATTAGCGATTACGAATAAAATCAAAAGGAACTATGTGTAATTCCCTTTGATTTAATGCGCTAACCCGGATTCCGAATTAAATCAAAAGGCGCTATCTCCACTTGATTGACGCGCGCGCGGCGGAGCTTGGTGGAAACTTGGTGAAATTTGGTACCAGGGGGTATTTTTGGACGGGAAACTCGAATTTCGGGTCAAATTTTGAAAATTCAGAAATCCAAGATGGCGGACATGGCCTAAAATGCTATCTCGGCCCCTGCATGTCCAGCCGATCTTGGTGAAACTTGGTATCAGGGGGTATTTTCGCATGGGAAACTCGAATTTCGGGTCAAATTTTAAAAATTCATAAATTCAAGATGGCGGATGTGGCCTAAAATGTTATCTCCTATTTAAACGCGCATCGCCAAAAAATCCCAGATGTCGTCCCCTGAGTGACGGTCACATATCGACCGTGCGTTCCCTCTGGCTCGATCGATGTCAGTGTGCACTGACATGGACAAGGGGCTTTTAACGAGCGAACAAATTAACGAACCCATCGGAATCACTTAATTTTCATTAAAATCACTGTTAGGTACTTTATTGGAATCGGAACAGTATTTAGAAATTCATGAGTATTAAGAGCGCGCTGGAAGGATTACGTGCGGTCAAAAGCGTGACCGTCACCTAGGGGTTCGTCAGGCCCCATCTTGACTTCCTCGGAGACGCGAGTTTAAATGGGAGCTCAGAATACGCAACTTCGAACTTGTTTTCCGTGGGTTAATAATGTTTCAAAAAATCGGAAAAAATTCCAGCGAACTGTGCGTACTCAATCCTCCAAAAAAATGCAAAAACTAAAAATTACTGAATAACCTCATTGTTAAAATTTTAAACTCCAATATGGCGGATGTGGCCTTCAACAATAGCTCAATGCCTGAATCGTTTGTGTGAAGTTCGGTATTAGGGGCTCAAAATGACAACAGAAACTGTTTTATTTAGATACGAAAATTTTAACATAGGTAATCAGCACATGAAGGGAATTCACGATCCGACGCTGCTAGGTAAATCACGCACCTCGACGAGGCGGTGTATTGTGACCGTACACGGAGAAAAAAACTTCGTGCGTGGGACCCGAAGTTTAGGTCATATGGATCTGTGAAGTTTTTGGATTGAGCATCTGAACACTTTCGGTCCAGCTGCTGAGGTTTTGATCACACATCTGAAACTTCAGTTCTTACATCTAAAGTACTTCGGTTTTCACATCCGAAAATTTCGGTTCTCACATCCGAAAAACTTCGGTTCTCACACCTGAAGACTTCAGACGTAAGAACTGAAGTTTCAGATGTGTGATCCGAACCTCGACAGCTAGACCTAAAGTGTTCAGATGCTCAATCCGAAAACTTCAGAGATCCATATGACCCAAACTTCGGGTCCCACGCACGAGTTTTTTTTTTCCGTGTAGAGTGCCATATATTTAAAGTTTACAAACGTGGAAATTTCCACATCTCATCCACATTGGCAAGATGCAGCGGGAAAGCAGATTGAGGTTAGGTAGGTATATTTGGGCTCCCACCACCTCCGGCCTGCACAACCCGGCCCGTGCGCTTTACGCAGGGACGCAGGTTCATTGGCGGCCATTCTAGACGTGTAGTGCGTTTGTTTAAGAAATAGATATCATTTTAAGCCACATCCGCCATCTTGGATTTCTGAATTTTCAAAATTTGACCCGAAATTCGAGTTTCCCGTCCGAAAATACTCCCCGATGCCAAGTTTCACCAAGATCGGCTGGACAGGGACCGAGATAGCATTTTAGGCCATGTTCGCCATCTTGGATTTCTGAATTTTCAAAATTTGACCCGAAATTCGAGTTTCCAATGCGAAAATACCCCCTGATACCAAGTTTCACCAAGATCGGCTGGACAGGGGCCGAGATAGCATTTTAAGCCATGTCCGCCATCTTGGATTTCTGAATTTTCAAAATTTGACCCGAAATTCGAGTTTCCTGTCCAAAAATACCCCCCCGTACTAAATTTCACCAAGTTTCCACCAAGCTTCGCCGCGCGCGCGTCAATCAAGTGATTCAAGTGGAGATAGCGCCTTTTGATTTAATTCGGAATCCGGGTTAGCGCATTAAATCAAATGGACCTACGTGCAAAAATCCCCTATATCTCGCTCAATATGCATTTTTTCCTAATTTTGGCAACGTACGTAATTAGAGGAACTCTTCAGCTTTCAAACAAGCTAAAGTAAACCAAAATCGGTCCATTAGTACGGAAACGCCAATTGTTTTAGTCAAACTTTCTTTACTGAGAAGTTTGGAAATGGCGTTTAGCGCCTTTTCGCATAAATACGTCCAAATTTAAGCTAATTCCTGGGTGGTCTTTACTTTAAATACACAGGCACATTGCGAATGCTCATGAAGAAAAATGGACGTATTCATACTGAGAGGAAATGGGCACAGAAAATTAAATCAAAAGGAACTAAGCACATGGAATTTCCGTGTTGCGTAGTCCTTTTTCATTCAACTAATTTGTGCATAGTTTCTTTGACATGAACGTCCACATGAAAGCAGCTAAGTTGCGAATTAAAACATAGGTGTAGTGAATTAATTATAATTTTTCTCCTGATTTTTAAGTCGGTAACGCTGGTGATTTTGCACAGTGCGAGTGCATTGGCATATGACATATCGACGGTGAAACTACCAAACCACGTATCTCGGTTTGCGACGTCGCAGACTTCCTGTCATACTTTATTTTTTACATGAAAAACTACTCAACATCCAGTCTTGAAAATTTCTGTGATTTTTCTTCTTTGTGCGGAGAAAATTCTGTGAAAATTTCAAAGAATGATATTGATTTGGTCTACTTCAAAAAAATAAAATGTGAGCGTAGATTTTTAAACACCGCAAACGAGATACGTGGTTTGGTAGTTTCACCGTCGATATGGGTTGTTGAATTGTGGGGCTAATGTGTAATCCGTAAGATGTCTAAAGGCAGGGAACAGATTCCTGTCAATGTCAACCATGTGTCTAGAAGACGTAACCAGAAATGTGACACAACTGGCTAATAGTTTCCTTGGGATCTCATGAATGGACAGAAATTCGGTGACCACTGGCATTCTTTTTCATCCGTGTTGTGCAACCTGATTGAAGTTGGACTTGAGAAAAAACACGCAAGACAGTATTCAATGATGAAATTTTTCTGCCTTTGCCAAGAAACTCAAAAGAGCCCTTCTCTTTTGCAAGTTCAGCAGCGTGCTCTGCCTGGGCATACTTTGCCTTCATTTAGGCGATTAGGCAAAAACCACTCGTGAAAGTCGAAGTAGTCGCATGCTTGCAGATCAAAAGGTACCCGTCACATTTTCACGGGTGACATAAAAAAACTGCATTAGCTAACTCATAACTATTGTTTCCCCCGCTCATTACAGATAGTAAAGAATCACTCACTTGTTGAAATTGGTATCAATTTCACCCCAAGACTAAGACTTCGGTAAGAGGATACTCACCTGAAACAGAAAGAAAACATAAGTGTTATTTGATTATATTCTAAAAATATCATTTACACGGATTTTTTTTTTTTTTTTTTTTTAAAAAAATTCGGGAGAAAAATTTCCACAAGTTTCCTTCACAGAGAAAAAAACTTCGTGCATGGAACCCGAAGTTGAGGTCATATGGATCTCTGAAGTTTTCTGATCACGCATCCGAAAACTTGAGGTCGAGCTGCCGAAGTTCGGGTCAGACATCGAGGCACTGCGGTGTGTACCGAATTACTTCAGATGTCTGGCCCGAACTTCGGTAGCTGGACCTCAAGTTTTTAGATACGTGATCCGAAAACTTCAGAGATCCATATGACCTCAACTTCGGGCCCACGAACGAAGTTTTTTTCTCCGTATAACTATTTTGGTAAGCCCTATTTTCAATAAGGAAAGCAAATCAAAATGCTACATCGAAATTTTGTGGGTTTTTTTTAGGAATGAGTGAAAAAAAAATTCCAAAATAGTAACAATAAGAAGTTTAGATTGGTTTTCTTTAAAAGAAATGAAACTTAAGCGGAGACTTTTAAAGGAAGACGTTTCTGTTTTCTCATGACGTCACACCAAAGTTGGTGGGCGACAAGAAACGAAGCGGTGAGCGCGGAACGAAACTCCTGCCCGCATTTTGAACAGCTGAGAAGCCAGGAGATTGATGACAAAAAGTAGGGACCCCCGATCGAGTCATACCGGCGCGGCGCCGGAATTTACATCCAACTTGTGAACTAACTTCGTCCCATTAACTCAATTTCCCGCCCGGGTTTTGTCCTGCAATCTGCCTAACTAAAACTCCAATCAAACTCTCTTCTCGGTGTTATTCTTACGTGCACGTCGCAGCGAACCCCGAATCAGGTTCTTAGGAGAATAATGGAACCTTCTCGCATGG
>NW_017552810.1:312573-343977 GCF_001854935.1 Bemisia tabaci
TTGGGGGTGGGGGTGGGGTCTAGCCCAGCGTTACGTAATTCAAAGGGGAGACTGCGATACGGGTGCGTTACAAGGGGGAGAAGAGGGGGTACAAATCGGGGGAAATGCGTTACGTAATAATTGAACGACCGCTAAACCCTAAGGACAAGTTGGAAGGTGACCCTCGATCTATGAGCAATATACTGACGATGAGCTGTTTAAAACTTATAGTCTTACATAAACTCATGAGCCAAAGAATTTTCATTCAAAAAGGGCATCATAGGTTTTTTTTAACAATTTCATAAGAAAAAGTACGACATGATTCTCAAATGTGGTGCTACATGAGTATTCCGCGTGTTAGTAAATAGAAAAGCTCTCACACTTAAAGCTTAGTGAATTTGAAGAATGGATATTCAGTACCTGAATTTTACTTAAAAGAAGAAGAAATTTTGAAGGAATACAGAGACGGATCAAGATACATAAGAAGGGAGAAGACGCATGATTATTTAACTCGAGTGGATTTGCCTCGCAAAAGTAGACAGAAAACCCCTCAAGGTTCAGTTACACGATCAAATTGGGCCTCTCATTGGTCGCATCCTCACCTCAGGTCTTTTTCCACCAATCAGAGCTTCAGTTTGATGGCTCATTTGACGCTTCATTTACTAATTTACTATGTATTATGAGTCATAGAGGACTTGAACTTCTAAATTTTTTTTTAGAGAAGAAAAATTCTTTTATCTTATCATTTCTCCTTTTTCTATTCTCTGTGTTCTAGGCCGATGCAAAATCACATTTCAAGCGCGAAGAAGTTTCAGGGCCGCAGACTACTGCACTGCTGCAGTTTCTTTTCTGGAACTTTTCTTCCGTTCTTCCAGGAAACGAACTTGGGGCAAATTTCACGCGGGAAGCTCGAGAAGGATAAGGGTCGTTTTTCATCGTAAACCACGAACTGAGTATTTTTCCATCTTGTTTTCGCATCTGTCTCGAACTTGACGCGCAATCGAGCATGATGGCGTAGCTGCCTCATTGCGTGTGGAATACCAAATTTTGAAATTTAGCTCGCTGAATTCCTGAAAATACATGCTTGTCTCACAATCAGTGCTGTTGACAGTTACGTTCCTAGCGTTGATAGATTTCTAGACAAGAAGACTGACGCGTACATTTCAGTTAGTCACTTTGACTACACATAGTCACAACACATTTAAGCATATTCAAGATGCTTGGAGGAGAGCGTTTCTGTGATCTTACAGCTTATTTGCTTTGCCTAATTGGACTACATTTTGCAATTTGGAACTATAAATTCTAGCCCGGTTTAAAAACAACGTATGTGCCATTAGTTTCGCTATGCACATAAGTGTTTTTCCAGAAGAGCCAAAATTTATAGGTCCAAATTACAAAATGCAGTCAAATTATTTGAAGCATGAATATGTCGAGATTTCGAGAGCAAAATCAAACGAAGGAAGACTGACACGGCGAAGAGAGGGAGGGGATATGCGATTGCGGCACTAAATTGCGTGGGAGAAGACTTATGTACATTCCAAGCGTTTGGAAGACTTTTTAGTGTATTTTCCGAAGGAAATACACTNCAGAAGAGCCAAAATTTATAGGTCCAAATTACAAAATGCAGTCAAATTATTTGAAGCATGAATATGTCGAGATTTCGAGAGCAAAATCAAACGAAGGAAGACTGACACGGCGAAGAGAGGGAGGGGATATGCGATTGCGGCACTAAATTGCGTGGGAGAAGACTTATGTACATTCCAAGCGTTTGGAAGACTTTTTTTTGTTTTTAATTGAGACATTTCAGGCATGCCCCTTGAAGACCCCAGCTCAGGCGCCGCGCCGGCTGACACGCATGGAATTTCAATTACATTTCTGGGCAATTCAGAGAAGGAATTGAGGATTCTTGTAAGTTGGATGCATACTTGATTTCGTCTATTTGAGGCATGTGAAACAATAGATATTCAACGAAGCACGCTGCTTCACGTAGAATCGATCATTTAACATAGATTTAAATTGAGGAAGAACAATGTTGCCAACAAGAGAGTTCGCCACTCCTGTTTACTATCGCGGTAGAGTTCGGATCACACATCACACCAGTGTCGCGGCGTGCTTTGCGATAAATCGATTCATCTGCCATTTAAACCTACAAAGGATCGACAAACAGGGTGTTCGAAACGAACTCCTCAATAATCGATTCTTTACTATAGATTCAAATGAGGAAATATCGATAATCGATCATTCACGTCTTGCCACTGCATCACACGCTGGATTTCCGAGCCGTCTTGAAAATCGTGGAAACGCATACAGGGAAGACATTTTTGTGTCATGACTAGGAATTATGGCCTTCAAGAATTACATAAAAAAAGAGTGGTGGAATCGAAGGTCCATTGTCTTTCTCAGGGATCAAACTTTAGAAAAGGGAAATATTTTAAAACTGTTGCCATGGCTAAACTTGCTCTTACATTATAGGACACAGATGCAGACGGACACTTAAAAAATACTACATATTTTTGAGTTTTTGACTGAATTTTTTGTGTGCGAAAATGTGGTTTGGTAACTGCCTACAGGCACTTACTAACCGACGTTGATGAAACAGACAGGTGACTAACAGCTCTCATTCCTGAATAAATGGCGGGAAAAGGGTATCCAGTTAAAAGGATGATTTTTTGCTTGGAATCGTTCGCTTTCTTCTGCGTAAGGGTTGCAACGAACCAGTGACGAACCAGTAAAACTATGTCACGGCCGACGAAAAAATTTTCCGAGAAAGTTCCACGCAGAGAGTTTCACTGTATTGCCCTGAAAAAGTCCCTGACTTCTCGAAAACATTAACACTCCGCACTGGCTCTCATTAAAGTCTCGATTTCAAAGCCCGTTTACTGTTTCTCCCACGAGTTCACTCTCATGTTTCGTCAATTCTCCGCAAGAAAATACAGGACTACAGGAGCAAAAAGAATCACTGAGGGTGGGTTCATACTTATGATGGGTCTGTAAAAGTGAAATAATTCTTTATTATCTCGAAGTTTGCCACTTCTGACGGTGGCCAGACATTTTACCCAATTTTGTTTGATCCAAATGTTTCACTGTCCCCTTATAAAGTTAGTCCAATAGTTTTTTTGTGTGCAATGCTGTATGAACCAATAGTTTACTTAGTCCAGTTATAAGCAATGGTATAACAGCTGGGATTTTGCCAAATAATGGAATGTAACCCTTAAATTCCCAAGCCGGATCAAACTGATCCACGGATCGCTGAAAAAACGTACTTCGCGGGTTCTACGGGGCTGGTACTGAGGTGTAGGTCTCCAAATACAGCTTTAAAAAAATAAGACATCAAATTGAAAAAAAGTACAAAATTAAATATCAACACAACCGAAGATAGGAGAGACATTTTTGGGTCTGGTTTTCATAAGTTTTCTCCCGAATCAGAGCGACAATTCATTGGCAACATGGAGCGGAGCATCGCGAGCTCACGTCTCGCGCCGTAGCGCCTTTAATTCTGCAGATACAACACGGACATCCATCAAGCACGAATAGTTGTATCCCTGCGCCGTCATCAACGCTCGACCTTTCCCTTGTTCTTTTCCCGTGTTGTGTTGGTTCCGTGTGTCTTATTTTTAGTGGTGCTTCAAGAGCTACGTTAGCAAAACAGCCGAAGATAGGAGAGATGTAATCGGACCTTTTTTACAATTTCTCTCGAATCCAAGCGATACCTTATTGACGGCATAAAGCGGAGCATTGCGAGTTCACGCATTGCGCCTTCAATTTTGCAGATACAACACGGGCATCCATCAAGCACGAATAGTTGTATCTCTGCGCCGTCATCAAGGCGGGTCTTTTTTCTTACTTTATTTCAATGTTGTGTCGGTTCCGTTTGTCTTATTTACAACGGAGCTTAAAGGGCGACGTGAGCAACATAGCCAAATTATGACTTGGATTAAATTAGTTGGCCAAACTGGGTATCGGGTGAAAAAAATTGGGCTAAGTGTCTAGCTACCCTCCTGACTTTATTTAGCGTTTTTGCTACGATTTTGCAAGTTCATGAATCTGAATGCCCGCCGGTCGTCGAATTCATCAGTCATCAATGTTTAAAATTCGGAAAACGGGCCAGTGTAACAGAGAGCTTTGAAAAACTGACCGCAGAATTTTTCAAACGATGAGCTGACTCTGTATACGTTCACCTTTTATTTATTCTGCGCCTCAGTTTCGGTTCGGCTGAATGTTGCATTATTAATTTTTTTTTCCAGAGTTACTTTTTTGCCGTTCCGTGATCCGCCCACCTTCCGTTTTGTCATGATTAACCTCTGTTCATTCTGACCTCCGAACTTTCCATCTCAACACTTTTTTACGTTCCGGAAGTTTTTGTTTTTAAATTTTTATTTTCTCTTTTCCCTTTCTATTTCCATTTTTCACGTGGCTTATACTTCTCTTCCTGCATGTTACATTCAATCGTAGCTCCAGTTTGCATTGCTCCGTAACAACTTATACTGCACCAATACTTAATCAGTGTTTTTGAGCACAGAACACTAACGAGATTAATTGTATGTACTGAGAGAGAAACCACATACAAAATTAGTAATGAGGAATGGGAAAAGATGAAAAATAAAATAGGAATGACCAGGAAATGGAGTTTGGAATATCTTTTGTGTGTACTGCTTAAACTGCAACATGTTCATTTTATTTTCTGCTATACGTCAGCACGACAGAAAAACGCAGTAGGGTAAATATTGGAGAATAAATGTCAAATTATACTAACAAAAAGAAAACAGGAAGCCGTTATCGAATCGAAAGTACACTTATATTTTTATTTAAAAAAAACATAAATTGTCAGATGAGCCTCGGAGTGCTCATACATAAATAGGTCCATTCCTTGCAGGATTAAAAACTTCCCTTCCCCTCTCTGAAACAAATCATTTGTATTTACAATAAAAATTAGTTGTTTTTATAAATTTGGTGAAAAAATCTGCAGTTTTGTCCCATTTAATATTACTTTTTCATTCGGTACGTAAATCTTGATAACTTCTTGTACAAAATTGCCTTGGCTATTTTCAATTTTAACCAGAAGGACTGAAGGAACATTAAACATATCAACACAAATAACTCAAAATATAAATAAAAAATATGAATAGGGGAAAAGAAGAAGTTTTGACACTCATTGGGTACAACCCAAAACCTGCCAACATTGAAATATCGTCATGGTTATGCCTGCTAATTTTCCGCTTCGACACGGCAACGCTCAAGTTATATTGGCGCCAAAATTATGAATTAGGCGATAGCAATTAGTCGCTCAGTGCGCCGAGTCTGACAAAAACACATCGTCCTCTGTTATTTACGCTTTGAGTTTATTTCTTTTCTTTAAATTTTTTTCTCGCCGCAATTTTAAAAAATACATACTTTTTGTACTACTAAGCTGCCTATTTTCTTTCATATTTCACTTCTTGTAACGGTATCCTAGCGACAACCTGGCTTAAAATTTTCTGATTGCATATTTTGCAATCGGAAAATTTTCAGTTAGGATTTCGCTCGGATACCGTTAAAACTAAGTAAAATATGCAAGAAAATAGGCATCATCTACATGGTTGCCACAGAATTTAGAAAATGAAATTCCCCGACATTTCGATGATTTCTCCCTCACATTTTGGAAAAATTCCCTGACAATTGAGGATATGCTAGATGCTTAATAGACAAGATTTGAAATAGTTTTCAGGCGAAATTTGCCGTTCGAAACGTCAAGCCCATTCTAGAGAGGGAATAAAGATGACTTGACAACTTTATTTTCCCTTGACATTTTCGTTATTCAATTAATTTTCCCTAAATCTTACAACACAGTTTACGGAGAGCGACTTCGGAACAACCAGATGCACTGGAAAAAAAACACATTGGATCTAGAGTCCAGACTGTTGAAAACGTTGACAAGAAAAAATACTCTTGATTCAATCAGATTTTTGCTAAAATCAAAAGGAAATCCGCTCAAAATTAAGAGGCTTGGTTCTTGATGTAAGCAAAAATCCGATTGAATCAAGAGTATTTTTTCTTGTCAATGTCTTTAAGAGTCTGGACTCTAGATCCAATGTGTTTTTTTTTTTCCCAGTATATTTCTCGGTATTCCTTGACTATGGCAACCCTCCATCTTTGTAAAGAGGCTGAGTTTGGTTAGGGAAATCCGTCCACTTGTCTGTTCGCACCCTGAGTAATATCCACTGAGCGGAATCCATCTGCGCGACCGCCCGCATGGGCGCACGGGGTTATTAAAATCTTCACGCGCCAACATGAAACATGGGGCAACTCGCGTGCCGTGCGTCAAGCTTGATGCACCACAGCAATCGCACTCACCGACTCGCAAAAGTGTGCTGGCGTCAATCCAGTCGCAAAGTAATTTTTGTGCTCATTCAATGTATTCGCAATTAATATTGATTTTTTCACTTATTATTTTCTACCATCCGTGGGATAAGGGGCCTCAGTCCACGGAGGGAAAAACTTCAACGTCGCAGTATATTTGTCAAGTTGGCCCGATTTTTTGTCCGGTTTGTAAACTCATGTATGACAGCGATCTATAAATCTATTTAACATAACATTAAACAAATTGTATATTGTCAATTGAACCAGTGAGAACGAAAACACACCAACTCGGAAAAAAGAAAGTAATCAGGACACACACAAAACTGCACAGTAGATGAAGAAATTAGTCCAAGAAAAATATTTTCGGTGCCAAAATACAAGCACTTAAGGACATTTTAAAGGTCCAAGGAACAGATGCGCTAACTTCGATGACCTTTATAAAAATTGACCGTCTTCAATGAAAATTGAGCATTTTCAAGTTACCGAGTTGGCGTGTTTTCGATCTCACTGATTCAATTATAGAGCAGATTCCTCTGGTTAATTTAAACTCCCGCCAAATTGTTTAAGTTCGAGGATTTTTTTTTCTACTTTAATGAGAGTTATTCTAAAAATAGGGTATCTAATCCTAGTTTTTAATAGAGATTTCAATTTTACTGATAAGATTTTTCAAAATTTAAAAATTGGGGTCAAAAATCGGATTCTTAGATTTCAATTGAAAACACCCTCTAACATTCCGAAAACTAAATTGAGGACTGAAGTTGCCTTCCAGCTTATAGAGGGGTGTTAAAACACAAAATCGGCCGAGTTATCGCATTTTCAAAAGCACACGTCCAGGATTTCCGCCTTCCAAAGTATAGTAATACGACGCGTAAATTGTGTTGAAACTTTTGGGCTAAGATAGGAGTTGAAGGGACCTATCAGGAGGCACGAACTACATTGTCGCATGCAGAGATATTCTGACGCGGCAATTCTTGTTTGTCAAGGTAGCGACGTCCCATTCTCAGCCTACGCCATGACAGGATTCGGGGCTGAGGTTAGGGATCGCGGTAGGGCGTCAAACTCCGAGGAGTTCTTGACACTCACCGCATAATCAAGCTGAGGGGGGACAAAATCCCTTTCCCCGCCTAAGACTCACCTCTCATACGCTTTGATCCCTTCATTAGACAGCCACGGCTTTTTATCAATTTTCCTCGCTGATAACGTCACCCCGCATAATTGCGTCAAGGGGGACGCAACGGGGAAATCCAGCTTTCACCGACAACCGAACATGGGAAAGCACAAAAAACTGAACGCATTCACAGTCGATTGGACTGCAGCTGGATTTGTAGAAAACTACAGCTACAGTGGACTGCATTTTGCACTTTGGACTTATAAATTCTGGCTTATCTGAGAAAACTTTTGTATGCATAGGGAAACTAATGGCACATACGTTGTTTTTAAACCGGGCCGGAACTTATAGTTCCTAATTGCAAAATGTAGTCCAATTATTCCTTGTGGAGTGTGGCTAAAAAAGTAAGTCCTCCTTGTCTCCACGGAACGTTTCGTGAGCTTTCTCCTAGGAAAAATCTTACTTGCGAAGTTGGGAAAAATATTGAGTTAGTCAATACTACTCATATTACTATGTGCAGTCCTTGTGGAGTCCTGAGAGGATCTCGGAGAGAATAAGAGAAAATTGTGTTGTTGTTTTTAAACGGGGAAAAAGCATGGTTTCATTCCTGCGATTCGAACTTGCGACAAATCCCATGAAACGCTTATTGCAGGTAAAGCCTTAAATGATGTACATTTGTACATGTTGGTAACATTTGGATGATATATATTGGTAAAATCGAAAATTTGCTATTATATTACGATCATCTTCAAAAATGTACACACTTTTGATGGCTTAAAAAAAGTATACCACAACAAAGCTAGGACCTTTTAGCTGATGGTATTTCATTTAACAATTCTAGCCCGGTCGTGCCCGTATTATCTTGATTATGTTTCCCTGACAGAAGGGGAGGTCAGAGGTTTTAACTTAATTGCCGTCTAGTAAAACAGTAACTGCTTTTTCCATGGCTGTATAGGGGAAGCTTATGGTTAACTGGCTTCTCCTTTTCTTCGAAAATAACTTTGTGAACTCGTTTCAAAGAATAAAACAACAAGGACCTTAACGAAGACCCCAGTCCACGGAGTTAAATTGTTTGAGTTGTGTCGAAAAATAGGATTTTAAAAATGAATGCTCCGCTGGCACTGCCTATATTTTTTAGGTAGGTATTTTGTTGACCACAAAGAAAATTGGCAGAGTTTACAGAAACATGTGACATCAAGGGGCGAAAAAATGTATTCACTAACCTCATAAGCATAACACGTGCTGAGATTTACGATCTCATTTGCATGTGCTACCGAAACTTCAGACTACATAAGTTTCCAGAGTGCATCTTTGTATCTCGGAATCTCGGCTAGGGTTAATGCTCGATTTGAACAACCCTGCAGCACGCATTGCGGCAGATTCAGCAGAGAAGAATCTAACCACATTTCACTAATACATTAGAAGTACATTATTTTGCTCTCGTCTGCGATAGAGCTCTTTCAATATTTTTTTCATAATCAGTATGATAAATTTACAGTCTTAAAATTCCATTTTGTAATTTAAAAAAAAAATATAAATAATTTTGTACTGAGAAGAAAGAACAAAAAACTGAAGAACGGAATGACTATGAATTAAATGTTTCTTAAACAACAACTTGATTCTCGGCGTAAAATTTGACAAAAAGAGCTGTCTGGGTTAAGCTATGTGATGAATTTCCAATCGGATACATATCTTTTCAAAATGACCGGAAAAATGTGGGGGGACAGACCTCTGACCCCAACCCCGAGGCCTCTCCACGGAATACTGCCGTGCTAAGGAATAATGCAGTATGGGATTTCGGATGTTGCCAAATTGCCATCCATTAAAGATTTATTTTTTAAGAAAGTTCTCAATATCACTACTTGAAATTTTCATGTACGCTGGATCAAATCGCCAATAAAATTCTCTGTAAAATTCATATAAAAATGCCCATGTGTAATACAAAAAATCCGAACCTTGTTGATAGATAATCGGCAACTTTCGAATGTTCATTCGGCGTTTTTCCTCAGCACTACCACTACAGAGAAGGTCACTCGCATAAATAATTCGCCGATGGTCGGATGGAAAATGGTCGCGGTCGAAAAAATTCAAAATAAATGTAAAATATTCCTGTCTGCCGAACGACGCGACGGCACGGCGAGTCTTAAGGCACGCAGAAAATAGGGCTCGCTTGGCGTTTGAATAAAATAAACCTTCATTATCGAGCAAAAAAGCTGCCTGTTTAATTCAACTCCGTGGAGCGGGTGTTTGAGCATGAGTCTCCTGGCGCTTGCAATTCGGCAGGATTCCAGAGTTGCCTCATTTATTCATTCTCGAATTCGGCCGTAATTTCGTTGGACTCGGGGGGGGGGGNGGGGGGGGGGGGGGGGTTAAAAATGCCAAAAAAGTGCGTTACGTAACCCCGTTCCGAAGACTTAGCATTCGCAATAATTTTTGTATTAAATGATCAAATTTACGGTTCCTTAAAACTTTTAAAAAAATGTCCTAGTTAAAACCCCTACCTCTACCCATGACCCGCTCTCTAGATTTTAAAAATCAAGACCGTGTGGGACAGAAACAGAGATGACTCGTCATGCAATCTGGCATCGGGGATATTGCCATGACGGTCGTTTCTGATGGATGGCGTTTACTTTTCAACATTCATATGATAGATATGACCAACCTCAAACACTTTCGAACGGTAGTTTTTCTCTCTTATACGATTTTTTTGCTATTATTGCACCAAAATGATGGCTTAGCTCTTTTGAGCTCTCCGTTCCATGAGTGATGAAACCCTAAGAAACTGCACTGTTAAAAAACTGAACACGGCGGAATGTTTCTTATAGCGTTGTTTTAAGGGATATAATCAGATGGATAAAGTCATAAAATGCACACCTCTATAATTGTGACGTTTGAAATTTCCGCTCATGTTTCAAAGAATACTAACCAATTTCATCTTAAATTTTCTGTGAATTTTTTATGGTCAATCAAAAATACTCAGGCAAAATTTCGACCTCTTATTTGATTTTCTTTCAAAAACCAAAACAGAACTGTGAATTTTAAAACTTTGCGATGAAATAAACGCATTTTTCCAATATAACCGTCAAAATGGTGTATTGCCAGTTACACTACGATGTGTTAGGATCCCTGAGTCTTCGCTGACGAGGTCAAAAAGAACAAGACATCATGTTTATCAAACGCAAGGGTGTGTTTTAGAAAGAATTCCTTTAAATCTAGCTCAGGAAAAAATTGATAGATATGATAAACACAAATCAGCGTTCAGAGAGCTTTAACAATGAAGACAATTTAGTATCATTAGTTGATGCACGCTGATCACGATGTGTGCACGATTCGGCAACAGCTATTTCACGCGGTGTGGTTAGGATGGATAGATGGCGACAAAAAATTAATATGTTAATGGGCCGACTAAAATATTCGCCCGGATAGATAATGTGGCGATTTAAAAGCGGTTCAACAGAAATGAGCCTCTGTGAGCTACGGTTCTTCACCTCCGTTTTGGCTCGAATCGGAGAAAATCGGTAGCGCACGTCCCATGCTGGTAGCACTACTGGGTTCCGTCCATTTAAATCCACGCAAAACAATCCCTATCTACAGCAGCAGGACTCCTCGCCCATTATCGATTGTCATTGGTGGACTTTAATGGAGGATAAGAGGTGCCACCACCTTGCGAAAATTGCCACTGGGGAATCTGTTATCTCTACTGGCGGAATATCCGACCCCCTCCGCCTCCCCCCCTCCCTCTGAGGAATAGTCGAAATAGGGGTATAACAGCGCGTTAGAGCGCAAAATAGCACATACTTGCACAAATAGCAATTGTAGCGCATTCGTATTGAGATGATCAGCATCTCTTATTAGGAAAGCAACGAATGGAAGGGTGAAATTATTTTTAAGACTTCGAGGTTGGACGCACTGACATAAAGCAACAAAGTACCGTATATTGTTCAAAAATTGCTGACATAGTTGTATATTCGAAGGAAAATAGCGATCGCCGATAATTTGCAAGCCGCTGATGATGAACAGGAGTTTATACTTAAAAAGTGTAAACAAACATGGAAGAGGAAATGATTCGTTTCGCTATGAATGCAAAAAGAAGAGGGTTTCTTCTCAAATATGTGGTAGCAGCAGGCGCACTCGCGACAGTATGTCATGAAAATAAGCCCTTCGTTGGGTGTAGCTCCGATAGGCAACTAAACTAACTGCAAGGCAAAGCGTAGAGTATCACACGAAAATGAAGGCGATCCAACCCACAAAACCAAGAACCGAGTTATTTTACAGAGGTGTTTGTCCCGTAGGTCCTCTTGAATTTCTTTAAAATTTCATCTTGGTACCAACAGATTCAGGCATTTATTCGTGGACATCTGAGGATAAATGACCGTATTGATGAGCACCGAACCAAAAGGGAAACATTTCCAGAGGATATAAGAAGCTTAAACTGGAAGATAAATTTACTGAATGCGGCCAAAATGAAACATGGATTCTGATAAAGATTGAGGTCAATTATGTATAATTTTAACTATTTTTAATTACTGACTTCCGATAAGTTCCAAAATGCATTTCATCATTCCTAATAATTTTGAGGAATGTATCATGTAAAATAACGAGATTAACGGCGAACAAGCAACTACCGAGGACGTTTCGTGCTTAAAAATAAAATATGAAAATGAATTCTAGAACGCGGTGATGCAGTTTGTTCCTTGCCGCTCCTACGTGAAATTGTCTGTTAACACTTTCTATTTTTGAAGACTTAACAGCAATTGACACGGTGCTCTCGGTCTCAGTAAATAACGTTTAATACTTGTAATTTGCCCCCGGGTTTTCTTTTTCAACGGGAACTTCAACTTGTACTAGTACTTGTAAAACTGGGTCAATATTTTTTCTGGCAGTAAAGAAACATCACAGAAATGCCAATAAAAATTGCTACACGATTTCACACGTGAAGAAGGGAGAGAAAGAGGACCATTTTGAAATATAGCATAAAAACCTAGAAACTTTAAGAAAGAGACAATGCTCCTTCAATTCTTCGTTTATACTACAAAGAAATCTCTTGTAGAAATCTTGTGAATCTCTAAATGTAGCCCCATCAATCATCTCCAACTCATCACGATATCAAAACTGAGGCAGAGGAGATCCTCGTGTCTTGCGCTTGAAGGCAACTATACCTGCCAGAACGATACCTTTATAGTGTAAACAAAGAGTTGAAAGTGCTCTGTCCTTTTAGATCCTTGCAGTACTACTTGTTGCCACCGCGCCGCGCTCCGATAGGAGCGGTGAGTACCTGAAAAGTAAAAACGCCTTCACTGTCGTGCGTATGCAACACGGACATCCGTGAAGCTCGAATAGTTGTATCCAAGAAAGTCATTTAACGTCCGTCACATATGAAGCTAACTGAGAGCGCTGCTACTCGCCTGCTATCTTCCTTTTCCAATTTTCACTAAATTCGATATCCTTCGCCCTAAAAGCTCGAAAAGAATTTCCCTCTCAATTTTTTGTAACCTTCTCCAACCGTCTCATTCCATTTTGCCCTCTTATCCCTATCCCCATGAAGAATATTTCAGGTCAGTGGCATACTTTTTTTCTTTATGACCATTGTTTCTTTACAATACGAGTATGAGTAACAAAAGTTGCTAGGTCATTGCTCTAAAACAAATGCGCTCCACTCTCACTTTACTGTTTGGGTGCTCCATTTTCCTCGTAAATGGATGATATACTGATGCCTGTTATGACTGTAATCATTTAGCGACGATGTGACAATCTGAATGCACGCTAGTACGGCTAGACTTAAAAATAAACTCACTAAGTAATATTCCAGTCCTCATATCCAGCGCCCGAATTGATCAAATCCCGACCATCTTGGAATGTTGCAAGACGCGCCGCTTTTCACAGAACGATAGCTGGGCAAAGTTCAGATGATGACCTATTCCCAGCTAAAATCGTCGCTTCTCTGACGAAAGGGCGTATCTCAATTCCTACGTGAGCCCTGTTTTACATATAGATCCATGTCTTCTGGAGCTCATGCGATAATCGAGATACGCCTTTACGTCAGAGGAGCCACGAAATACTCGTGGAGTTTTATCGACACAATCCGCGCGAATTCTGAGCTTCATATCTGGTAATAGTCATCAAAGGGATGTACATTAAGTATAAAATTCTTAATTGCGACTTCCTCCGAGGATTGACGCCTTGATTTTCCGGAGATATCATTTTTACGGGAAGATATAACACTTACACATACTTTATGGTAGTAAAAGGCGGTTTTCTAGAGAATGAAAACCGTAAAAGCTTCGCCTGTTTCAGCTCGTTTCTAGGCACGGCATTGCCATGCTGATGAGAAACTTCGCACAAAAATTCGAGTGTCGCCAGATTTCTCTCGACAAAAAACTTATTTTGAATACTTACTTTTTTTAATACTTATTTTTACTAAAATTGAGTTTCTAGACACTGCAGACTGAATTGCGAGGAAAATTCTAGGAAAAATTCGGAGAAAGTCGGAGAAGTATTGGATGATTCAATTTTTATCGGTGGAGGTATGGCAACGAATATCTGCTTGCACGGCGTTTTTCCCTAGTACGGCAAATCTGGCGTCACAAAATTATGAATTTTAGCAGAATTATTTGATTAAAATTATTTAAACAATTCCGTCTGTCTTGTGAAAATCATGGGTTACTTCAAAAACTGAACGCTGGTACAATAAAGAAAATAAGTTTCCAGCCTTTATTTTAATCTTATGAGTATACTTGCATCGAATAAAATAGTTTTCATGAGAAAGTGCTTCACAACGTATGAGGGTAATCTTTTTCATGGATAGCATTTAAATATTCCGCAACGAACAGGTGACGAGTGTATCTGGACGAAATCTCGCGAGGAAGGAGACTGAACTGAAACTACTTTTTAACTACTTGGCTCCGACTTTAAACGAGCATTTTAACTCCTACTTCGGAGCGATGTACGCTACCATAAACACCAATCTCCGTCGTACGCGATGCCGGAAAACTTCACAGCTCGCCGAGGAAGAAAATAGTTTCCAAACATACATCTGAGTACCTACTGCGCTGATTTGATCTGGGGCAAATGCGGTGGGTATGAGAATATGACAGGGACAGGTGCATAACACGAGTCGCAGAATTCAGAAAGATCGCGACATGCAACCTTGACCGGATAAAGGAGTAAAAGACCGCAGACGGCATGGCGACCTCGCAAAGGTCCCAGCTCCTGCCTCCACTGATGCCAGAGGTTACGTAAAATTGGTCAAAATTTCAGGTTATGTTTTTTATCACAGCCAGATTTCGGCTGAATCCCACGCTGCTACACGAAGAAAAAAACTTCGTGCGTGGGACCC
The DNA here is from genome assembly GCF_001854935.1 of Bemisia tabaci. NCBI lineage: Eukaryota > Metazoa > Arthropoda > Insecta > Hemiptera > Aleyrodidae > Bemisia > Bemisia tabaci. Next base: position 327,333 of record NW_017552810.1, read on the forward strand.
GAAGTTTAGGTCATATGGATCTCTGAAGTTTTCGGATTGAGCATCTGAATACTTTAGGTCCAGCTGCTGAGGTTTGGATCACACATTCAGTTCTTATATCTGAAGTACTTCGGTTTTCACATCCGAAAAACTTCGGTTCTCACATCCGAAAAACTTCGGTTCTCTCATCTGAAGTGCTTCAGATGTGAGAACTGAAGTTTCAGATGAGTGATCCGAACCTCGACAGCTAGACCTAAAGTGTTCAGATGCTCAACCCGAAAACTTCAGAGATCCATATGACTTAAACTTCGGGTTCCACGCACGAGGTTTTTTTCTCCGTGTACTGTGCGAAGGTAGAACAGAACACAGCAACAAGAGGAATGAGCTTTCAATATAAATCGATTATAATATAGACTCGATTGCATGTTGTCTTGCGGACCGATTCCGCTGTTAACCTCGTATTTCACACGCTAATAATCCTTTTTTCCGGCATACTTTTCCTATCCTCAACGAGTATACCAAGATTTTAAAATGAAAATGTCTTATACAGTAAGTACATACTTTCTCCCGTTGCAGTGACCTTTCCGAAGCTTTTACAGGATACCGCACGGAAACATGCAATTCGGTTCATATCAAACACCGAACTTCCTTGGTTCAGATATTTAGTTAAAATAACCAAAATTTTAATCACTCAGAGAAACCGAAAATTTCAGGCCGAAAACTTTTGCCGGCTTACCTGAACCAAACAAAATCGGTGTTCAATATGAATTGAATGTTCAGGGCCTGTAACCGGATATATATTTTTCCCAGAACTTTTGATCTATGTTTTAAACGAACGACGACACCAGAATCTTAAAATTACGATGTCTATAAAGTCATGAGAGAACGCCATAGGTACTTCTACAAATTAATATATTAATAAAAGGGCAAAAGATTAAAAAGTAAAACGGCAGAGGAAGACTGCAGAAACCTGAGAGCATAATAAATGAAGACAAGGAGGAATGATTGCAGGTACAGGTGGATTCAGGCGAGAGACGCGTGCGAAAGAAATAAAATGGGAGATAGAGACTAGTTTGAGGTTGAGCCAATGATGAAAAGAGGTGCACGATATGAAGACAGGACTATTAATCAAAACGGAAAGCTCCCAGTATTCATCGACCAATAATCAATTACCCAGAGAATATACTCTCGGGCTCTTGTTTTATTCATTTTCTATTAACCGCGCTGTTTGCACCTTTCCGTTCTTGTTTCAGCTGCGTTTTATTCAACATTCCGGGTTTAATGAAAGAACTCGAAAATTCTGCACGATGCTCAAAACATGGTTTGCTCACCACTGAAATTGCTTGCTGGATAATGTTTCTATACGTCAACGCTGGATAGTGTATCTATGTTCGCGTATGTCCTCTTTCTCTAACAAAAATCATAAAATATGGACAGAGAAAACTGCACAAGGACAAACGGATTAGAATTTCATTCATTTTCAATTCAAATTCCTTCACAGTTAGTAAATAGCATGAGAATACAAATGCGTACTTTTACATGAATTTAGCCAAGACTATTCCTGTTTTCCTACTATCTTTTATTTTCTGACCTGACATGACATGTAGAAAGACCAATAGGGGCCCCGAGTATTGGTTCCTTCGCGGGAAATTGAAAGTCTTACCTACACTTGCGAGACTTCGACATTACCACCTGACCCTCGAAATTACCTGGTTCTTGGCTTTTGAGCAACGTATAGAAAATTTTGTTTTCCAAAACAGGTTGAGCGCAATACTTCCAGGCAGCCCAAAAACACAAAAGCTCGAGATACAACAAGAAGGCAACATGACTGAGGGTTCCTCCTGATAAAGAAAAATGTAGAATCCCGCAGGTAACCACCATCGCCAGCATACTATTAAAGGTACTCTCTGGATATAATTCATAGATTGATAAAAACAAACAAAGGTTTTAACGTGAATGTTCAACTGAAAACGCCGTGTAATGTCTCCCGATCAGCTCAGACATGATGTAAAATGTAGCGAATTGGCTTTATTTCACTATCACATTCAAGTTTAACGGATACATTCAGACGCGCGGGGCTTACCGATGAACACGTGATACTTGAACGTGACACTAACAGGGAGGGTTGGTAAATATATTTGAGACATGAGATGTCAGCTAAAGTGACATGAAACATACGGTGTCTTTTTCCTTCGACAAAGTGTTTTCAGCTAATACTATTTGTTCATTATTATTTTGGAATCCTTTGTAGAGAATGTTGAGACATATTAAAGCATCAGAGTCCTCCAAACGGGAGTAAGCACAGGGGTTTTTTCGTCAATTTTACTGTTGCCCACCTTTTCGGAGCATGGAGCCACGCACAAAATTCTATCGTTGGTCGTAGCGCAGATACTCCGCATGGATACCTAATATTGACTGATAATATGACTTGTATAGAGGTATGCCTGGTTTTACATATGTGAATTTTTATATTAGAAGAAGGGTAAAGGGTTTGCGAAAGAATAATAACATATTTTATGGGTCAAAGGATTTTCTCTTTAACTATGCTCGTCTTTACATTACTCCACTCGTTTAACATATGGCCCCTGGTAAAAATGGGCAATAAGAGCTGCGTTTCAAAAAACCATAGGAACTCTTATAGCTGGCTATACAAGGCGATAGAAAATCATACAGCTGGCTGTAGAAAGCGAAGGAAATCATACAGCCCGGTTGTACGAAGCGATCAAAAATTATAACTTTATCGCCATCGGCTACAAAAGGCTATAAAAAATTGTATAGCAGGCAATAGAAACAATAGGAAATCTTACAGCCGGCTGAAGGTCTTTAGTACTTTGCAATACAGATCCTACTGCCAATTTGTACCGGGGAACTAATATAGGTCTTTCATTTTCCTCCTTTCTCTCCAAGTATCCATGTCATTCATTCGTGAGCAAGGAAATCTCTTCGCCATAAAAAACGCTCAGAGTGACTTAATCTAAAATCTGAGTCACCAAAGGAAATGTTCAATATTGGTACTGAATCTAAGTGAATTTCTCTTTACTGTGTACTGAGGCCCCAGAGTACTCCACCATCCCGTTACTTAAAAAAAGGAGCTGTTTAAGGAACGGCTATAAATACGATCCTGGGTGCTTCGTGTCGGCAAAATGCTCTCCGACATACAACGTTGAATGGATTTTTACGTTTCATCCTTTTCGTTTCTCGGAAAGTATCGTAAATCAATGGCGGGGATGCCACGCTCCCTCCTCTTGACCTAATTACAGGATCGCCATGGCATGACTTAATGGAATAAGGAGAGGATTCGGGTCAAGATGAGCATAAAAAGCACGGAGCCATCGATGGCTTTGATGTTTGAGACAGACGTCAAGACAATCTAAATTCACGGCGTAATGGGTGAGTTAAACTCGAGTCGCCGTCTCCTGGACGAAGGAACGTAACTCCATTCCGAGGTTGCCAAATTGATTCAAACAATTACTCCCTTTACTAAAAAGGTAACCGTGTAATTTAGGTTCGAAACTTTCCTGATTTTTTAATTAAACCGGAGGAAAAATCCTTGAAATTCTCGGTCAGGAATGTCCAAGATTCTCCTCGTTGATATGCAATGTGCGAGGAGAAATTTGGCAACGTTGAATTGGTGTTACGTTCTTTCGTGACGGAAACGACGGAGTGGATGTCAGATTCACCCCCGTTTCCGTCCCCCCGCCTCGCTCCCGGCCCTAATTTCTCGGCAAGGTCATCATTTAGCGACTTTTTTTTTTCTTTACGCCGGACAGTTTTAACGGAAGTGCGAGTTAGAAATGAAATTAATCCGTTCATCCGCGAGGGTCGTTCGGTGAGCTCATTTAGCTTGGTCTGATAAAACTCTTCCTTGGGCTTCGCTCGGAGAAAATATGAATCGGTCTCTGCTAAAACCGTTTACTTTCTAAAAGTCTAATTTTGCGGGAAAAGAATGGATTCAGCGTTGAAAAATATTGAGGTAATGTGTCTTGCGTTTTTCCGCTATGACTCATCGTTTTCGAGATAATAGGGACTAAATTGAGCGCAAGTGGGCACGAAGGGGGTAGGGGGTGGCCGGTGGCCCCCAGGAGAAGCGTTTTTGAAAAAGAGTTAAACCACAAAAACGTCTTTTGTGCTGGTAGTATGCTCTACCCTGTATCTTACTTAGTACATGTCTCTGTCACCAGGGGGTTTTTGGTATCGCTGTATCTTTTGTTCGTAACTGTCGTTACCTCCTTCTGTTCAAGTATGTAATGCCGTTCGTTCGTATGTTAATAAAAATTGAGTTATGATTGTGACTTTTGATTTCTCTATCTGCGCCAGATTAAACTAACAGGGACCTAAAGAATTGACTCCTTAAATATTCGTACTTGATCCTGGGACACCCTATATATAGACATACCGTCCGTTTCGGGCTCAGAGGCCGAAAGTTTCGGGTGCTGGAGCCGTAGCTTCAACTGCTGCGGGTGCTACGCCCGGAACATTTGGCCTCTGAGCCCCGAACGCGGATGGATGTCTACAGAGCCCGTAAGTACGGTTGGCACGGCTGGAGTTTTATTTTCAGTGCGCGAGTTTTCCAGAAAATCGTGTTTTACTGAAATTCGTTTTTTATTGAAGTTCGGGTTCTATTAAAATTCGAGTTTTATTGAAGTTAGTGTTTTATTGAAATTCGTGTTTTATTGAAATTCGTGTTTTATTGAAGTTCGTGTTTTATTGAAATTCGTGTTTTACTGAAATTCGTGTCTTTAGTCTTTATTTTCAGTGCGCGAGTTTTCCAGAAAATCGTGTTTTATTGAAATTCGTTTTTTATTGAAGTTCGGGTTCTATTGAAGTTCGGGTTCTATTGAAATTCGAGTTTTATTGAAATTCGTGTTTTATTGAAATTCGTGTTTTATTGAAGTTCGTGTTTTATTGAAATTCGTGTTTTACTGAAATTCGTGTCTTTAGTCTTTATTTTCAGTGCGCGAGTTTTCCAGAAAATCGTGTTTTATTGAAATTCGTTTTTTATTGAAGTTCGGGTTCTATTGAAATTCGTGTTTTATTGAAGTTCGTGTTTGATTGAAATTCGTGTTTTACTGAAATTCGTGTCTTTAGTCTTTATTTTCAGTGCGCGAGTTTTCCAGAAAATCGTGTTTTACTGAAATTCGTTTTTTATTGAAGTTCGGGTTCTATTGAAATTCGAGTTTTATTGAAGTTAGTGTTTTATTGAAATTCGTGTTTTACTGAAATTCGTGTCTTTAGTCTTTATTTTCAGTGCGCGAGTTTTCCAGAAAATCGTGTTTTATTGAAATTCGTTTTTCATTGAAGTTCGGGTTCTATTGAAATTCGAGTTTTATTGAAGTTAGTGTTTTATTGAAATTCGTGTTTTATTGAAGTTCGTGTTTTATTGAAATTCGTGTTTTACTGAAATTCGCGTCTTTAAATTTGGCAACTTGCTGATGTTCACACGACGTTTGCGGGCGCACGGCATCGCGCTGCTTCCGACCGGGGCTCGGAGCTTGAGACATCCGTGAATTTGTTGGGGACTAATCCCGAAGTTGACGCATTAAAAGTTGTGTAGTGGAGCGTCCCATCGCGGATCCTGGGGGAGGACTCGGCCGCGGGGATGAACGAGCACGAGTTGCGGGCAGAAAGTTATTTCCCTCGAAAATGAGTCGGGAGTCGCGAGTCGGATGGTCACGGCACTCGCGTGGCGTTCCTGAGCAAGATCACTCCAACATGTCCCTCGAAACTTCGAATGGACCACTAGACAAGGTACGAATTTCAGCATTCTGATACATGTTTCTTAACCAAAATTTCACGTAGAACACGATGCACACAACAGAAATTACCAAAATCTACTCCTTACTAAGATATTTAATGAAACTTGATGCGTGAATTCAAACCACCCGCTCATGAAAACTCAACGCTCTACGTGATTCACATCGCGCGCTAAATGTTTATCATGACAGTCTCTGCGATATAAAAATCTGGCAACCTCAATCTTGACGCTTTGGCTCAGTTATAGCAAATTGCTAATAGTTTGAACAACACATGGTGGGAAATGAACATTGCTCGATTGAGAAGCTTGCTGAAACCGTTGTAGTGGGCGATTCGACTCACGTAGAGTTTTGAGTTTCTTGTGAGCGGGCAGTTCAAATTCCTCGTAACCAATGTAAAATAAAAACGTTAATATCTTCGTTAGGAGTTGGTTTCAGTAATTTTCGTTGTGTGAATCGTTTTCTACGTGAAATTCTGGTTAAGAAACACGTATCAGATCGCTTAAATTCGTACCTTGTCTAGTGGTCCATTTTAGGGAAGCTTCGTGAAGACGTGCGTAAGGATAACGACGATGAAACTGCAGAAATGCGTATCTCGGTCTGCGGTGTCGCAGGCTTCCTGCTCTGGAAAAAAAAACACATTGGATCTAGAGTCCAGACTCTTAAAATCATCGACAAGAAAAAATACTCTTGATTCAATCAGATTGAAGCTTAAATCAAGAACCAAGCCTCTTAATTTGAGCGGGTTTCCTTTTGATTTGAGCTTAAATCTGATTGAATCAAGAGTCCGTTTTCTTGTCAATGTTTTCAAGAGTCTGGACTCTAGATCCAATGTGTTTTTTTTCCAGTGTATATTATTTTCTACATAGAAAACTACTCAACGTCATATTTTGAAAATGTCACTGATTTTTCTTTTTCCCACAAAAAAATTCAATGAAAACTTCAAGGCCATGATGTTCGTTCGGTTTCCTTTCAAAATGTAATAAGAGCGCAGATTCCGAAACATTACAAAAGAGATACGCACTGGAAAAAAAAAACACATTGGATCTAGAGTCCAGACTCTTAAAAACATCGACAAGAAAAAGTACTCTTGATTCAACCAGAATCTAGCTTAAATCAAGAACCAAGCCTCTTAATTTAAGCGGATTTCGTTTTGATTCGACCAAAAATCCGATTGAATCAAGAGTGTTTTTTCTTGTCGATGTTTTCAAGAGTCTAGACTCTAGATCCAATGTGTTTTTTTTTGTTTTTTTTCTTCTTTTTTCTTTTTTTTCCAGTGCGTATTTTTACAGTTTCGCCGTCGATAAGCGGATTGAACAGTTGGACAAGCTTCGTGGCACGGATTTTATCGGGGTCGAGTTGAGAAATAGTATATTGAACAAATTCAACTACAAATTGCCGAATTAGATTAGAAAGAGCCTAACTTCTTCTCATCTATTACTTTTTGTAGAAGAAATCTAAGACACATTTCAAACAAGTTCCTCTTTCCATCGCTAGGGTGAGTATACCGGGTGACTTTCAAAACCTGTACCTAAAAAAGAGAGAAAAATCGTAACGAAATGTCACTTTTATGCTTAAAAAATGACAAATCACTAAGATTTTTGATACAGGTTAACGATCAAGTTGGTCTTGGGGTTTAATCTGGAGGAAGTAGGTAAACACGGAAATCTTCCGCGCGTAGTAATGTAACCATCACTGTAACCTGAGCCGGATTAAGGGGGTGGCCACATGGGCCGCGGCCCATGGCGGCAAATTTAGGAGGCGGCAAATTTTGCAATTTTTTTAGATGTAGCGATAGAGAAAAATCAGATTCAGACAAAAAAATTACAAACGAGAAAAGGTGACAAAATCTCTCATTCCTGAGAATATATCTCTAATTTTGTCGTCCTTCTGTGATACAATAGACAGCACCTTTAATTAGTCGAGTTAAGACTAAGAGAGAAACCGAACACGAAATTTGGCCTGGAACGGCGCGGCGCAGAGAGGAATGATGACGAGAACGTGAGATGAAAAGGAGTAACCCTCGGCGTGGCGGCCAGCATGTAACACATATTAGCGCCTACAAGACTGCGTGAATACTTTACGCATTGCGCCAAAGACAGTGCGGTCGCTGCGGTCAGCAGCGGGCAGCGTGAAACGCATAGCGCCTACAAGACTGCATGAATACTTCACGCATTGCGTCAAACACAGTGCGTGCAGCAGCTGTCGGCCCGAAACGCATAGCGCATGTAAGACTGTAGGAATACTCCACGCATTGCGCCTAATACAGTGCGGTCAGCGCAGCGCGGCGGCGGAAGTTACAATTATTAAACCACATTTATGTTTGTTCTTTCATAATTTTTTGGTTCATTTCTTATAAATGGAGGGCCTTGTCCATACAGAGATAGATTTACGGAACTTAACTTTCGCGCCAAGTTCCGTGAACTTTTGCTAGCAGTGTTGACAGGGCTTTCACAAGAAATGTGACCAACACGAGTAATCGCGTCTTATACGCCTCTCCCCCTCTGGCACGTTTATTTGATGGCTTTTATTGATGTTTCAAAACCAATGAGAAGGGGGCGGCAAAATACAGGCGGCCCATGGGCGGCAAGTAAGTAAATCCGGACCTGACTGTAACCACGCTCATTCGCATTAGACCACAGTAGACCACATTCATCAGTGCATCGTTGCATTCGCCTTCAAACCAAAGTGTAGGCAATTTGAGCTGATTTGGAGCAGTAATAGTTACTTGCAGTAATGTAGCCGCGTTCATTCGCATTACACATTGTATCAAATGTCTACTATGTACTACGTGATTTCGTGTAGCTCATGATCGGAACCATAAAACTCGGAGAGAAATCAGACGACGTGAAATGCATACGAGCTAATTCTGGTTCAATCCGCCCAATTTAATTTTAATTTTTAAGCCTTCGATGAGTGGTTGCGATCTCAAGTAGCAGCAGGCGAAATCTGAAAGGTAAAAGGAGACGAGCCCTCTCTGGCTTTCGAGCGTCGAATGCCCTTTTCCGCAAAATATTCTCGGCTAAAAACAAAACAGGATCACGAGCAGTGGCGTAACGGACTTCTGCTGGGCCCCCCCCGCAAAATTTTTTCTAGCCCCCTCCCCCCCATGTCGATAAAATTTCAAAATTATCCTCCCCTCCTGCCCCTCTCCCTTCCTCGCTCCTTCCCGTTTTTCCTCTTATGGTCGGGGCCCGCAGCACAAAAATTTCTGCAAAAATCAGCCTTAACCACCAAAAATATCAAAATAGCAGCAGCTTATATCTTTTTACCTGTAGGTATGGTATGTGCAGGATTTAGCCTATTTTTACGTTATGTCCTTAGGTTGAATTTGACTCATCCCTCACCGTCCCGGATCCCGTACCCGATTAAATGGGGCCACTAAAGGATCAACGATCTAAAGTGGGGCGGGGGCCCAGCCCAAGCTCAAGGATCTTCAGGGGGGAGGCCCAAGAATCAAAGGGCCCCCAAGAGCCTTGGGGCCATTAGATTCTTGGGCCTCCCCCCTCCCAAAGCCCGAAATACGAGAAGGGACAAAAAGAGAGAAAATGATCTAGTAATCACTGAGTGGACATTGGAAAGCAGGGACCCTCCAGCAAACAAAAAGTTAGGAACAGTCCGAAAGAAGTATGAAAAACCCCGAGCTAACAATAAAAATCAGAGGAAGAAGCCCCATCTCTGTATGTAGTGGCCAAAAGTTTGAAACCAAAGTTGAGCATCAAAAAGAGAGAGAGAAAAAAAAACCCGGCGGCCGAGGGAGGGCCCCCTAGGCGCCTGGGCCCCCCTGCATAGCAGGGTCTGCGGGGGCGCCCGTTACGCCACTGATCACGAGCTTATTCGATGGCACCAACGGTTTCCTAACATTGGGCCGCTTAAAAATCGAAACCGCATTTCCATGCAGCGAAATTATCTCGAGAGATTCCCTCCACTCGAACTGAATTGCTTAGAAGGTTTATCAGGTCATCAATCTGTGATGCTCCGTCTTAATTCATTGAAATCGACGCGGGAACACCGAACACCCTCCCGTATCGACCGTGCGTTCTGAATGTAAAATCGCGGTTTGAGAATCCAACAGCCGCTTCGCATTCTTTCCGATCTGTGAGAATTAATTTTACTTCTACGTCGCTCGTCGCCAGTGGCGTGGCGTGCTTTGCGATATATCGATTGATCTACCATTTAAACCTATGAAAATGAATCGATAAATAGGGTGTTCGCAGCGAACACCTTGATAATCGATTCTTTACCATAGCTTCAAATGGGGAAATATCGATAATCGATCATTCACGCCACGCCACTGCTCGTCGCTCATTCCCGCAGAACTACATGAAAACGCCGTATGAGCTTCCGAATGTTGCCAAATTTTCTTTAATAAAATATGGACTTTCTGCGAAATTTGTGAATATTTTACTTCGAATTTTTCACAGTGTTGTATTCGTTATCTGAACCAAATTATCTGAAAATTTCAAGAGAAAATATTTATATCCCTCCTCAAAAATAGAAGTTTTTGGAGGAGGGACTTTGGCAACTCTGGAGTGTACATACGGCGTTTTTCCTTAGCACGGCAAATTCGCAATTATTACCTGTTACTGACTAAGGCGATTAAGGTTGCCTCTTTATCCGATTAAGTCCCGATTCAATAATTACGCTGCGCAAAACGATGATGTGAATGATATGCAGCTGCTCACGCGTTCAGTGATTTTCATTTCGTGTGTTTCGTTTTCATACTTTATTGTTATTCATACGTTTTTTTCTCCTTATTTGTTTCCTGGTCGTTTGGATGCTGAATAAGATTTAAATCATAACAAGAGAAAGTGAAAGATTGATCACGGTTTGCCGAAATTTTTTGTTTATTTGTGTAAGGTTTTCTGGCATCTCTCGCTGGGTAAACCACGATTGTCGGTAACTGACATCAAGGAAAAAGTACCCACGGGCGCGATGAATTTGAAAACGCTTTGCACCTTCCGGCCAAAGTATCACAAGTGCCATGTGACGATTCAAAATTTCCTCCGCCGTTTAAATTTTTTACAGGAAAATTGTTTGTTGAATCCGTTCGAAAATCTCACTGAATTTTATCCACAGCACAATATTCAGTGAAATTTTCGGACAGCTTCGTCGAAAAAGTTCTCTGTAAAAAAATAAGATGCCGGCGGAAATTTTGAAACGTCGCGAGGCGCTTGTGATACTTTGGCCGGAAGGTGACATTATCCTCACGCACGTCCCCACGAAGCTTCGAAGCTTCTTCGAAGTCTTGAGGGACATGTTGGGGTAGCAACGTAATGAAAAGCACGAAGCACAAAGAAAAATTAGTGCAATTTTGGCTGCAAATAAATAAAATGGCGGCGAAATTTTGAAACGTCGCATGACACTTGTGATACTTCGGCCAGAAGGTGACGAAAACTGCAAATTGTATTTCAGATATTTCTGGTGCGCCCGGCGAGCTTTTCGTGCAGTTTCACCCGTTAAAGTTTCCTCATTAGTCTTTATTCCTCGTGAGCAACAAACCCATGTTCATTAATCTAAAGTCTTCGAGAATGTATGAGTCTCTCAAGAAAAATACTCATAACTTTCCACGAGAGTAAATGATTGATCGGAGAAATTTCGGCAACTTTGAAATGCTCATAAGGTATTTCCTCTCATCACAACATGAGACCGTGCCCTATCTCAATCTAAATCACGCCACAATTCCACGGCAGTCAGACTATGCTGAAAAATCAGAATTTCCTCCAAATGACTAAATACAAAATGAACCCACTTTATCACACGTCCTGGAAACTTCGGTTTCGCATTTCCTCACCGTCGCGTCGGATGCAAGCGGGAAAACGATTTTGAAAAGGAACCCGAAATCGGTACAGTCACTTCCCTTAAGCTCGCTGTCATGTCAGATCCTGACTTCAGGTCTCATAAAGTTATAGCCTGCCTCGTGCGGGAAAACATGATGCTCGCAGGGACTTCGCTCGATATAAGCTTTAATAAAAGCCATACTTGCGAGAGAATTTTGGTTGAGTTGATGAGTAATTGGATCAAATTAAGCGGATAGGAACCGGGCCCTATTTGAATTTTGGAGTTATAGGGGTAGTGCCGAGTTAACTGATAGCATATTTCTTCTGTCAAGAATTCAAAGTTCATAACGACGGTGAAACTACCAAACCACGTATCTCGGTTTGCGACGTTGCAGACTTCCTGTCATACTTTATTTTTTAAATGAAAAACTATTTAACGTCCAGTCTTGAAAATTTCTGTGATTTTTCCTCTTCGCGCGGAGAAAATTCTGTGAAAATTTCAAGGAGTGATATTGATTTGGTCTACTTCCAAAAAATAAAATGTGAGCGTAGATTTTTAAACACCGCAAACGAGATACGTGGTTTGGTAGTTTCACCGTCGATAAACCAAATTCTGACATTGGAAACAGAATAGTTACACTTCACTTTTGACATTGAGTTTCAGGTAGGCTTGAAACTTCAAACCTCTTTTTTCGCCTCTAAATTGGTGCGGCTTAGTTGCACATGCAGTGTGTTTCAGAGACGGCCTACCGCTGTACCCCCTAAAAAGTAAAAATTATGTTCGTTATCAACGCTCAGACTCTTCTTCTGATGGCTGACGAATGAAGTGTTGAGCAATTGTTTTAGGAAGCCTGCATGACCAACTGTCACGAGCCAATCGTTGAATCAGGAATTTTACTGAATGCGTAAGCAGATGGTCAGACCAAATAAGGTTTGCATTTTTTTAATGCAGATTTTCAGTGTACTGGCTTTCGGACGGTACAACTCAATTGAAAAATCAATTATTCTTAAATGTGACCTGGCCACTTTTTCACGTCGTATTTTTATCGGCCGACGTTCAAACAATCTGTGTTTTTTTAAACATGAATTGATCAAATGGTCGTATATTTGCTTTAAAAAAAACTTGAGACGTGTGGGAAAGATGGGATGTGCTCTAGAAAACTACTTAAGAAAAAATTTAAAAGTAGGCGCGACGTGATTCCTCTTAAAAAAATAACAATTTGGGATTTGCCGTGGGCATGTCACGAGAGCATCGTGGACAAGATTCATGAGCTAAAGTGCACCAGCGCCGATCTCCTCGTCGTTGCACATATCTGAGTCATCACCGCTGACGTCACTGGCATTCATTCTTACGGCCCTTAACTAACGAGCAGACTCCTTCTTCGCCACCTGTCTCTGATTTCTTTTGAAATACTTATAAATAGTAAATAAATACGTCCAAATATGTGACAAAGAGCATTCAATTGGGCAGTCAATCGTCTTAGATTTCGAAAGTCTCAAGATAACATTTTTGGCAATTTCTGCCATTTTGGATTTTTGAAGTTTAAAAATTTGAGTTGAGATTCAAGTTCCTCGTTAAAAAATACCCCCTGACACCATGACGGTAACAGTCAAGTTTCATACGTTAGTGCGCCTTCAATTACATTTGATACCGTGCAGTACTTTCGTGGTGGAATAGTTGCATTGGCGCCTACAAACCTAACAGGGATACTGCATGCATTGCGCAATGAGTGAAGTATCCCTGTTAGGTTTGTAGGTGCCAATGCAACTATTCCACCACGAAAGTATTGCACAGTATCCAATGTAATTGAAGGCGCATTAACGTATGAAAATTGATTATTACCGGGGACCACTGTTTGCCAAGTGGTAACTTCACGCCGACTAAAATATTTTACAGGGTCGAAATTTTCAAAGAAGATACTCATGATGTAATCACCGTGCTTTAGCGCACTTTTTCGATGGCTCCTGAGTTTTTTTTTAGGTCTAGAGAGATGATATTGAAATAAGTCGAAATTCACGATTTTGCTCAGAAAAATGGCAAAATTAAAAATAAAATGGCAAAATTAAATGGCGTGTCAAAATTATCAGAAGGGGAGCATTGGGAGCATCTAAGCTACTACTTTCACACTCTGATTACAATTTAGGCATCTGTAAAGTTAATTTATCGAGAGGGAAAAATCATCAAAAACAGTCAAAAATTCGCTATTTTCATGAGTGAAAATGGCAACCGCGCGTCGGGTCAAAAGCATGGAGGGGGACCAAAACTTCACTAGGGTGTAGTTTATGAACTAATTTTGCCGACTGTTTAATTTGCAGACCCCCCCAATTTTATTTTTTGGGAGCGAAAAATTACTGAAAAACAGTAAAAATTCGCTATTTTTGCGGGGATAAATGGCAACTGCGCGTCTGGTTAATTTTGTCCGATTGACCCCAAATTTCATTTTCCGTATTTTGAACATGCTATAACCGATTTAGGGGATTACGGCTATAAATTTCCGAAATTCATTTTTTGTGGGCCACCCTAATGACCAAGGCCTCAAGAGTGTCGCTTGCAAACTTCTTAAGAATTCCTTTCAAATTATGAGGAACGAGCTCAAAAATAATGCACCGTGGTGCTTTAGTTCGTAAACAAATAAGACAGGAGAGGAAATTAGACACCATTTACCATTATGTAATTCGTCTGAAGCCGTTTAGTCCATCCAATTCATCCTCATCAACCGATTAGATTCTCGTTAATTCTGATTTTCTGGCAAGCGATTAATGCGACTTGACTGATTTTGAAGTTTATACTAAACGCTAGTTCCTCGCTTTCCGGTTGGTTTTGGGAACTTTCAATAATTCACCCGTCTTCTACGCTGAATTTTGATGAGAATTCACGTCAAAGAACGCTCATACCGACGTAATTATATTGACTTTATTGGTCTTTGTGTCCTCGAACCCGCGGCACAAAAGCCACATACAAACTTAAAACTTTCCATCGTGCCTAAAGATAATGAAGTTAACAAATCCTCGTCCCCACCCGCAGTAAAAAAGTGGGTCATTTGATCTTTACCTCAAAACTTCCATACAGAACTTCACCTCAGAACTTCACCGCGGAACCTCAGCGCAAAACTTTGCCGCCGCTTTCTGCGTTTCTTAGCAACTCAAACCCTACATCCATCAAAGTTCAGATTGCTGGAAATTTTAGACAGCATAATGCACACGCTCATAGTATGTCCGGATTCGGGAGAGAGAGGCGAATATGGAATAGTCTCCTTTTAAAAAATTAGACACAGGAATGAAAGAGGTGCAAATGAAAGGTGAAAGGAAGCCGAATCGTATTGTCATTGCGTAAATTTTATATATTTCACGGAAAAAACGAACAGCCTAGAGTTAATTACGTTCAGAGGGTAGTCATGAGGGGGTCTTACCGCAAGAGGAGGGGGGAACTCGCTGAGACTGTTGAAGTTAGTTTTCTGGGTCTACATCGGAAGCTTTCCGCAAAAATGCAAAAGAATCCACTTCATCCCAAAACATGTAAGAGCGAATGTTACACCATCATATTTCGTATTGATTGTCGATCACGGCGACTAGACTAGGAACACAGAGCTAGTAACAACGGCACGAGATGTAACACGGGTGACTTCATTTACATAACGGCAAGAAGCCTAGACAACACAAAATACAAATCCGCAAAAACTTCTATAACTATTGTCGCAAAACAGGATGTTTTCCGACTGGCCTATCTCGAAAATTGAAGGCAATTACGAAATGCCCGTGACCTTTGTACCCCTTCGTGCTAATTACACTTCAGCAAGTTTCAAGAAGAAAACGATACTGCCCCTGAAAGTACACTCCCCCCCCCCTGATAGAGAGAGTGTGTACACTGTCCCCCCGACCCCCTCGGGACGCATTCAGGATCCAGAACGGTGACTCTGGAAGGGAGGATTGGAAGGGGGTTGCGAAGTTAACCTTTGGCCACTATACCAACTGCCCAACTTTGCCCCTATACAACTTCGGGTCGACGAAATTTTTTCGAGTGTCATGCACATAATGGGTCAGTTACGCTGGTTACAGAATCAAGTTTTGATACTATATTCCTGCAGATCAATTAAAAATAATACGAGCTGTCCTAACAGAAACTTTATACGTTCGATGTTAACCGAGATATCGCGCCTTGAAAATCTCGATTTATGACGTCATCCACCGCGTTAGTGCGTACCATGTTATGCACTACCGCAGTGGGTGACGTCATAAATCGAGTTCTTCAAGGCGCGATATCTCGGTTAATCGAACGTAGAAAGTTGCTGTTTGGAGAGATCTTCTTATTTTAAGCTAATCTACAATAATCAAAAACCTGATTCTGTTACCAGCGCAACTGGCCAATCGGTTACAAAATTAGGTAACTATGCCTATCTCACTATGCAATTTGAGTAAAGTTCACGAAAATGAAACCGAATAAAATCCCATGACCTTCATTTTTAATCATCTGCATGCAACTTCCGACATATTTTCGGATTCTTAGAGCTCCATAAAGCTTATTTTTTTAGCCAATCAGAAATGGATCCTCCCGTGTTCACTGATGACAGGTTCAGCAAATCAGGGTGTCTACTAAAATAGATTGGCCAAAAATCAGTACTTTAACAGTACTTATTCAACACATTCCCAAGAAATTCAGTACCACCTCAACAGAAAAATTCGGTACTTTTTTGGGACTTCCAATTGGCGAAATTCGGCAAATTTAAAAAAATTGAATATCCCGCTCAAATTGCGACAAAAAAATGAAAAAATCCGGGCCTTCTTGCGGAATTCCGCATTTTTTCAGTGGTTTCGGACCACCCTTTAAAAATCAGTGCTATTTCAGGACTTTCCGGAAATTCCGGACTTGTAGACACACTGCAAACACTTCCGACAAATGTTACCAGACGGCAACACCGTAGCCCCGACCGAAACAGATAGTAGCAAGGCGCGAGGGCACTTGGCGGCCGGGCTTAGAACGGTGGGCCATGT
Source organism: Bemisia tabaci (assembly GCF_001854935.1). NCBI lineage: Eukaryota > Metazoa > Arthropoda > Insecta > Hemiptera > Aleyrodidae > Bemisia > Bemisia tabaci. The sequence continues at coordinate 343,834 of NW_017552810.1, forward strand.
GTTTCGCAAATTATCGCCTCCTTAGGGCACACACGAACCGGGGGGAGGGGGGGGGCGTGGAGTACATTCACGCTTCTGGCTCAGGTTCACGCACAAGTACTCGTCATGCGAAACGACAGTCGACGCGAAGAAATTGAAAAGGAG
>NW_017552810.1:343989-364313 GCF_001854935.1 Bemisia tabaci
CGATAAAGGAGCGGATTCCGGAGAGGGGCACGGCGGATATTCGAGGTTTGCGACTCAAAACCGACGAATAAACGACGCTACATAAGCAGGAAATGTCGTCCGCTTTGCCCCGTGTGTCTGCCAAATTTGGCGCGAAAGTTCTACGTTTTTGAAACGGAGCAATGGAAATGATCGGGCAAACATCAGAAATAGCGCTTTTAACACGATGGAAGTGGAATTTCAAAGCGGTGGGTGTTCAGAGAGCTGATATTGTGCATTTCATTGGTTTTTCAGAAAAATTTTGGAGAAAATTGTTTTTGGATGAGAAGAAAGATACAATTTCATGATGGTTGCGTCCGAAGATGTTCATCGAAAGACAGCGGCCGTATCTATCGTTGTGCAGAAAATCTTTGCTGCGATTGGATCCATGTTTAAAAAAAAAATTAAATTGTTTTTTTTTTCGAAATGATCATTTTATCGTGAATTTTAACTATGATCAGAAAGTTTAGTTTCCGTCAAGAATATGGAGTAAGATAATATTTGCAAACTTCATGGCACTGTAATTAAGATGTTTTATCAAATTTTGACCATCGCAATTTCGCCGGAACCCAATTTCAGTTTCTTCTGAATTATTTTAAAGGACACAAAAAATAATCGTTGATGTTCTCTCTCATAATCATATTTGAATGAGCAGAACCACTTTTGGCCGGGGGTCAGAACCATTGCTTTCATCGTATAGCATAGGCACGAATGCGCGATACTGTATTCGTATTCATTTGACAGTCGTGAGACAGAGCCTCTGTAGTATTAAGCGCGTAAAATACTCTAAATACACATAAAAAATCCATTACTTTCTTACAAGAAGCAAATCTGTAGAAGAATGTTCGCTCGAAAATTAAGAAACAAAATTTTTCGAATACATATTTTAACAGTGAGAGCATCGATTAATCTTCGCTATCGAATTTTCAATCATGACGCGGGTGGGAAACAAACGCACATTAATTAAAAGAGGTCTCGTTGGGAGCTGTGAATGGCAGGCGAGATTAGGAGAGAAGGAAAAACACCCCGCGTGAATTATGAAAACGATTCAGTAATCGCCCCACGCGATAGTGTACGTTACGGTGTAATTGCGGTGGCATCGATACCACCGCAAAGGGAAGCTCTAATTTTCTCCAACTTTAAAAACGAGGAACGGAAATTACTGGGCCCAGCCAGATACACCGTATCCCCTCGGTCAATCACGTGCAACTTATTTACTGCGATGATTATAAACCAGCACCTGTCACTGAAAAGAAGAGCGGTAAGAGAGAAGGAAAACTGCACTGCACGCGCCGCTACTTCGAGTCGAGGAAAGCTCGTGAAAAATAGATGGAGCATATCCATGGGAATAAGATTCTGATGCCCTGAGAAGTAAAACCATCACTGAAACTAAGTAAAGTAACTTTCAGGTAAAATTCATTTCAACTTGACGTGCGTTGGTCGACTCCCTATCAGGGCCGGATTTACCTACTTGCCGCCCATGGGCCGCCTGTATTTTTCCGTCCCCTTCTCATTTGTTTTGAAACATCAATAGATCGTTTTCGTCAATGGTTCGATGTGTCGTTTGGTTCAAAGCAATAGAACATAACCGCATACAAAAATTTTAGGATTTAATTTTGAAAAGCTGAAAATGAGAAAATTCCTAATAATTTCCCTCTTCATTTCCATTTGGTACTCGAGAGAATAAAAATTCGATCACACAAGACCCATTACCTCAGATTTCTAAATTGACTTTTGAGGCCGTGGTCACATATTGAACCAATCGATATCGATATAATCTTACCTGTATGATCTGTCGAATACGATCTATAAAAACCATCAAGTGAACGTGCCGGTGGGGGAGGGGTGTATGAGACGCGTATACTCGTGTTGGGCACATTTTTGTGAAACCCCTGTCAACATTAGCAAAAGTTCAGTTCCATAAACCCACCCCTGTTTGGACAAGTCTTTCCATTTATAAAAAACGAACGAAAAAATTATGAAAGAACAAACATAAATGTGGTTAAAAATGTTAACTTCCACCGCCGCGCCGACCGCACTGTGTTGGCGCAATGCGTGAAGTATTCATGCAGTCTTGTAAGCGCTATACGTTTCAAGCCGACTGCTGCTAACTGCAGTGTGTTTGACGCAATGCTTGAAGTATTCGTGCAGTCGTGTAGGCGCTATGCATTTCAAGCCGACTGCTGCTAACCGCAGTGTGTTTGACGCAATGCTTGAAGTATTCATGCAGTCGTGTAGGCGCTATGCATTTCAAGCCGACTGCTGTTAACCGCAGTATGTTTGACGCAATGCTTGAAGTATTCATGCAGTCGTGTAGGCGCTATGCATTTCAAGCCGACTGCTGTTAACCGCAGTGTGTTTGACGCAATGCTTGAAGTATTCATGCAGTCGTGTAGGCGCTATGCGTTTTATGCCGTCCGCTGTGACGCTTCTTTCCAGGTCAAATCGCGTGTTTGGTCTCTCTCTAAACTCGACTAATTAAAGGTGTTGTCTCTTGCATCACCGAAAGTCGACAAAATTAGAAATTACTATACTTTTACTTCAGGAGATGAGAGATTTTGTCGCCTTTTTGTAATTTATATGCTAAATCCGATTTTTTCTCTTTTTTTGATACCTACATTCAAAAAGATTGCAAAATTTGCTGCCCCCTACATTTTGCCGCCATGGGCCCTGGCCCATGTGGCCGCTGCCTTAATCCGGCCCTGCTCTCTATCCGTAATCGTAAACGGACTGCGTTAAGCAGAAAGGAACCAAGCCACATTAGCTATTGTCAATTTCAAATATTGGCAATTTTATTTTTTACATAAAAACGGTTATGCTGATTTTGGTACAAATTCCAGTGAATTATCTTCATATAGTACGATGCAAATTCCTTAACATTTTCAAAGGAATCCCCACAAACGTTCTCTGATTACAAATTAAATTGCACTGTTAAATTTGGCGATAGCTGATCGGCTTGGTTACTTTCTGCTAAACGCGGTCCAAATAAGTAGTGTCCTGCGATTAAGGTAGGTAATAGACTAACTAACGGCGACCCACGAGAGAACCTATGCATAGTTAGTCCAGCATTTTCTTTCTTAGTCTATAGGAACCACTCATAACAACCAATCTAATCCCTCAATACTCCGTATGTCTTTTTTGTCAACTGCTTCGTCTATCAACTTCAAAAATAAGCCCGCTGCGTGTCCCTATGGGGCGATTGAGGAGAAAAAAGAACCAAAGCGCGATCAGAGTGACGTTAATGGAACTTTCAAGGCTCCCAGAGGGACCTTGGTTCTTGATTTTTTATCTCCATGGGAACCTGGGCCGATTTCCAATGGGTTCCTTTGGGAGCCCGTTATATATTCCTATGAGACCGTCTTGTTTTACTCAGTTGGACTAATTCTGATGTAAACCTGACAATTTTTCTCGCCTACTTGTCGTAAGTCCCTACCTGACAACCGAACGATGCTATTTTTTTAAGAACAATACAGGGACTTAATTTATCAGGAAATTAAAAATACATCGACCGTTTTTAATGAGCACTTGATGAAAAGCAACGGATTTGCAACTACTCGTGTTCACTACTTAGCCACATAATCTCTAGTTGAGCCAGTCAATCTGTCGTCATCAGGGCTGCCGTGATAGCGAAGAGAGCAGTAAGTACATTTTTGCATGAGCCATGGTTAGCATACGCTTTTATGTGTCTCGAAGTTCATCCCAGCATGTACTTACTGCCCTTCTCGCTATCGACGCTATCTCGGCAGAGGGGCGCGATGGGTAGCTCTCAACTTGGAGAGACCCAAGTTGAGGAAGAAGTTCGAGTATCAAAATTAATTTCACTGGGAGATATCTATATCATGTTCATGTAATGTAGGGATTCGGCCAATCTCCGCATTACGACTTACCGACGTCACTAGCACGTGTTAGCCGCGGTGATTAAAATGAATGGGGCGGCCGCCAGACGAAAAAAAGGCGATCAACTCAAACTCGAGTGCAGTTTCGTTATTTCTTGTAAAACCCCTTTGGTTTGATTACGATGGGCGTTCAGGAATGTCGACGGGAAGGAAAGAAGGTGTATTCTATTCCGTCGAACCGTAAAAAAAGCTGACACCGTAACTCGGTGCAAGTCGACAGCTTTGACGAGTCGAGAGTAATTACGTTGTTTAAAGGAACATAAAAACTTCCGCGGAGTTTATCTGCTTGGTTTTATAAGCGAGAACAAACCGAGGACACTTAACATCTAACCCTCTAAATTTCCCTCGACAGTGCACATCATTTCTCATTTCATCCGAGGCAGGTGAATTTTGTTCCTTTGCTAATGAAAAACGCCTTTTGAACACAATGGAGCTCTTTCTTGTACCAGGAATTTGCGATTTAAACACTGTAAATCTGTATAAAATTTCGCAAGAAACACGATGATGCCACTGGTTTTTTCTGAAATCAACTCAAAAGCCTAAAAAAAGCTTTAAAAGTTGAGGCCGTAATGGAGGGGATTTCCCACGCTACCCTAAGAGTCCACCCCTATATCTAAACAAACTCTCTGTGCAAACTCGGAGCAAATGCATTAGAAGGGTTGCCGTGTTTTCAATTTTGGAGTTCTCCAACAAAGTGACAACCTTGTTAATGTATTCCCTCCCTATCTTTGCATAGAGAGTTTGTCTTGATATAAATGTGGACTCTAAGGGTAGTGTGGGATATCCCCTCCATAACGTCCTCAACTTAGAGAGATTTTCTTCGCTTGGGAGTGGATTTCAGAGAAAACCGGTTGTAACATTGTGTTTTCCGCAAAATTGTACGTAAATAGTAGTACATGAATCGCAAATCCCACACGCATGCAAGAATTACATTCTTTTATTCTAGGTTATTCTAGTGTAATGATAAGAGGAGCCCGTTATCAAACAATCAAATGGCATGCTCATGCAATTTTTAGTGAACTTTACGAGCTCCAATCTGGAGCAGCGACAATGAAAGCACTGGTAAAGAGATGAGAAAGCTCATTTGCCTCCGTGATGACAAGGGACACCCACGGTTGCGATTGCCGTCAAGCTCATCGCATGGCACAGTCGACCGATAATGAAAACGAGTAGCAACAGATGTTTATATACACAAGGCTGACGTAGTGATAAGATAATGACTTGGCAGTCTCGCTATCACGTCATAGTCGGGTTAAAATATTTCACAAATGCGCTCTCTGATTCTGATCCTCGTCCCCAATAGCTCCTTCCACATAGTACCGTAAAGCATCGCTGTGGTGGTGAAAAAGTCGGGCGAAGGAGATCTTACGAGGAATATTTTTTTTTAAAAAAATGTGATGGCTAAACCACAAGTTGGAGAAGTTGTTTCGGGGTCAATCATTGTGCAAAACACATCAAGAAGGTCAGAGTATGACTCACACTGGATAAAAAATATTGGATCTAGAGTCCAGACTCTTGAAAACATTGACAAGAAAATGGACTCTTGATTCAATCAGATTTAAGCTTAAATAAAGAGGAAATCCGCTCAAATTAAGAGGCTTGGTTCTTGATTTAAGCTTAAATCTGATTGAATCCAGAGTATTTTTTCTTGTCGATGTTTTAAGAGTCTGGACTTTAGATCCAATGTGTTTTTTTTTTCCAAAGCATCATATCGACGATGACATTCCCAAACCACGTGTTTAGTTTGTGTTGTTTAAAAATCTCCGCTCCTATTTTATTATTTTACAGGGGGATAAATCAACATCATCCCTTGTACTTAAATTTTATCGAATTTTGCCTCTCACGCAGGAAAGATAAATCACGAAAGTTTTTCAGAAGTGCTGTCGAGTAGTTTTCCGTTTAAAAATAGAAGTGTGGAAGGAAATCTGAAACGTCGCAAAATGACGTGGTTTGGGGTGTTTCACCACCGATATTGAAATTCAAAGCCCGAAGGGTGAAAATGGAGGGTCCAGAAAAACGGTTGAAGTTTGCCAGTGCTGTGAACGTAATATACGATTCTCTATGGAAGTTTATGACATCAGTGAGAATGACAGCTTAAAAGTTTGCATAACTGTATGTTGGATGCCAACGGCCATGTGAGCGTCCTAACAATTAATTAACCAAAGAAGAATTATACCTGACAATAAGTCATTAAAATCTTTACGAGGCAAGGGAAACGGACGAAAGCGAAACACTTGGTCCCTCCGATCAAATAAACACAAGTTCCTCCCCGTACCGTGATTTTAACGGCCCCTCCAAAAATCACTGGGTGGTTTGCCTTGCTCTCGTACTTGGAGGTCAAGACCCGAGAGCTGGAGCACGCGAAATATTCAAATTTAGGATGACTACTGACCAAGAGCCTTCCACGTAATAGTTGGATGGAGCCATGCATAAGTTACGTCACACACTATAAGGGGGGAAGGGAGGGTGTCTGGTTTAGAACTCCCAGGTGAGCTGACAAATCAGCACGTTTGCTGAGTTCAGACAAGGATTTATCTGAGCTGTTCTTTCTGATTCAAACTAATTGTGAGCAATTCTTTACGTTCTAAGAGGGCACAAGACTTTGCTCTCTTTAATAGTCATTTACTGCACACTTCTTTCGCATTTCCTGCTGAATTTTAGAAAACTTGACATAAAACCAGGATCTAACAAGATGGGTGTATGGGGGAAAGGAGGAAAAACAGTCAACAATTTTGGAACTTTTTGGAATATTTTCGACTGGTACGCCACCCCAATGACTCGTATATTTCTCTTTGCTTCGGTTCGTTAGTTTTGCTTCCACACTTCTTAAATTTTCGTACATTGTTAGGTTTCAAAAAAATGTCTCTCTTCTTATAATGTTTCAATGGACCACTAGACAAGGTACGAATTTAAGTAATCTGATACATGTTTCTTAACCAGAATTTCACGTAGAACACGATTCACACAACGAAAATTACTGAAACCAACTCCTAACAAAGATATTAACGTTTTTATTTCACATTGGCGCTACAAGGAATTCGAACTGCCCGCTCACAAGAAACTCAAAGCTCTACGCGAGTCAAATCGCGCACTACAACGGTTTCAGCAAGCCTCTCAACCGAGCAATGTTCATTTTCCACCATGTGTTGTTCAAACTATTAGCAATTTGCTATAGCTGAGCCAAAGCGTCAAGATTGAGGTTGCCAGATGTTTACATCGCAGAAACTGTCACGATAACGTTTAGCGCGCGATGTGAATCACGTAGAGCATTGAGTTTTCATGAGCGGGTGGTTTGAATTCACGCATCAAGAATCATTAAATATCTTCGTAAGGAGTTAATTTCGGTAATTTTCTATGTGCGCATCGTGTTCTACGTGAAATTTTAGTTACAAAACATGTATCAAAATGCTGAAATTCGTACCTTGTCTAGTGGTCCATTGTCCTTTGAATTGTTGCTTTCTTTACCTCTAAGTATTCATACTCACATGGGAGCGTTTCTAGCAAAGCGAGACGAAACTTTTCAGAGGCAAAGGAGCGGATTTCAGTCTCCCGAGACAAGGGGGGAAGGGGGGACCCAATGCCGAATTCCAGCGTGACGTAATTTACGAGTGACCCGCGACCACGCTGCACACCGGGGTAAAAAGTCCGAGAAAAGGTGACACGTGGAGGATTTATCGAGTTAATTTTCCTTCGGGTTGAGCCAAGGAATTTTTAATTTTCGGGAAGGTTTTCATCACTCACTATTTACCATGCTGGTACATACAATTAAGAATTGGCGGGGGAAATTTTACTGCTACGAGCGAAAGTGATCGAAGGGCAGACAATTTTAGCAGGATTTTTTACTTATTTGTCAATTAGAGAAAAATGAATTTTAAAGTGAGATACTGAACCGCTCTATGACGTCATGGCGCGGCGAACACGTGTGTTTTGGGGAATAGGGTCAATGAGTCATAACTCCTCTAATAATTGCTCGATTTGAAAACCGAGCACGTCCTAGTGTTTAGCGTACTTGGCAGTTACTATTTTTGAAAAAAATCACCAAAATTCGAGCCCGCGCAAATTCTGGATGTCATTTAGCATTTCGGTCTTAACCGCGTCGTGGTAGGTGAGATGAAAAATTTCAAGTGTGACTTACTGACGATGTGTATCATGAAGGATCCGAAGACGACGGCCCAGCCCCAGCCGCCGTCGGGGGGGAGGGGGGCGGTGCGAGGGGCGGTGGGCCCAGATCCTGGGGCCGACATTTGTGAGCACTGACACGACACCACACACTTGACACCATGCGTCCCGCTAGGAAGACGGCGCGAGCACAACTGCGTCGGTCGGCGAGGAGCGCGGCTGGCGCGGCGACCACGAGGTACGCGCGTCGCCGTCGCGGGGGGCGCGAGGGGGCGGGGGCGGCCGACTCCTCCGCTCCGGCACATCCAGAGCCCCACGAGTCCCGATCACCCGCTCAGAGCCGCCGGCAAACCTGTTGACAGTCAAAACAACCAGGGATTACCAAAATGTTACCGCTATATCCGCCAGTCTCTTGGGTCCCTCAATAGTGAGAGGAAAGACGTATGTGACATCCGTTTTTGATGGATTCTGGTTGGCGCCATGCAGAGGTCACCATGATTATACAAGAAAAATGTACACAGCCCTAGCCAAGGTCGATGGACCCAGGTCATGCAGTCCGTTAAGAAATTTGAGGGTGACAATCATTGCTAAACGGTGCGGTGGCGAGGCAGGGTGACATGATACGTAAAAAAGCACTGGAAAAAAAAAAAAATACATTGGATCTAGAGTCCAGACTCTTGAAAACATTGACAAGAAAAAGGACTCTCGATTCAATCAGATCTAAGCTTAAATCAAAAGGAAATCCGCTCAAATTAAGAGGCTTGGTTCTTGATTTAAGCTTAAATCTGATTGAATCAAGAGTCCTTTTTCTTGACGATGTTTCCAAGAGTCTGGAATCTAGATCCAATGTGTNGTCTCTTGGGTCCCTCAATAGTGAGAGGAAAGACGTATGTGACATCCGTTTTTGATGGATTCTGGTTGGCGCCATGCAGAGGTCACCATGATTATACAAGAAAAATGTACACAGCCCTAGCCAAGGTCGATAGACCCAGGTCATGCAGTCCGTTAAGAAATTTGAGGGTGACAATCATTGACAAACGGTGCGGTCGCGAGGCAGGGTGGCATGAGACGTAAGAAAGGAATGAAATATTGGAAATTTCAGAGAAATATTTCTTGAAATTTCACGAGACTGTGTAATACTTTATATTTTTCAGTAGCTAAACTATGGAACCCGCACTTAAACACACAAAAATAGATGAAAGTCACAATTTTTACTTTTGCGAAATATGGAAAGGAACCGGTATTTTTCAATATCTTTAATAAATTTCTAAAATTTTATGAAATATTTCACGTGAAATTTCAATATTTTATTTTTCATGAAATTTTGCCACCTTATGGCGAGGGCTGTCCGCGTTGCCAAAAGATTCCCCCGATCCGATTATAATGTTCTTATGCAGATCGGGGAGACCGCGAGAACTATGCTACAGAACAGCGCAAATCGGGAAAGTGTTTGGAAAGTAGTTGTGAAACATCAAATATCGGGGAAGTTCGTCGCCAGATCGGGAAATTCCAAAGAACATCTTGTTATCGGACTGACCCGGATCCATCGACCTTGGCCCTAACTATACAAAATTTTATGAGACTAGAGACCAAGGGCTAATTAACCTCTCAGGGGTGTCCCACGCATACAATCAGTGGCATACAAACGATCACAACTTTTCTGAGGGGTTTTGGGCCCCAAGCCAAGAGGACCCTTCCCATCTACGCCCATGAAGATAGTGTTTCGTATTTAGTAGATACTGACTCACAATCAGTTTAAGTTCTCGAAGAAATGGTGGGAATATTCGGGTTTGTTCGATTCGTTTACGTGGTGCGCGTCGCTGTAAGCTACGACAAACTGTTTCCGCGAGTTGAAAACGCCTTCACTTTCGAGCGATACTCCATCGTTCACACCGGAGTTAAAATATTTGTATCAAACATGATTTTGCATCCTGACACTGCCTTGTAAGGTCTTTCAATCGCTCATCGAACATTCATGAAGAATTGTCTCGCATTTAGTCGGAAAATCATTAATGGAACCTGTTTGCCTGATTCGCTGATGTTCTTGAAAGTGTTTCGTTTCGTAGCTGATTCTGACTTAAGTATTCGATGGAAAGATGGAGAGATGCGAGTTTAATCAATCTGCTTCTTGTTGTGAGCTACAAAATACTATTTTCACCGGTCAAAAACGCCTTCACTTTCGTGTGATACTCCACTACTCACACCGGAGTTAAAATATTTGTATCAAACGCATTGCGCATCCTGATACAAACTCGTAGTATCTCTCAATCGCCCTATTGTACATTCATGAAGTGTCCTCTGGCCTTTAGTCGGGAATAACCTTAATGAAAACTCTTAGCATAACTTACGACTGAAATTAATGGTACGAAAAGGAAAAAACGAAATGGTGAATGGGAGAAAGCATAATGCGAGAATGGGTTGATCGTTGAGCTGAATGGTTGAGTCAAAAACAAATTATGACCGAAAAATAAATTTTTTTCATCTCTCTCTAGAGGTCGATAGTTTTTTTCTCTTTTTTAAATTTTTAACGCGAAACAAAAAACATTCATTATTGAGTGGTAAAGCGGCGAAGAGTTTATATCAATAACAACGTAACTGTAATGTATGAATGACCAGAGGGGCCACTGCCAGGCCAGACTGACCGCAAATCAGTTGCAAGGGAAATAGAAGTGTCCAAAACTGCCTACGGAGGAAAGCGCCTCTGATGAAAGGAGGGAGAGGAAACTTGGAGGGAATGAATGCCATTCATAGGTGCAGACAATAAACTGATACATAGTAAAAACTCATTTGATTTCTTTTATATTGTTTTTATTGGTTTCTTTTTTCTCTTTTTCATTTATAGATACACCGATACTGCAGGGATATGAAAATGACACTTAAAATCGGTATGTAAGGAAGTCGTCAAATCGTAAAAGGAAAGAAAGAACCACACTAAATTTACGAAGAAAAATCGTGAAGAGATAATAAGAAAAATTGGTAAGTTTATAGGACCATATTCTCATTTCTATGAGAATTTCACACACTGTGTCATCTTGCTACGTTGTCAAACTGTCTCTGAACATAAAATAGAGATACGAGTATTTTAACTTCTACGTGACTCACATCACATGACCCATTAACTGACGGAGATATCAATCTATTGCTCTCTTGCTTGTCATCACAACATTACATCATATTGTTAATTGTTAATATGAAATTCTTGTTCTTCTTCTTTTTACTCACATCTTCATTAACTTGGATATATTTTTCCCCGTTTCTTTTTCTACCGTGAAATTTCGTTTTTCATAAGAAAGAAAAATACTTCGTCCTTAAATTATGTAGAATTCAACAGCAAAGAGAAGCACGTATTCACTCATTCAAGATTTTGGTTGGACAATGATTTTAGTTTGTTACTCTGCCCAGAACATCCAGATTTTAGCAGACTGGCCAGTAACGCAAATCCGACGATTTAGAAAGAGACAGAATTGCCGTTTTAATTATCCTGGTACAGGAGATCTGAGGATCAATGTGAATACTAATAAGCTGGCGATAGAATTTTATACACTATAAGAAATTATCAGTTTAAAACGTTTAAAATTACGTATTCGTGAAAACAAATTTTGAAAAATACGGTGCCTTTTTCATCTCTGATTTATTATATCTGAGTTTGCGGTTTTCTAGTACCAAGCCATGAAAGCCCTATGAAAGGTCTTCGAATAAAACTAGTGAACAAATTGAGGAGCGCCCAATACAAAGCAATATTCTCTCTCAGTAAGTACTCAAACACAAACCGCTCGAAGAGTTGAATACTCCTGGTTATAGAGTCGAGTCATATTTTGCGGTTTCGTACCCTCTCGAATGACAATTTCGTGCATTTTATACTCCAGGTATGTCCCGCAAAAGAACGTCCTTTTAAACACAAAATTTAGGGCTATGTAAAATTCCGGCGGAGTGAACAATTCGTGGCATTCCTCCTGAAAGTTTTTCTACTTGTTTGTTTGATGTTTATTGCAAGCCGCGGGTTATGTTGAACAGGATTATGCTGGCTTTTGGCCAGAGAGAGAGAGAAGGGACAAAGGAGTAAGGGACCTTGGACCTAGACATCGGTTAGGATAGCAGGTTCCGGCATCACCAAACTCGAAAAAAGTTATGAGATCCTCTGGCTCATCTGTCCCTTTTTATTAATATCCGGAACCCTGCACTGCGACCGCCATATCCGCTGTGCATACAGAAAGAAAAATTGGCACTCTAATTACGTAGTTAAGAAAAATTGAGGGTTTCTTGGAACACCATCTCGTCTTTCATTGAAAACTTGAAGCTTGCATAGAGGAAAATTGTCCTCAACTTTAAATTGCCTCTGTGGTCGAATTTTCCCAAAGGTCCGGGCTCAATGGCGTAGAATCAATGCACATAAATGAAGTAAAGATGAACTGCATTTTGCAATTAAGAACTATAATTTCTGGCTCAACTGTAAAAACACTTATGTGCATAGGGAAACTAATGTTACATAGGTTGTTTCTATATTGAGTCAGGAATTATAGTTCCGAATTGCAAAATGTAGTTCAAATAATCCTCTTGCATGAAAGTTGTCGGCGTTTTTAATTTAGAAAATGCATTTTCTATTTCACAAAATACTGTGATTAAATTTTGATTTCCTAAATGTAAGCGGGCTACATTTAATGTCTTATTGCCTCTACATATAAATTTACCCACGGAATTTAAAAGGTCGGCTGAAAATTGGAGTGGACAACTTTGGAACATGGTGAAAATAAGAAAGAATATAAAACTCAAAGACCGAGAAAATATTTTCCAGATTTCTATTTTTTTAATGTTACTTCTCATGGAAGAAACAACAGAATCTCTTTGGTCACGAGTATTGCAATTGCGAGTATTGAATGATCGATTATCGATATTCTCCATCTGAAGCTGTGGTAAAGAATCGATTGTTACGGTGTTCGCTGCAAACACCCGGTTTACCGATCCTTCTCTATACGTTTTAATGGCAGATCAACCGATATCGCAAAGCAAGCCACGCCACTGGGCAGAAAGAATCATTGCGTTTACTATAAAACTCGAAGAAATAATGCTTCAAAGTGTTGAGGAGGAATAACACCCAGCCAGATAAACAGTAGTATCTACGCAATCAGTCAAAGGTTACTGGGATCAATTCAATAGTCAATATGTCTGTAGACAATTTTTTTCTCCGTAGACGCGCATTCTTTCTATCGAGCTATCACGTCACGTGGTGATTGGAGACTGCGTAAAATGAGTGATAATCGATGTCCACGTTTTGTTTTGATACCTTTCAATGTAGCAGACTCGATTTGCCGACAAGAGCGGAAAATTACGTAATCAGGTAACTTTTTCCCAGGTACTTACACTGCCGTATCAAGGAAAAACGCGGTAGGAACCTTCAGCTGTTGCCTGATTCTTTCAATGAAAAACTAATTTACTTGAGAAATTGCGAATAATTTACATCGCATTTTTCAGACGGTTTTTGTTTACGATTTAATCTAAAACATCTGAAAATTTTAAGGAGAAATATGCATACATTTCCGCAGAAATAAACATTTTATCGAAGGAAATTTGGCAACTCTCGAATGTTCATACGTCTTTTTTCCTTAGCACGTCAGTACAGTCGCGTCCTGTTCATTCGCGGTCCAGTTATTCGCGATTCGAATCACTCGCGGTCCGTTGGAGACATTTTTCAGACGTATTCTAAGGAGTAAAATTAGAATCTATCCAAGCGTTGCGATGGAATGGAATCAATATTGAAACCATATGGAAATCTACCTTCCATTTTCAATTTTCCATATTGTGTCCGTATGGAAATCCTTCCACGAAGGTGCCATGGATTCTATATCGAGGGCTAATGAAAAATATCGCCTAAGTGACGATTTTAGCAAAAATCATAAGCGAATTTGCTTCATTCTAAAGTGTAAAATACGGAAGCTGATTTCAGTTTTTCTCCAATTCTGTAAGGGAGTGCTTCGATAATGCTGTAATGTATGAAAAAAATGCAAGCCTATCCTTAATATTACAAAAATGGCGAAATTTTCTCTTCGTTCTGCAAATCGTCTGTTTGCAGGGGGGCGTACATTGAGTATATGAGATTTTGTCGATATCGATCGGTTCAACAAGTAAACAAAGCCTCAAAAGTCAATTAAGTAATCTGAGGGAACATGTTATTTGTGATAGATTTTTTAATTTTATGAGTGCTAAAAGGCATAACGAAAAGTGAAATTATTAGGAATTTTCTAACTTAACTGTCAGCTGTCAGCTGAACTGTCAGCTTTTCTAAATCCTAAAATTTTTGATTGAGGTTATGTTCTAATGTTTTGAAACAAACGATACATCGGACCACTATAAAATACGATCTATTGGAAAAGAACTGTTACACTTCAAATTTCTTTGAGAGCTGTTTCTAATTTTAAGACTGATACACAAAATGACAAAGAGGATCATCTCTCAAAATTGGGCGAGAGATTCCATGAAGAATGCGTTTTCATTGAAATCATTAAAAACGGGACCGAAAATAAAATTTGACGGATGAAAATACGCCTCGGATGACTCAGACCCGTGACCAGTTCAACCGGAAAAAAATTTACTATTTTCTTTTCTTTGTGGTTGAATTTTTCCCTACTCATCTATTGGCAGCTGTTCAAGTCGAGCCCTTTCTTTTCGGGTCGAATTCATTGATGAAGCAGATGAAGTCACTGAGATCGCCCACATAGTTTCATGAGTTTGTAGGCACAAAGTTGCCAATTTTGGGAAATGCTTCCGCGGAGATTTCCATCATGCTAAAGTTGTGTAATCTCTGACGACATTTTATACGTGTCGTGTGTTGATGAAAGGTTATCAACGCTAGATAGGCTTAAATTTTTATTCCCTTTTTCAGGACAAAACGTCACTCCTCTAGCGTAAGGGCGTATCTCGACTTCTGCATGAGCTTTAAAAAGCATAGGTTTATACGTAAAACAGGGCTCACGTGGAAATCCAGATATGTCCTCACGTCAAATGGGCGACAAAAAGAGCGGATTCACACGTTGATATTCATTCATAGCGTGCACTAAAAGACTACTATAATCGCATTTTGAATAGCAAGCCACTTTTTTGCTGTTTAATAAGTCATCTTTTATCATTGCAAATGACGGTCAACCGGTGAATCAAAATTTGAACGATGTCCTTGCAAAATAATTAACTGTAGAAAAACTTCGACCCCGTTCTCATCAGAAAATTGACCCAAAGAGACTCACGACTCGTTTTCCCCTGAAAGAAAATTGCGCATTTTTTTAAAATTATGATCGTTTCTTACCGCTGAGCTACAGCCCCTTCTTTTCATGATGTGCCAAAACAAAAATTCGACCATCTTCTCCGTTATTTAACGTTTAAGGGATACCGCTGCTTAATATTTTATTCTATCGTTGAAGGGGAAGAAACCATCAAGCTCACAGACTCTCACAAAATCCAATGCAACAATATAGTTGTGGGACATTCGGGATCGGTGTGTTGTTAATCTAACCTGACGAAACGCCTAAATAGCCTCACCTAACCTACCCTGATTGACCATTTTCATAATCATATATATGCCTTCCTCTAACAAATTGTCGTTTGGAGGGTGACGAAGAATTGCCCCTCAACCATAAGTCATACAGTCCCACCCTCCTACACAACGGACATTGTGACCACTGAATTATAATCACCGGAAAAAAATACATTGGATCTAGAGTCCTCTTGAAAACATTGACAAGAAAAAATACTCTTGATTCAATCAAATTTAAGCTTAAATCAAAAGGAAATCCGCTCAAATTAAGAGGTTTGATTCTTGATTTAAGCAAAAATCCGATTGAATCAAGAGTATTTTTTCTTTTCGATGTTTTTAAGAGTCTGGACTCTAGATCCAATGTTTTTTTTCCACTGATCCATAACCAAAATGCTAATCCATAGCAGGGTCTGTGGGTCTGTGGGTGTTACGCCGTTGACAGGGCCTCCCTAAAGCGGCAGATACACCTATGCGAGTTACAAGCGCTTGTTGAAAATTAAACACCAATAGAAGACCAGGTATTCGATCGCTCGACGACGAGCTATCTCTATCCTTCTTGCCTATCCATGTTTCACTTTCAACAAGCGCTTGTAAATCGCAGGTGTGTATATACGATCCTGGGTTAACTTGGGTTCCTATGGCCTGGTTACACGCTCAAATTTCCGTCAAATTCCGATCAAAAGGATGACCAAGATGGCGGTCGAGAGTTATCTAGATTGATGAGTAAAATTAATTAAAACAGCGTGTTGATTGAAATAAGCACGAAATAAGCACGGTTGTGTGGAAATCAGATGAAGGATGAGCCCCACAGCTCTATCATCTACCATCAAATTTTTGCAGGCCGCAGAAATTTGATGGAAGATGGTGCGCACCAGTCACCATTTGATCGGAAATTGATGGAAATTTGAGCGTGTAACCAGCACAATAAATCCTACATCCTGCCACCGTCCATAACCAGCCCATGCGCGTTACGCAGTTCGCCCTTCTGGTAACCTTCCTAGGGGTACCAACATAGTTTGTTAGCTCTTCTGGAATCCCTGCGACCTCGGTGTTCACCGGCACGGGCGCCCGAGGCGGGGAGGTGATAAAAAACCGGCGTTTGCATACACTCCGTTGACTCAGTCATCGCTTTGATGGATGGGTGCTCGCACTGCTCGTAAATTAAACGGCGTCATCGTTCTCCGTCGAGATTCGGCGCTGGCCTGTCCGGTGTTTTCGGGGGACCGGGGCTCGAAGTGCGTGGCGTGGCGTGACTTAATGGCGAGTGACCTGGCGCAAGGCGATGGTCGACGACGGCGCCGCAGACGCTGAGGGAGGTCAAGTTCAAAGTGCTCCAAGCTCGCTCGGCCAATTAAAGTCTCGTGCATGAAATCACCGAGCGACGACCCGCCCCCCTCCCCCGTCACATCCTCTCGCACTTCTAGACTCGAGTGAAGCGTTATTATAACCTGCTCTCGGGGATTCATTCAACTGCTTCGGAAACTATTCGCGACTTTGCAGTTCGGGCTTGAGGTCATAACAACCACCGGTTACATTCCCGTAAGCTGTCTGACTTACCAAATTTGAATTGTTATAGGTGTAGAGTTGGGAAATTTCATGAAATTTCATGAAAATTTTGGGGATGCATTCGGGAGGCAAAGAAATGCCTAGAAACAGTGATTCCCGATTTTGACATTTTTCACCCCAAGCCTGAAACATTCACGCTTTGCAAACGTTTTCGTTTGGTTTGTAGGTTAGATTGGGGCTGCATTTTTCTCGAAACTTCTTTTTGTGCCCCCTTTCGGGTATGGCATCTCATTGGGCACAGTGGTCTTGAAGCAAAAAGAATGCGACAAAAATACACCCAAAAACGGTTCGCAGGGGGTGAGTCTATGGTACGTGTGGACTTAAAACCGCGAAAAATGTATATCTTGGCTGATCAGGATTAGAGATTTTCATAGTAAATGCAAGTATTCCACTGATTTTAATCCGGTTTTTTATTTATTTGTCCATTGAATTGGTGTCGATCGACTCACGTCTTTATTGTTCGTTCGATTCATGCTGATCGAATACATTCCCTCTCGTTGCATGCAAACTTCTCATCATACTCTTGTTTTAACTGAAAAATTCGCCTTATGCTGCGTCTGCAGCAATTGTTGTTACGTATATGTTGTGCGTGCTGATTTCGACTCATTACATACTCGACTCTCTGAAGGCGTTTTATGTGCACAAGTAGCGCAATCTGTTGGAAAACGAACGAAGGAGGGCGATCTCACTTATGTTGTTCTCCAACAGGGTGCTCCACTTTCGCACATAAAACGCCTTCAGAGAGTCGAGTATGTAATGAGTCGAAATCAGCACGCACAACATATTCGTAACAACAATTGCTGCGGACGCAACTGAAGGCGAATTGCTCTCGCACATAAAACGCCTTCAGAGTGTCAAGTATATAATGAACTGAAATCAGCACGCACAACATATTCGTAACAACAATTGCTGCAGGCGCAGCATAGGGCGAATTGTTCAGTTAAAACAAGAGTATGATGAAAAGTTTGCATGCAACGAGAGGGCATGTATTCGATCGACATAAATCGCACGATAAATGAAAACGTGGATCGATGGATGTGAATCGATGGATGTGAACCGATCGACACCGATTCAATGGACCAAAATTCTTCAATTCAATGAAAAACCGGATCAAAATCAGTGGATTACTTGCATTTGAAATGAAATGAAAATCTAAAATCCCAATGTTTCGAAAGTAGGATCAGTCAAAATATATATTTTTGGCGATTTTAAGTCCACACGTACCCTGGATTCACCCCCTGCAAACCGTTTTTGGGTACATTGTTGTCCCATTCTTTTTGCTTCAAGACCACTGTGTAGCATCCTACACAGTGGTCTGTGACTATACTGCCACAGTGCTACATAAACAGGCAGACCATTTGATACGTTTCCGGACTTCCGAAGATTTAATTAATAATTTCGAAATAATTAGCAAATTTCAAATTTGTGAAAATTCGAGTTTTTTAAAATTTCACTTCCCATCTCTCAACTGAACATAAGTCTGTACCGGATACACGCAGTCACTAGTGAACGTCACTTGCTCTCTTCTGCACTCAACACCTGCCGGTTTAGGGCTGCGACGCAGAAAGATAGTAAAGATGGTGCAAAACCCAAAACATGTTAGATAGCCTATTTTTTTTCTCTTACGCAAACTGGTTCATCTGTGTTTGTTACAGTGGCTAATAGAGAGCGTGCGGACCCTGGATAGTCTATTATTTTCTCCAACCAACCAGCGGAACCCCAAGTGTTCTCAAATGAATGGCATATCATTCCTCTTCTTATAGGAAACCTAGAGTCGTATCTGAACTGAGAATCAGCTCTAGCAGTCGAACCCTGTTTTTTGTCTGAGTCCAGGTGTGGCCGAGCAAGCATGTATGAAGTTGTCAATGAACTCAACGTCTCATCGGCACCAGCTGGCATGTGCGGAAGTTGTTTGGAACGTCGCCATTCACGCACTACGCAAAAACCGGGAATCGAACCTCGATGATCCCGCCGCAGAGTATAACTAACGAGAGCTTTCTTTGCTAATCGACAACCGGAACCGCCTCACAGTGGATCGAGTCGATAGGAGAGGTCGGACCAAATTTGGAAACTTTAAGAGCTTATAACTTCGTTTATACAAACTTTTAAGGTTCTAAAAGTGATTCCATTGGTTTCCTCGTAAAATTGTCTTTCAGCAGCACCCCTGAAGATTCAAAATTGTATAAATTGAACATAAAAATTTGCAGTTTTAGTTAAAAATTTCACGTCCGACCCCTCTGATCGCCTCGATCCATTGTCCGCCTGTGCACACACTCAACAAGTTCGCGAGGCGTGCAAGAAACACATTAATTTCAATAGGCAAGCTGTCGTTGCCAACGAAAAAAATTGTGGACAAAGTCGAGGTTGCAATGTTGTGCCCTGAATCAAGGGCAGGGAGTAGAGGAATCATAATGGAATACTAAATATAGCACGATACAAGATACCTGAACAGGGACAACTCCGTAATCCCTTAAATCCATCAGAACTTTACCGATAGATGCCTCCGCGAATATGAAGGCCCCACAATCATAGCCAATCTATCATTTCGAATCATCCGTTGTTGACACCATTTTTACGCTTCCATTACGATCAAGGATCCTTTATGTGCAAATGCGGATATGATATTTTACACTTTCGATTAGTTTTGACTTCTAAAGTCTCTTTAGATCATGTTGTATGGGTCAATTTTTGAAAGAAAAAATCACTTCTGATCACTGCCAGTCTAGCCAGTCTGCTTCTTTCTGAATGTGAAGGTTGGCAACGACTCTTTTTTGGACATTTCGTGTGGGAAGGTTGGTAATGCTCTCTCGGGTCTCCATGAAATGGAATGTCCATACTCTCCCTATCTGCAGGTACACGGTAGGTACAAACCTATGCACTCGGTATGCAATTGCTCCTTAAAATTTGACGCAAAAATATAATTCACACATTTAGAATTTTGGAAATCAACGAGAATCAGTGAATTTGGAATGGAAAAACATACAAATATTCAAAACGAGCATTGGTCAAACGACATGGCGAAATACAAATGGCGTCATAGGAAGCCGTCCCCAAATAACGTAACGCACTTTTTCGGCATATTCGACCCCCCTCCTCCTGGTAACGTTTTTTGTGGCGTACGTCCTTATCCTTTAACAAACTTAATTTAACCTAAAACCTTAACTTAAAAACAAAATGGCGTTACGCTATCCCCCCCCCCCCCC
>NW_017552810.1:375601-450204 GCF_001854935.1 Bemisia tabaci
CTTCCCCCACGAAAGGAGGATGATAGGTGTGTAAGATACCGGGGAAAATGTTTCGAGTCCACCTGTGATGAAACATGATTTTATACATTGCCAAGATACCAATTGCAAAAATAGTGACGTCGAAAAAAATGGATTTGGAAAATAAAAAGTGACAAAAGGTAAAATTTTTAAATTTTTAATACACAGGTGATGACGATTTGATGAGGTTTCAAAAAATTTGCGCCTACTATTGTGTTGCAGCCATACGCCATAGCCTAAATAGTCTAATTGCGAAGAGCGCTTTAAACTCACTTTGGCCAGTTCGCCTTCAAATGTTGGACAGGCAATTTGAGCGCCTTTGGAGCAGTAATAGTAACTTGTTTGTACCGGTTGGAGCATTTTCATTCGGTTTTAGGAAGTGGATAAGAGGCATATTCATTCTTAGTGTTCTACACTTACTCTGCTGAGTTTTCCGTCAAAAATTTGACATCTAAAGAGCATTGTAATAGTTACTTGTGCCAGTTTGAGCATGTTCACTCGATTTTGTGTCTGTGAGGAGGAGGACATGGAGACCGTGTTGTGGCGATATGGAATTAATCTTTCTCACTGGGGTAAACTAATTTTTTTTTTTTTTTTTTTTTTTTTTTTTTTTTTTTTTTTTTTAGAATTCGAAGTCTCATCATGCACACCTGCTTCAGCTATGCATCCTACGATTCACATGTACCCGCGACTTTGAAATTTCTACACCAAAGCAACTGCACCCGGAAATGGTAAAAACGCAAAAATAATCTTCATAATCAAAAATAATCTCTAATAAATCTCTAAAATAATCTTTCACTTTTAGAGATATTTGCAAATTGGCAGATTTCATAGAAATGTACCAAAAAATTGCTTAAAATACAATTTCAAAGTTTACTCCGCAAAATTATTAATACTTTCGGGAAGGGGTCAGGCAAACTTTAGGGGAGGCAGTCCCCATGCCACCCTAGTTCCAGCCATGAATTGACGACATTGACGTTGCGATAAGATCAGTGGCATGGCGTGCTTTGCGATGTATCGATTGATCTGCGATTTAAACCCATGGCAAAGGATCGATTAACAGGGTTTTCGCAACGAACACCTTAATAATCGATTCTTCACCATAGTTTCAAATGGGGAAAAATTGATAATCGACCATTCACGCCTCACCGCTGGATAAGATAGAGAGGCTCGCGGATGTCATTGCTGGTCGTTCATTAAGCCCCGGTACACGGGACATGGATGAGGACACCTGACGCACCACCTCTCTCTCTCTTTCATCCCTTCCTCTCTCTCGCACCGCGACCGTTGGGCCAACAAATTCAATTTGAATGAATTACCCCTCGCCACGGACTGCTAACAGTCTTTACCGTCGGCGAATCAATGTTTCTCTTCGACTTGTTAATCTGCCTCGAACTGAATAAATAGAACCGTCCCACGCCGACAGACGCACGACGGTAAATACCGGGCGGTCGAGCTGTTGCACGTTGATCGCAGGAATGGAAGAAATTTAGGTCGGCTTTGCGGAATGGAATTTTATTTTCCATGACTGGGGATGTGAGTGGCAACATTCCCGGGACCTTTTCTGCTAAAATCTACGCTCCTGCGAAACATTTATAGGAGGACGCACACACACATACAAACGATAATCATTCACATTTTGAAAATCCCTGGGGACGTCCTTAGAGATGTTTCCGGGAGCTCCTATCCTATTCCCTTGCCCGGCATTTGACTTTTCCGGGAAACTTTGATCCCTTATTCATGACCGGGTGGCTCTGTACATCGAAAAAGAAAATTCGGTCATGTGGACCTAACGTTCGGCAAACATTTTTTTTTCTTTTATTTTTGATTTTTTATCACAAAAATAGACATACTTAAACTAGCAAGCAGACCTTCCTGTAAGCAATGCTGCTTGATGACCGAACTTAGTTCGTCAGTTCACTTTACCGCATAAGTTCGGTTTGACAAACCGAAAATTCAGTATGTTCAACCGAATTAGTTGGGATGACTTGAAACACCGAACTTGGTACATGCGACCGAACTTTTTTTTTCGGTGTAGCAAAATAGCTACGGATAAGCCGAGGAAAAGAACTAAAATGATCCAAATGTTGTAGAAAGACTGCATTTATTAAAGTGTCAAATTCGTTTCTTCATGGCGGGATTTCAAAATCTCCGCACGAAGTTTAATTTTTCGAAGAGAAACAAGTTAACCTCATATCTTGAAATTAATTTATACAGGGTGTTCTGCTGACAGCGAAGAAAAATCAAGGAATTTTAGAAGAAATCACGTTGACTAGTTTTTCAAGGGTTAAATTAAGTATGACAGGAGGTCTGCAACGTCGCAGACGGAAATAAGTGGTCTCGCACTTTGACCATTGACATGTGACTTTCTCGGTCTCTCAGCCACATAGTCTCTCAGGTCTTAGTCTCAACATTAGTATTTATTGTATCGTATTATTTCAAAAGTTAGGGATATTTTATTTAAAAAGGTCATAAAAAATTCGGAATGTCACTACCATTGGGCGAAAAAATAATTTGAAAATTATTTTTGAAAATTAGGAGGATACCTAAAATTTCTAGAATTCGCCAAGTCATGCCCATTAATGATAGTTTCTCGATATCTCAGTGAGCTCACCATTTGAAAGAAAAACAATTGATAGCTAATAGTGTGGTTTGATTTGATCGATTTTCAATTTTCATCGATGATAAATGCACTGAAGGGTAACTTTTCCTATACTATCACTTGTGTACTAATAGTATCACTTTTTTGGAACGACAACGTTTCTTCGCTCCCGTCATGTCTGCAGAGAAAATAGAGATTTACTGAATAAAGCCTCGAAGACAGATAACATCAAAGTTGCGATCTAGAAATTTTATGAAAATATCTACAGCAGGTGGCCCCTCCCTTGCAGGTCGACCCGAGAGTAAACACAAAGCAAACCAAAAACATAACCTAATTCCCGACTTCAACAAAGAGCACAGTGAGAGGAACTCAGCATCAAAGCTCGTCAAAAGATGGGGGCACAATAAACTGTGATTGGAGCCTAGTATGTAGGCGAGTGTGAGTGAAGGAAAAACCCATGGAATTACAAGTGTGCGTGGAAAAACGCGGTCGATGAACTGAGAATAATCGAATCAAAAAGCCACTCAAGTTCAGTGGGTCGTGCGAGCGCGCGTCTCCAATCTTTGACAGGATCTTGTTCTTTCAATCATCGGAGGAGAACTTTTATATATATATAGATTATATATATAGCTTACCTCATAGCCGCTCGACGAGCTAAGAACAAATGCAATTGTGCGTTCGCGTGGACCTGGGGTCAACAGGGAACCAACGGCAGGCCTGGTGAGGCACATTTCCGCGCGCGAACTGACTTGAACTGGTGCACTACCCTTTAGAAGAGCGTCGCGCGTCCCGCCGCGCGCTGTGCAGTATTATCGATTCCGAAAAAGTCCTCCCTTGGCTCGGATCCGCAGTCGCCCCTTGCCCCGCCCCCTTCGCGCTTTGGAATTCGTTCAACCCTTGCGCCCCCCTTTCGGTCGACGGCCCCTGCCCCCTGCGGATTGTAAACATTGCGTCTCAGGGTGAAATGTTTACTCCAGCTACTTATGATCGCTCGCATGATGCTTGGTTTTAGGAGGGAGAGCCGTATATTTTCTCGAAAGTTTGCAAGTTTTTTTCGTGTTTTTCGTTGCGGTGGTAAATTTGGACGGTTTTAATTAGAATCGCCCTAACTTTCTTCCACATTGTCTTGCGTTCTCGCATGTTTGACTATTTCACAGGAAAACTTAGTAAGCATACTGCCGTGCTATGGGAGAGCGTCGTATGAGCCCTCAGACGTTGGCATATTTCATTCAGTAAAATACGAATTCACTGGGAAAATTATGGATATTTTTCTAAAAAAAATTCAGGCAATTTTGTTCGCAATTTCATCTAAGATATCCGTAAATTTTAAGAAAAAATACGCATGGCTTTCCTTAAAAATAAATGTTTTATCCGGAGAAATTTGGCAACTCTCGAATGTTCATACAGCGTTCTTCCTTGACACGGCAGCATAGGTAATAGTACCTTGATACTCTTCGTTTATTTCTCCTGAATTATGAAAAATATACTTACGAAGTTTTAAATTATAATGTATAAAAAGGAAACTAGGCAACGTCTGGTACTAAACTTCGCCTATCTTCGCGCTACTTGTATTCATCTGTATGTATAGCGACGAAAATTGGAACTGGGACTGGGCGTTGACGATAGCGCCTTGATGCAATTATTCAACCTCGACGGACGTCCGTATTGCATTCAAAAAAATTGAAGGCGTTTTGACTTCCTGCGCACTATAGCTACAGGTGGCGGTGGGTCGATTGGTGACAGAACCTTTAAGCAACGATTCAACTGTAAGGATGCTGGTCGCATATCAATGGTCAAAGTGTGAAACCTCGTACCTCCACCTCCATTGCGGTGTTTCAAAATTTTCGCTCCTATTTTTATTTTCTTCAAAAAGGAACATGTATCAACGGAGCGATCGGAGAATAGGCATTTTTCGACTTCAACCATTGATATATTTTGTTTTAAATTATAGCTAAAACGACAAGCCATTCCAATACACTGCGGTGGTAAACCCTCTTAGGATCAGAAACGTCCAAGGTGAATTCTAATTAATACATATGAGTAAAATAACGCCGTTTACGTAGTTGGTAAACTGCCTATTGCAGAATAATTCCACCTCGAAATTGAGTCGTGCCTAATTTTGGCGGAGAAAATGTTCTAAATAATTACGTCAAAGCTCATTTTCCGGCACTGACGTCAGCAGCAGCGTGACATCCAGTTATCGGCATCCACCATAATAATAGGAAGACAACCTTTTTTGGGCCGGATTGTAGAATGTATAAATCTGTTAAAATTAATGATTTCGCAGATCAGACAAAATGAGTCAAAAGGGCAGCAGCAGAGGCTAATAATCCGAAAACAATTCTAATAATAAAGCTGCCAATAAATAAAGTCGCCCTTTGGACTAAGCTCTTCTATACTGCCGTGCCAAGGAAAAACGCCGTATGAACCCTCAGGCGTTGCCAAATTTCGATTGACACAACACAAATTTCCTGGTAAACTTATGAATATTTTCCTTCCAATTTTTCAGTCGCTCACAATTGCACATATAGTTTCTGAAAATTTCAACATAAAATATTCATAACTTTCCCCAAAAATAAACATCTTATCGAAGGGAATTTGGCAACTCTCGAATGTTCATACGGCGTTCTTCCTTAGCACGGCAGTATAGATTACGAGCTAGCCTAATGTGTATCGGGCAAAAGGGACACTATTTATTATTTCAGAATCCATGATGCGAATGGGTTAAAACAGAGCAGGGCGCTCTATTTCAATTTATTTGTGTCCTTTCTTAATTCTGGGACTTTCTTCCCTGGTAAAAATAGGCGATAAGAGCTGCGTTTCAAAATACCGTAGGAATTCTTATAGCCGGCTAAAGAAGGCTACAGAAAATCATATAGCTGGCTGCTGGCTGTAGAATGCGGAGAAAATCATACGGCCGGGCTATACGAAGCGATAAGAAATTATACAGCCGGGCTATAGTTCCTATATCGCCGGGCTTTACACTTTATCGCCTGGCTGTTGCTTTTTCGTCATCGATTATAATAGGCTAATAGAAATTCGTGTGCTTTGGAAATCATTAAGTTTGATACGGAACCACCTTAATATTTACAAGACACACATTATATTTTCCTTTAATACATATTTTTTTTCATCAATTAAAATGAGAACAATCCATACAGGATGTGCAAACATTTCAAAATCATGAAATGAATAACGTTGACTCCGCCAGATTAAATATTAGAGCCTAACACAAAGCGGAGCAGCGACGCACTGGCGCCTACAAACCTAACAGGGATACTTCACGCATTGCGCAGTGCGTGAAGTATCCCTGTTAGGTTTGTAGGCGCCAAAGCGCGTTTCGCGCTAGCTGCCCGCCTGCCGCGCCGCAGCGTGCCACGGCGCTTGAAGCAACTATTTCACACCAGAGGTATTGCACAGTATCATACGAAACTGAAGGCGCTCTAATATATCAGGAATGGCAGGCATTCATGAAAAGTACGGAGCTTTCCTCGCAAAATAAATCAAGATACTACGGCCCAAAAAGAGATCAGTAGTCCAAAAACTCACTAAGTCCTAGCATCCGTAATTAGTAACGTTTATCAAACACTTTATCGCCTGGCTGTTGCTTAATCGCCATCGGCTATAAAAGGCTATAAGAAATTGTGTAGCCCACTATAGAAGCTATTGGAAATCTTACAGCCGGCTGTAGGTCTATGGTATTTTGGAACACAGATTCTACTGCCAATTTTTACCTGGGAAGGCATTCAAAAGAATTCTTTTGAATGCCTTAATTAAACGGTCACCACTCGGTCCTCACGTTGAACCCATTTCATTTTTTGTGAATACTTCACGGGTATTTAAGTTGAATACAACCCTCTTCTGCCTGGTTTATCGGTGCAGCTGTTTTATTAAGTGTTAAATCGCATCTCGGGTGGATGTATACCGCATTAGACGAAAATTTCCTTTATCGAGATTTAGCCACCCTCATTTTTTTTTATAAAAAATTAACTGGATCTTGAAGTGCGGTGCATGTGTAAGTGACCACACAAGTGGGATCCAATTGCAATTGGATTCCTCCATATCCCTCTTGTCCTCTTTGTCTATCAATTTCAACGATCAGCCCGCAGAAGCGTCCACGATGTTCACCGTCGCTCTCTTACCGCGCGGAGTTAGGTCAGGGTTCAGAATACAACTTATTGAACGTCTGAGTAGTGTTGGGAAGTATCCACCCCTGCTGAAGGCGAACTACGTGAACGCTTCTGATCTCGATAGAGTTTATGTACATTTGTAGTGCATTGGAACTCTTTGTTGCAGTGTCTATGATTTAAAAATAAATCATATCATTCGACAAAATATCTAATGTAAATTTTCGCATAGAAAATTGAGTGCGAAATAAGATGTGTACATAAGTACCAATGAGGCTGTTTTCCGTGCGGGGTTAGGCCACGGTCAGAGGCGGGTCCAGCAAGTTGGCAAGACCGGATTTCCTCCATTCAAACCTATGCTAAATAATCGATTCTTGACGGAGCACCTGGCCCCTCCAAAAATCGATACATTTCCATATGTTTAAATGGAGAAAAGACAATGTTGCCAATTTGCTGGATCCGCCAATGGTCACGGTTCCGGATGCATCTAATTTAACGTCTAAGTAGCTGTATGAAGTATCCACTTCAATTGACGGCGAACACCTTATACGCTTTTCTGATCCCGATAGAGTTTACAACCGCAGTATATTTGAATGGCTTGTAATTTTGGCTAAAATTTAAAACAAATATCAATGACTGAAGTCTAAAAATGCGTATCTCTGATTGTTACGTTGATGTTTTTTAAAAAAAAAAATTAAAATAGGAGCGGAAATTCCGAAACATCGCAATTGAGATATGCTATACGTTAAGCTTAAAAATCGCATGGAGGCGCTGTCGCCAAAGCATCCGTCGATCGACCCAGCTGGCCGGCTACAGCTAGTGCGCAGGAAGTTAAAACGCCTTCAATTTTTGTAATGCAATACGTACATCCGTAGAGGTTGAATAGTTGCATCAAGGCGCTGCTATCGACAACGCGTCCCACTGTTTATTGCTACGAAGACAAACAAACGAATACAAGTACCCAAGTAGCAGTGATCGCGATGAATAGCGATTTTATCGGTTGGTTATCGCGATTAAATCGGTGGCAATATATCGAGATATTATCGCATTAAAAATTGTCATATATGGCTATTAAATTGCTCCACATCGCAATTTTTGGTCCAATAAAATCGCGATCAATTTTCGTCGATTAAATCGAGGTTAAATCGCCATTTATCGCGATTTTCATTTCGAAAATACGCTATAAAATCGCGATTTCATCGTCGATAAGATCGAGGATAATCGCTCAGATGATGATGATGATCCTAGCGATTTTATCGTCGATAAAATTGCAATATATCCCGATTTTTCCGTTGAAAAATGCCACTTGGGTACCGCGAAGAAAGTCAAAATGCCTTTATTATATTTTTTCACCTTGATGTTCAAAATGAGAAACCACGGATCTCCGTTATCGACGTTGCAGACTTCCTGTCGAACTTTATATTTTCTTCGGGAAATCATCATCTTCCCGGTCATCCTAAAAAAAGATTTGAGCGGCAGATATTAAACTAGGTACATATAAGGAAAACAGTAAAAAACATTTTAATTGACCCATTCTAAAGTGTAGAGCTTTGAAATATTAAAGCAATGAATTATTTAATGACATTAATGTATAATCTAAAATTTATAACGAGTCGAATATTACAGTTTCTAATGTTTTTCTTGTGTTATTATGCAACAGGACTGAAACAGGGGAACTAGGAAACATTCTTTTTGTTATGAGTGAGTAAAACTTAGATAACCGCAAACAAATAAAAATTTGGTGAGACTGGTAATAATACAGATGTAATTTTGAAATATCCTTCTACCCCACTGTTGAGCAGATTGAGGAGGAGGGTGCAACAGTTGTATATTGCACCTTTTGCTTTCAGCACAGAGGATTTTGTGATTATTTCTGATTTTGTTAGGTTCTCAACAGAGTTTCTCTTGAAGTAAGTCGAAAGAAATGGAGGGGGCAGGTCTTAAATGCGGTGAAGATAGAGGAGAGTGAAGCCTGTTTTTTTTCCTTTTCCTTGTTTTTTTTGTTTTGTTTTGTTTTTACTCTGTCTTTACTTATTGTTACCTTGTTTATTTATTAGTTTCTTTTTTTAAACTATACACTCTGCACGTTCTTTTTTGATTCTGCCCCTTTGTTCGTTGCCTTTGTTGGTTATTGTTTTGTAACCCTCTAATATTGTTACTGATTATGTTGCTGTGTAGTATTCTAGATTTTCGTTCTTTTTGTTCGTATCCTGACTATTCGGCATCTGGCCTATGTCTGTTTTTTAACATAAAAATAAAAATACAATAGAATAAAAAACAAAAGGCATTTATTTTCGGAAAATGTTCATGAGAAACAAAAAAGGCTATAGATTTCTAAGTACAAACAAAGTCCAAAGGAAATAAAAACCTCTTGAAGGACAGCATTGATTTGCTAATGATTGAAAAATACTATAAATTAATATTCCTTGCCCTCTTTGGTTTACAAAAATGAGCAAGTAGGTATAAATATTTTAATCCTCGAAAAAGGAAAATTGTATAATAAATGCTTTGAACTGTTACATGAAATATACGGGTTGTATTTTTCATTTAACAATTTTTGGTAATTTTGAAAAACTTGATGGAGATAATTTCTCTGACCCTGGGTTGAGAAAAGGTTTTAACTTTGAATGATGCATAAGAGGAGGAAATGCGGAAGGGAACTCTTCCCAAGTTAAGATTTCATTCAGCTCTACGAAGAGGGTTTCATTTAATATTAAAATGAAAATTTAACAAGTGAGGATAAGGGGATGCGCATCTCATTATTCTTTGAAAATTCCTTCAGAATTTATAGGAGATCTCAGACAAATTTTAGTCGCTATTTAGGAAAAGAAGAAAAACGCAAGACTAAATAAAGAAATATTTTAAATGTAAATAAAGAAAATAAAATATTTGAGGTTTGATAGTGAATTTTTGTTGCAACGACAGGCAGGGCAAATTATGGAAAATTAGACTTCGAAATTTCAAGAAAAAAATTGTGAAGGTTGGAAGGATTATTTTTTGCAATTGATGTTAATCTGATGTAGAAAAGAAACAAGATTTGCACCAACGTTCCTACTGAAGTTACTTTACTTGCTTTCCCGTTTTTAGTTTGTTGATTTTGTCTTGTTGCGTAGCAGTGATTTTCATCATACATTGAAAGTCACTTGCATTTGAACAAGGACTAAAATGTTACTCTTTGCGATAAGTATAATACTAAAAAAAAACAAGCGCTATGAGTCTTTGTTACAGGATTGATTTTTCTGAATTCCATGTTTTTTCTTGCTCTATAAACCCTATCAATCCCTTTCTCTATAAATCAAAATGACTTACACCTGAGTTGTGTCATGAGACAGAAACTCATAAGTCTGATATTGTAAAGATTAAATATCAATCAGACTAACATAAAAGTGATTTCATCCTGCTGCTGAGCAAAAATTGTTTTTGTCCAATATAACTTCGTTCCATTTTTACTAGGTTTACGGTATGAACATTTGAGTTGTTTTTTCTGATTGATGTGAGCGCCTCTTTTACAAATAGAATAAAAAAATAAAAAAGGGTTCTATACTCTCCTCTGTGTTCAACACTCTGCAAGAATTGTACAGTCCTTCTAAAAAGGATTAGTGACCAGGATGCAAAGATTGTCAACATATTGGATGATACTTTTTCACTCAAGTTAGTAAACGTAGCACTTACACAAACCATAAAATAACTGGTTCATCGATGATCTGTAAAAATAATTTTTTTTTTTCATCTGGCTCAAGAGGGGCCTCAAGAATAGATCACACTTTTCTGAGGGGGATGCATACCTGGAGCCAGCGTTTTCCATCAGTCTTATGTTTTAGTTAAAAATAAACCTTACTTATCTCGCGTCATCATCATCCTCAGAATCTTGACTATGTTCATGAAGCAGTACATACTCTCGACTGCTGAAACCAAACTTGATAACATCCTTTTCAAGCAGTTCAACATACTTCTTCGGCTCTATCCTCTGATTGTTCACATAAGTTCCATTAGCCGATTCTAAATCAATAATGTACAAACGAATCCGCTGTGCACGTCTTCCATCCACGCGAGTGAATGGTACTAAGCGATACTGAAGTGCAGCATGTTGCTTGGAACACGAGGGATGATCAATTGGAATATCACAGACACGACGCTCACGGCCAAGAAGGAATGCAGACTGACGGTGAATGTGAAGAATCGGAAGGCTCTGGTCACCTTTGAACGGGTATAGACGCCACCTTCTTTTTGGTTTCCGCGCTTCTGGCGGCTCGGAGTACTTGATAACAACACCATTGTACGTGTTAGTGTCCTCTGCAAGCTTGCCAGACTTTTCTTCAAATTTGCTGAAAAAATTAAAATTTAAGTTTTTTATAAGTATCTCAAATTAAACGTTAACAACTAACCAATATCAACACAGTATGAAGAAAATCTGAAGAAATCATTTTCAACAATGCCAAGAAAAGCTTTTATTTATCATTTTACTTTATTAAAGTAATCTTTAAGGAGATGATGGGAGAGGCCACTTTTATTTGATAAACAAGCTTGGAACTTTCCGTGTCCCTTGTCTTTACAGTGGTCTTAATCGCTATGACGGAAATGAAACGTAGTGGTGAGAAAGCGTGGAAGCTAATAAAAAACCTGAGCCAGGGGTGCAGAATCTTCCAAGCTTCCACATTTTCACACGCTCAGCCACCCGCCAGCCAGCTGTCCACATTTTTCTTATCAGTTTTCCACCAAATTTCCCACCATTCTAAGAAAAGATATAATGTTTCTTCTTTTTTCCTTTGTTTTTGACGTTTCAACCTTCAAGAGATTCCCTCCTTCCACATTTTTGGGGCTTATCCACATTTTCACTCGTCCGGTCAGGCACATGATTGGGCATTTTCTACATCCCTGACCTGAACAACGACCCAACTGCCCCAAACCATAAACATCCAGCCGCTCACCTGACTCTGACCTGCTCTTTGGTCACCAATTTCCATCTTGTAGACTGTAATAACACTTGAATTGAAGTTAATTACTGACTTTAAAAGAGTCTCCAATAAGAAATTGATGAACATTTTATTTGAAAGACTTTGACAAAGCAAAAAAAAAAATTGTCATGTAAATAATGCTTTTCAAATGGTGATCAGGAATTGCTTTCAAAAGCTTTCTTACCTCAAGTTAGAATTTCCTGGAGGCTCAGGAACTCCAGGCTCCTGTTTGATCTGCGCAGGATTTCTTTGATTCTCATCTGAATCCTGCCACCGACTCCGCTCCTTCTTTTCTTTTTTCTTTTTCTTTTCTTTGTGCTTTTCCTTTTTTCTCTCTTTTTCCTTTTCTTCAACTTTCACTCCATCGTCATTTGCAGCTTCTCTGATCTTGCTTTTGTCCTCTTTCTTGTGCTTTTCTTCCTTAATTTTATCCTTTTCTTTCTCCTTTGACCTAGAGCGACTGAAAGAAACAAAATAAACGACCATAAAAAAATCTAGACTAACAAAATTTCTTAAATTTATACCCAATGCCTAAATTTTACAATGCATCATTTACAGTTTTCACCGACGATTGGTTCATTGATGAATTGAGATGTTTAAGATGATGAAAAAAGAGAAACAACAAGAACAACAACAATGTGGAATTAGAGTGGTTTTTATTTAACCCTAGTAAGTATCAATTTTGAAAGAACGGATATTAAGTACTCCTTCTCATCAGGGGTGCAGAGACTTCCATACTTTGCGACCGGTTCTGCCAAGTGCTGGGCACAGGAGGACATCTTGCACTCCTGCTTTTCTTCCTCTGTATTTGAAATTAAATTTTGACACCAAAATTAATAAATTGTAGCCGACCACGAGAGATTAGACTGTAGCCCACAATAACTCAAAATTGAGTTATTACTTCCAGAGCACGGTGTAGCTGTCTACAAACATTCTCGGACAAAATAGTCAAATCTGACTGGAGTTATGATGGTTTGAAGTTTGCACTTTAAAAACGTTGTATCGAGGAAAAACTTATTCAAATCCTAGTAAGCCGATCACAAAACTGCTGGATTGTAATGCAATTTTATACCTTCTTTGGGCACAAAAATGAACAAAACCTGATGAATCTGGTTTCAAGGATATAAGAGGGAGTTTTCCCATGAAATCTCAAAATCCACCTTTTCTACAAGCCCATCAAAAATCACTGTACTGAAAATTGTGCCTCTGTAGACTTATGTCCCTCCACTCATAGACAGGCACAGTTTAAAAATATTAAAACGAATAATGATGCAACAATTTTGAATGTTACAAAAAATAGTCGTTTGATGATTAATAAAATTATAAAATACATAAAAAAGCGCAAAAACTCACGGATTTTTATGCCCACTGGATTCGTCATCGGACTCATCTGATAGATTCCTGCAAAAGAAAAATTTGTGGATTAAGAGAAAATAATGGTAAAAGCATGGACAGGGGAAAAAGTATAGAAACGACTGAAATTTAAGTGTTGCTGGTAAGTATGCACATGATCTATTTTTGATGGTCAATTCATGAGCAATGGTGCAACAAGGTCTTATTTGTCTGAAACCAGTTCTACAGTGCTTTCATCAAAAACTTCTTATGCAAAAACCGACATATACACGAATTTCAAGAGTTATGGAAATTTTTTGAGAGAGAATATGGTTGCTGCAGAAGACGCTCACCTTTTATGCCCATCTGATTCATCGTCAGACTTTACTGGTAAATATCTGTAATGAGAAAAGAAAAATGCTAATGAAACTTTTGGAATAGTATACTCTGCAATTTTGGTTGATGGTCTACTGAGAGAAAAAAGAACAGCTTTTACTGAGGATGGTAAAAAAGACCCATTTATCACTCCTAGAAAGTTTCTTTGAGAGGAATTTGATAATGCTTAAAGAAGTTCATCTCCTCCTATGCTTAGAACGAAAGCCTCATGGGACTATCGAATATTTCATGTCATTTTCAAAATAATCACAGAATAAGTCGATCATTTAGATCAACAAAATATGTATTGCACATTCAGATAAGCCATACATTTAGTATTTAAAACATTAAAGACAAACATGTAGTTGCCTAGCTAGAGTAAATTTGATGTTACAATATTTGTGCAAGGGTGAAACTGCAGGAACGAGTATTATGCACAAAAGCCTCTCTCCCTGCCAATTAAGTTAATTGACTGAAAGGAAAAATTTGATTCTTTTAATTAGTATCACAAATAATAAAAGACACATAATTGACCATCAAAGATACTTACTGTTTAGGTATCTCTCGTTTTACATCTAACTCTTCATAGCGGTGCCTAAAAATGAAAAGGTTAACATGATTTAATTCCTCAAGATTTTTGAGCATGATGTACAATAAGTAAAACAGGTTAGAAGAATTATATAGTTCTTGATGATGGATAAAATCTTGAGATGAGAGTTAGTGCCGCTACACACAGCATGACCATGCTGAGAAGATCCAAGACCCATTAGCCTTATATGAAGAGATTCTCTCAAAATTCATAAATTATGAAATGATGACAAAAAATATACGACGAAGAAGAAATTAGTCACTTCAACAGTGAAAGATAAATCCACACCGATTAAATGATCAAACTTGGTCAATTAAAAGAAAGTTCTACAAAAAGTAATTCCCCAGGGCTGCCTTAGTTAGTTGGATGGTGATCATACCATAATAATGACCGTGGATAAACAAGCTTCCAACGTGCAAGGGAAAAAATAATTTCAAACCACTATTTTTGTGGCAAGAGAATTCCACATTTCCTTCATCCTGAATCAATTCAGGATTTACTAATTTTGAATACTGCTAAAAAATTAACCATCAGAGACACTTACTTTCTATGTTTCAATGGGTCTTCATCGGGCTCTTCAGCACGATACCTAGAAGTGAGAAGAAAAAAGATGACTATTAGCCGCAAATCAGAACAGTAGTTTATATTTTGATTTTAAAATTCCACTTCTGCAACAGCTCTACAGTTACAGTACAGCTGCAGTACTGTGAAGCAATCTTTTCTATCATACAATTCTTGGAATCCAGTTGAAAATGATTCTAAATTTTCGTGTTTAAGACATGAACTTCAGAATGGACAAAATTTCAAACTAGTCAATATTAATTAAAAACCGGATCAAAACCCCCAAAAGGATTTAAAAAATAATTACTACCTTCAATAAAGGTACATACCAAAAGTCAAACGAATGGTGCTCATTTTAATTAAGTGGAAAAAGCCCAGAGAGGCTAATCGAGATTCTATTCTGCAAATAAACCCTTTTGTGTGCTTAGTGTTTACAAGGTAAACAGGACACAAGGACACAGGGTATGCTAAGAGGAACGGAGATGGATATCTGGAGAAGGTCGGCTGGAATACCTAGAAGAGATCCGTTCCACAATGATAGAGTGCGCCGGATCATAGGCGTCAAAAATGACATCGTATTCGACCAAACAGCTTGACAAGTGTGGTCATGACGTCTTGCAGCTACTGCAAAGGCTTGCAATTTTTCTGCTGTGTAACAAATGGTGTCATGACTATTTTAAATTAATTTACTTAAAGTTCAAGTAATTGAAAATTATTTTGAGCATAACCGGCTAAAAAAAGTTAAGTAATGAGGAAAGAAGATCGTGAAATAAATAATAATTAATATGTCCATATGATAATTTGGGACAGTTGAGAGGTAATACTACTCACTTTTTATGCCTACGAGGTTCTTCTTCAGGCTCATCTGCATACAACCTAAGAGACAAGACAGGAGAAACATTAAAAATCTTTTGATCACTATGAGGATCTCAGGGCCCAATTTTTAACGATACCTCATTAATTGCAGCTTTAAATGAGCTAAAGAATACATTCGATCGTATTCTTAAGCTGTCACTATCAGTGTTAGATTGTAAATATTGTACAGAAAGCAAATGCAAAAACACTCAACGCCAGATGCAAAAGTATGTGAAAGTTGTCAGCACAAGTTAGTGAGGATTGTACTCAACTCTTTCCTTTTTCCTCTTTTCCTCTCTCTTCATGTACATCTGTGGCATGAGCACCTAGGAGGAGATGATTCAGCCAGAGACCCCTAGAGCAAAATGACTTGATAATCTTGAAATTTCAGTTGGCTTTATATGACCCAGGCATAAATTCATGTACTAATTGGACTATAAAAAATAAGAAGTAAGACTACTCACTTTTTATGCCTACGAGGTTCTTCTTCTGACTCATCTGCATAGGACCTGAAAGAGGGAGAAGCAAAGAAAAAACTTAATAACCTCATAAATACTATTAGCATTTCTTGGCCATTTTTGAAATCTAAATTCATGTGTCCAGATGTAACTTTAATTTTTTACTGTTTTTCATTCAAAATTTGAGGTTCTCATAAGTCAGAACCGCTAACTGCTGTCTACAAAATCAATTGAGCAATGCACTATGACTCCAACCGCCAGCTGGAGAATGGTGTGGCGGGCGACTTTTCCAGGTTTTTACCAGCATCATTTTTGTGGCCCGTGAGATCAGAGAGTGTAAATATTTGTCAGAGAAAAGCTTAAATAATCACTAGGATAAAAGCAATTTCAACTGGTTCCCTCGATTATCTTAAGGATTGATCAAAATTGAAGAAATCTTACAAAATTCTGCAGAAATTGTCAACCTTAGAGACCTCTGAGCAAGTTTAAAATATTTAAATTTTCAGGGCTGCAATTTTTTTTCCGCTGTTTTTTTTTAATAAATGAAATGGATAGACTGATTGGATAAATGTAAAAGCAAAGACCCCAGACATGGTTCATCTGGAGGCCCCTAGAGGAAACTGACTTAATGACCTTTTTAGTCGGCTCGATGTGACCCAAGCACAACTTCATCTGATCATTGAAGTATTAAAAATGACAGACAAGACTACTCACTTTTTATGCCTGCGAGGTTCTTCTTCAGGTTCATCTCCGTAGTACCTAAGAGAGCAGATAAGAGGAAAATTAAAAACCTTCTAAATACCATGAGGATCGTGAGACCTGATACGTAACATTCATTTATTATTTTTACTTGAGACTTGAAATGAGCTGAGTGATAAAAAAAACACTGGCTATTATTCTTAAACCATTATTTTCGGTATTCAATGATTGTGAATGTTGTGTAGAAAGCATGAGCCAAAACACTTGGCAGAGACTCAGTGCAGAAAGTAAGACAAAATGAGAGAAAAGTATGAAACAAGAAAGATAAAGATTACTCACTTTTTATGCCTGCGAGGTTCTTCTTCGAGCTCATCTGCATAAGACCTAGGAGAGCAGATAAGAAGGAAATTAAAAACGTTCAGAATATTAAGAGAAGCTGCAGACCCACTATGAGTTTGTAAGTTAATTTTACTTGCGGCTTAAAATGGGCTTAAATATAATTTAATACTATTTATTATTAAACCGTCACTATTGGTGTTTGATAGTTGTACATGTTGTACAGGAAACATAGAAAAAAGCGCTTAGTAGGTACAGGAAGCAAGAGGAAATGAGAGTTGTTGGCACAAGTTTAGGAAGAGTATGACTCTTTCTCTTTTGTTTTTTTTCCTTTCTTCTCCCTTTTTGATACATCCTTTGTGCAGACACCTTGGGAAGTTGGAAGGAATGGCTCAGCCCTAGGACTCTAGAAGAAAATGACTTAAAAGCCTTAGAATTTCAGTCAGCTTAACATGACCCGAGTGCAACTTTGCCTGAAAATTTAACTGTAACTAATAAGCGGTAAGACTACTCACTTTTTATTCCTGCGTGGTTCTTCTTCAGGCTCAACTGCATACGACCTAGGAGATAAGACAAGAAGAAAATAAAAAAAGTTTTAGGAACAATATGAGGATCTTAGGACCCTATGCATAGTTATTAGGTATTTATTATTGTTTAAATCTATTGGTATTATTAGTTGTTTGAGTTGTTGTTTATTACCTCTATTTATGATTTTGACCTGAGGCTTGAAATGAGCTAAAGCGGGAGTTATGAGTTCTCATAAAAATCTACCTGCCAATGGCCAATCCACAGACTGGAGGAGATTTTTCTCATCAATTTTACCATTAAAAATATTTGCTTACTCAAGCACAATTTCACCATGATCTTCATAGTTAACAGTTTTTTCTCCTACTAATACAATGAAAGTAAGAACATCCATTCGGTAGACACCTACCCTAAAAATCTCCAGAGAGCTAAGTCTTTCAATTAAATTAAAATAATAACAAATAAATATTTATGCATATATAAAACATCTGAGAACCTTAATGAATGAATGAATGAATGAATGAATGAATGAATGAATGAATGAATAAATGAATGAATATGAATGGATGAAGGGCGCAACTTACCTTTTGTGCCTATAAGACTCTTCAACGACTTCATCTATACACAACCTGGAAAAAAACAAGAGAATTGAAATAAATGGAATGCCAATGGCTTGCATCGGTATATTAAGCAATATGAATATACTATTTCTTACACACGTTTGAATTGATAGATGTCCGATAAGATAAACATTAAAATATATTTTACGAGAAAATATAAGTCCACTCACTTTTTGTGTCTGTAAAGCTCTTCTTCCGGCTCATCTGCGTGCGATCTAAAAGAGAGGACAACCAGAAAATTAGATTAGAATAAGAATTAATGAAGCTTGACAATCTAACATCATAGAATAAATCATGCTTCACTCTTTTTTTTCTATTTCTTTGGGTTGGAAAAGAGGCAGTAAGAAAAATCGCAATTTGCCTGATGTAAGATGAGAGGAAGCAAGTTAAACTCCTACTGACTTCAGATTTTGTGGGAGGTGCTGTCCAACAAAAGTTGAGTCAGTGCGATATCGTTGAGGACATCTTTAATCTAACGTGGACTGTATATCGACTGTGTAAAATGGTGCATACTGTAGAATTCGTTTGGCAATCTTCGCACAGTGACATAAAAGGTCAAGGACTTGACCAGAAAACTTAGCAACCAATTTCATCGACAAAAATCCAGAATCATACGTAGTAGTTTGAGGCTTTCATCAGGTAGACTATTACTGACCTTTGAGCCTAATAAATGGACCGAGGAGGGAACGAGAGTGAAAATGGACAGATGCTCCAAACCAGGAAGTAGGTCTTTGGTGCTGACAGTTCACCTGATCTATTAGGAATTGACAAAACATTTCTGCGATTATCATTGTTGATTTGAGGGTACAAAGGACTGCCTCAGTCCAATTCATAGTGAAATTTTTAATTTTAGTAATGTTTTGCAGGGGATTTAAGGAACAGTTCTTGAGACATAACCTCAAAGAGTAGAGAATTCAGAAGGAGGCGATTATTACCTGACTTTGTGTCGTTTATGGCGATGATGGTGTCGATGATGATGGTGATGATGTCTATGAGCTCTTTTATGTTCGTAGTCGTTATCAGCCATTGAAAATAATATTAAAAAACTAAATTTTAGCAACTAAGAAGGAGAATGATAACTCACGTTCATTTGCGTTTAGAAATTGGTAAACATATTTTGCCAACCTTGAACCAAAAAAATTTGACGAACATTCAAAACTCAGATTCCTAAAAAATTGTAAACTCCCTCAGTTTTTAGTGGGATTTCGAAACAAGCAGATCAATCTCTGTGAGGATTTTGCTGAGACAGTGAGACTGGAAAACGTAATATTTGTAATTTAATCAACAAAATTAGGGTCCTTGAAAATGAAACCAACCCTCACACTATTTTGATTTGTCACTTTGCCTCCTTGGAAAATTTGTAAACAAGAGGAAGCCTCTTATCTTTTATCAAAACTTTGCAAGAAGCGGTTGCAAAAAAAAGACTATTATTCTACTATTTACCATGAAAGTAAAGTGATGTTGATGCTTTCGCGTTGTGCTAAATAAAAGTCAAATAATCTCAATTCACAATGCAATCTGAGGATGCCAGATTCATCAAAAAGTAAGTGGTCTTTGACATACTCATTTGAACTTTTTTCAGCACATACTCGGATGTGACCGTTCCTTAGCTTTTCAATATTTAACCATAGATTTTTCTTGAGCATTTCGAGTTATTTAACTCCTTAATATATTACTTAGAGTATGGTCTGGCTATGACATCACCATTTGAAACTGACCGAATAAATTTCACACGGTGGCAAGTAGAATCGAGCTCTTAGCCGTCGCAACCAAATCGTTTACTGTCATTAGGCTGGCTCTCACAGCTCTTTTAGTCGATGCTGAATTGGTTTGAAATTATTTTTAGGAGTCAGGAGATCTATTGTCTTGATCCATGTATGCACTTACTTTTCGGATGTCAAATCTTCTGTCGCAGTCTGAAAATGTTCAATTCTGTTCAGCATAGACTCCAGAAAATTAAAGGGTGGTCACTTTCACAAGACCTAAATAACCAGTGTATACTATCTAGTGGAATTAAGGAAATATCTAACCAATTTGTTACAGCTCGATGTTGCGTTTAGTCATCCGCCTTGGGTGAGAAGAGCACTGAACTTTACTTTGTCTAGTTTCGTATGTTGAATGTGTTCTTGATCCATATCACTTCATGTCATTCTCTTGATCAATTCCAGGAGATTTAGAGCTGGCGCTATAGACGTTCATCCAACAGAGAAAGCTCTTATTGTCAACTATGAACTGGAAGCATTCATCTTAGGTGAACACGGTGATCCAATTCTCGGAGAAAGCAAAGTGAGTATCTTTTCTGAGTTAAGTGTCCTTGTAATAGTTTTAAAGCGTGTATTGATGAATTTAATGGAGAATAAGGGAAGAAAATTCTTGTCCGTAAGTAATGATCATTTAATGAAAATTGCAAATAGTGGAGAATTTTTAGCACTAAATACTTTTAGAGGATATTTGCTGGGAGGCGATTAAGTCACAGAAAGGCAATGAGTAACAATCTTAAATCATTTTTTTGCTGTTGAATCAATATTACTCTGGACTGTGATTTGTGGCATGTATCAGCAAGAATGTTGAACCGTGGGCTAGTCTTGTCGGCATGAATGTGTTTGGAAGTGTGAGTATGCGCCTATACCCATCAAGTAATTCAAAGTTCATTGAGTTTCAGTCTTCATTGAGTCTGAATAGACTCAATGGAGATGTTGCATGTGTAAGAAATTTGCGATTTGACTGTTGATTCTTTTGCCAAAGTTCGCGAGAAACACGGTGGTGCCACTGGTTTTCTCTGAAATCAACTCCTCAGCTCAAAAAAAGCTCTCAAGTTGAGGCCAAAATGGAGGGCATATCCCACGCTATCCTGAAAGTCCACCTCTACATCAAAACAAACTCTCCACGCAAAGATAGGGAGCAAGAACATTAGCAGTGATGCCGTGTTTTCAATTTTTGAGTCCCCAAATAAAGTGGCAGCCCTGTCAATGTATTTGCTCCCTATCTTTGCATGGAGAGTTTTTCTTGATGTAGAGGTGGACTCTCAGGATAGCGTGGGATATCCCCTCCATTTTGGCCTCAACTTGAGAGTTTTTTTTGAACTTGGGAGTTGATTTCAGAGAAAACCAGTGGCACCGTCGTGTTTCTCGCGAACTTTTGCATAAGAATGAACAGTCAAATCGCCAATTCCTCACACATGCAACATCTCCATTCACTGGAAACACGTAATGGGTGAGTTTTAAGTGTATTGTTAGGTAAAGAGTTGAATGTTGATTTTCAAGTCATGTTTGCATAAAAAATTAGATTTATTGTGATTTATGATCATTATTCCACTGCTGC
Source organism: Bemisia tabaci (assembly GCF_001854935.1). Classification (NCBI taxonomy): domain Eukaryota; kingdom Metazoa; phylum Arthropoda; class Insecta; order Hemiptera; family Aleyrodidae; genus Bemisia; species Bemisia tabaci. Next base: position 396,975 of record NW_017552810.1, read on the forward strand.
TAGTAATGTGTTACTAGGCTTTGTGCATCTAGAAAAAATATTTTTTTAATAGATCTACATTTCTGCTCCAGAACTGAACAACCACAATACCTTGCACTGAGATCATGTTTACTTCTGATACTGAAGATATTTTAATTTTTTTTCTTTTTGTAGAAATGTCAGAAACTAATTCGACTTCGCAGCTTACACGCTAACACCAACTGCCGTGCCCTTGCAAATGAAGTTGTAGACAAATGTGCTCTAATACACAAATCAAAGCTGAATGAAGTGGAACACCTGATATATTATCTGAAAAATAGAAAGCAGAATGCCTTTACAGGTAAGTAAGGGACTGCCTATAAAGTACTTAACGTTCCTGGTAGGAGGGTGGTCTGAGCATGAAGCCTACATTATGCAAGTATCACAAGAGGAGTGGGAAACGATTACGGCTGTGTTACATGATTCATGTTAAACTCTAGTCTATTACATTCTTAATCCTATAGCTGAGAATATGCTAAATGCCTACTTAGAAAATTCAAGAGCAGACGCTTAAAAAACACTTGTGTTTTTGGAAATAAAAATTTTAAAGTCAAATCTAATGCAAAGAAATCAACTGAGTATAAGTGTACAAATGAAGAATACGTATTCATCTTTTCCCAATTTCTTTTCAGAGTAACCAATAGAATAAAAAATAATTATGATGGTCAAATTTTTTGTCTGAATTTCTTTGACTTTAACTCCTCATGGCGGTCATGGGTGAAAAATGGATAGATAACCTCTCCCTGCGTTTTTTACAATATCAGAAACTGAAAAGTGTAATGGAAAAATGTTATCGAGTTGTGTTTGTCTTACAAAAAAAAGAAGAAAAGAAAAAAAGATAATGAAGAGTGCAATTGGAGAGCTACCAATTCAAAGTCTAAAAACTATTTTTCTTTCCGCCAGATTCAAACACGGCAACTTACTCAGAAGGGAATATGTCCATCAATTCTCAACTGGGTCCAGGTGATAAACCCAGCTTTAACAATATGGAAGACTATTTAGAGTTACTCTATGAGGATCTGCAAGAGAAAGTTCGTGGCTCAGCGCTTATTCTAGAACTTGCCAAAGAGCCAAACAACCTTGAAGAATTGTCTAACAGAGGTAATTGCGATCAATGTGCTTTAGTGGAAAGAAGTAGAATGTCTTCTTTCTAATAAGTTCCATAAAAACAATGGGCCACTAGACCAGTTAAAATTTTAAGCATTTTGATGTATGTTTCCGCCTCAAAATTGCTCACTAATTTTGAAGCTCTGTCCTCTGCAGTACAGAGTGTCTACTGAAAATGTAAACCAGAAATAGCAGAAAATATTAAGAAATTTGACGTCATCAGGAAAATATCAGAAAAGTGGTTCATGGATCAGGAAATTCTGAGTGAATCAAGCATTTTTCAACTACATACTGTTTGGCACATGCTAAAGTGAAATGTTTGATTTTGTTCATTAAATATGTTGGTTCATTCAATCAATCTAGTGTTAATTGATTTGCACAAAAAATTTCTTTTAAAATATCAGGAAAAATCAGGATTATTTCTGGAAAATCCAAAATGATATTTTTATAGACACCCTTATAGTAGATAGTGGCCAACTTCTATGAAAAGACAGATATTTTTTACGTGCACTGTTGCGATCCTTGATCTGTAACTTTCCAAGTTGACTTTGGACTTCAGGGGTGGAACACTAGATGTATGTGTTTGAACTTTATTTAGTTTTTTCAACTTTTTCCAGTTGGATTTTGTCCCTTCTGTGCAGAAGCTATTAAATCATGGTCAGATATAAATTAATCAATAATTATTAAATATCGTATGTATCAGATCTAAAAATGCTGTTTAATCTACTTTATCCACAGATTCTGTCCTGAGTGCTCTCTCTCGAGTCCTACGCGAAGACTGGCGCAAAAGCATTGAACTCAGCACAAATATTGTTTATATATTTTTCTGTTTTTCTACGTACAGCATATTTCATCCTATCATCATGCAATTTAAGGTATGCTCTTCTCTTATTATTAGAAATGAACTTTGAATGAAACAAGTAATCTTGGATGCTTCACTAGCTGTATGAAGTTTCCATTATTTGTTTCGTATCGAATTACTTCATTTAATGTACTCCAAAGAGTGCTATTCTTGTTGAGCTAGCCTCTATGCTCCACTGGGTCCACTATCCCTCCCAAAACTGATAACATATGTAGAAAAAACTCAAGAGTCAGAGCTGACAGCAGATAACACACAAGTTCCTTTGCATGAGAAAAGTGTACTTTCTTGAAAGAATGAGTTGATTTCTCTTTTCTCCCATGAGTAATCAAAGTAGGTATCAAATGGACGTATTTCTACCAAACAGACCTATGTGGAGGTGGGAAATATGGGGTGTGCTCTAGAAAGCTGCTTAAGAAGCAATGTAAAAGTAGGCGTGATTCCTTTTGAAGATTTGGAAAAGCGGGATTTTACCTTCTATCAAACAGACCTATGTGCCAACTGAATGCGGAACTCATGAGCTGCGGGCATGGCAAGAGAGCGTTGTAGACAGGGCTCATGAGTTAAAGTGCCCCGACGACGATATCCCCGCTGCCGCGCCCTCGAGCTTACCCTCGTTCGTTGCCACTGACATCACTAGCGCTTTATTATTCTCATTCACTCTTACGGCCAGAGAACTAACGAGCACACCCCATATTTCTCACCTTCACATAGGTCTGTTTGGTAGAATTACGTCTAAATGTCCTTTCCATCATCCCTTTCATTACCAGGCTAGATTCTGCGTGCCGATTTATCGCAACAGAGATTGGTTCTCATGCAAATGAATTGGAGTGCACTCTGTCAGGCTGTGTCTTAAGTTGTAGTTGAGATCTTCTTTGACAGAAAGAGCTACAAACGTGATTACAACCGATTTGAGGCTGTTAAGTTGAGGCAGAAATGTTGTGGGAAGGATACGCTTTTGCGGAACGCATATGATGCGTTCGTTCTGATGAAAGGGTTAACAAAGTTTTTAATCTCTTCCTTGTCTCACCTCTGGAACAAAATTAATCAGTTTGAATTGATTAAACTATTTATAATTTAAAACCTCCCTGATTCTCCTTATTTTTTTAAAAAAATAACATATTTATGTACAGGATTAATTATGAGGACTTGAACCTTTGTTATTCATAATTATGATTTTATGAAAGCAGAAATTCAATTAATATAACTATAGAATTGCTTAAAAAATAAGAATTTTCAGATTTCTCTTTTTTTTCCTGACACAGGTTGGTTCTTTGTGTATTGAAATAATTGATTACGAGCTGAAACGGTATGATGAGTGGAAGTCAAGTCTTGAAAATCAAGAGAAAAAGGATGAACCCAAACCATCCCGTCTGCCTGTTCGAATGACCAAATCCGCAATTGATACAAAACGACCGAAAAGTTCCGGTATTCCAATCATGAAAACAGACCCACGAAGACACTCATTGCATGTAGATGATAAATCCAGGTCCAACTCTCCTGTATCAGTTGGAGGTAATTTTTAGTATATTTTTCGTCTAAATTTTCTTGATTGAAAAATCCAACTATATATAGCAAAATAGTATTGGCTTCAGGGACTCAGTGAATTCATGTTATGTAGCAGGTCTGAGGCAGCCGGAGAGTGCTTGAATGCTTCTTAGTTAATCCAAGAGCACATTCATAGTTTGAAAAACTTAATAGGGAGGTTCTAATGGACAAGTTTCTTTCACAAGAATCTGCGTCTTGCATGGAGCAAAATGAGGATCAAACATTCCGTCAATAAATTTCATTTGTTCTTCCTTTTGATCGGTGCAATGAGCAGTATTGCTCAACCAAAAGGGAGATCTAGATTTGTAAAGATATCTAAGATTTATCATTTTAGATTTACTGTGGTTAAATGAAGATCTTTATTTTTTTTCTGCCCTTTGTTTGCAGAACGGCGGCAAAGTGAAGGTCTGAAACTCAGCACATCAGTCACGGAAATTGCAGGGGACAAAAATGAGAGATCAGCTCAGAAGTTTGAAGCCCTAGCTCGGAAACAAGACCAACTTCTCCGAAGTAAGTTCCTTTTGAGAGACATGTAGGTTTTATCAGAATTTCCATTTTCAAACTCTATTGACCTCGTAATATGCACTCGGTACAACATTGTTTCTCAAAAGAAAAAACGTAACTTCATTTCAAAATTACAAAATTTCCTTATACAAATGTAATTTTTTTTATTAATCTGTTCAGCATTTCTAAATGAAAATGTCTTTAATTTTTCTGCTGATTTTATGAAAAAATCAGCACACTTTTTGACTATGTAAGCTGTGTGTTGTCTTTTGTTGTTCATCTATTTTTGTTTTTNCAATTCTGATGCGATCAATCCGCAATTCGGTCGGGAATCGTGACTTTTAGCATCAAGACCCCCCCTTTACCCCCCAAGGGAGGGTGGGGGGGTTTCGGGACCACGAAATTCGGATTCCTGGGGGTCAATTCCCTATTCAACCCCGCGGTCCCCGACTTCGTACGACCTAAAACAACCGAGAAAAAGGCCTGGTACGGGTGGTCTGAAACACCCTGTATTTTTGTTTTTTATAAGTATTTTTGTTGAAACATATGGATACAAATTAGTAGTAATATTGAGTTGATCCTTGCTAAAAAATCATTTGGTAATTCTTAATAGGTCAAACATAAAAAACAAAGTTAATAATGACTATTATACCATAAATAAATAATACTTGTGGTTTTTATTAACTCAGAAACTTAGCAACGAAAATTTTGTTTTTTAATCGTTTAATTAATTATAAAACTGCAAGTCTTATCGATTTATCACTCGCCAGAAAGGAAAAAGAAAAATGATTAAAGACAAGCCCTTCCTACTTACCTGAACACTACCTTGCATCATAAAATTTTGAATAAACAAAAATGAATCTTACTGGTCTACCAGATCAATTTGGATATTGAACAGTCATTAATTCTTTGCATTATTTTTACCTCTTTGATTTCAGTTAGTTTTTATATGCTGCTTAATATCTCAGAAAACACTAAAGTGGAGGACAAGATGCGCAAAAAGAACATTGTGGGGCTGTTGATCCGAACTTTGGATCGAAACACAGTCGAGCTATTAGTTTTGGTGGTCATGTTTCTAATGAAATTATCAGTGTATCGTGAAAACAAAGACAAAATGGTAAGTGCCCTTGATGCCCAAGCAACTTGTTAGAAGGCTAAATGATAGTCAACCTTTTTATTTGAGTCATTTAGATGCATTAGAAATCTTACAGAGGTAATATTTTGTGGAATAAATACTTATAGAACCTCCAGGGCCACAGTAATAAAACACACAACAATTTTGTTGGCAAGTTTGGAAATCTTCTCGCATTTCTCCTTCTCTTCCTCATCTGCTACACCCTTTGTTTGAGCAGGTACTAATGGTTGCACAGGAACCTAAATGATATTACCATTTCAATGGTTAAAATAGTTAATTCCAATGTGAACGTTTGGCATATTGCAGATTTACTCACAGTCTATCGTGAAGTGACCATTTTTCCACATAAATATTTAATATATATATTTTTTTTTAAGTTCTAATACTCCACTTTCATTCCTATACAGGCTGGGGAACTGTGGATGCAGAAGGTGTAAAGTTGTTTTACAGTCTGGCAAGTTTCAGCCTTGCTTGTGGCAAATTAAAAACTTCATATAGTACTCCTCACTGCTAAATGTGAACTGCAAAATATTAAACTCCAGTAGGGTTCAACATAGTTGGATTTTTGTACCAAAATGTGCTGAGATTCTCCTAAGTACGTGCCAATACTAATACTGAACAACCTTTTGTTGTTTTTCTTAGGCGGAACTAAACATTATTGATAAGCTACCCAGGCTTTTCATGATTGGAGACAAGAATCTTGAAAGTGCAACAATCAAGTTAGTGTACAACCTATCTTTTGACTCATTTCTTCGGGAGAAGATGATAAGAGATGGTTTCTTGCAAAAACTGGTGACTCTACTCAATGATTCCCAACATGCTATGTTTGTGATGGGAACCATGTATCATCTGAGTCTTGATGATCGCGTTAAAGCAATGTTTGCTTACACTAATTGTGTGCCTTTGGTAATCAATATTTTTTAATTTTTCTCTCTATTTTCAACTAGACCTCTTGTCACTAATGCCGTTGTTTTACTAATGCCATTCATAACTCACAAATTAAAACAGAACTTCTTTTACTTGTCCTTTGAAAAATTCCTGCTCAATCAAATTTTATTTTTTTTATTTTTATGTATGTTAACATCTGTCAGTCATTTCAATTGAGTTATAAATAAAACATTAACAAAATCTTGAATCAGTATGAAAAAAAAAGCTATGACAAAACTAAAGAGCCTCCCAAAATAAGGGCTGACATTCGCCCCTTTTTCGGTATTCCATTCGACCATCGAACCAAGATTTAAGTGGAAGCTTATAATAACAGAAAACTCAGGAAAAAATTTCAAGATGAGTATAGGAACCGTTCTCGAGTTACGAGGGGACAAAGGGGTCAAACTCTGGCCTTATTTTTCTCTATTTTCTTGTTGAATTCATGTGTCTATGGGGTTGTTATCGTTGTTTACACATGTTATACACACCGATTCCTACGTATTTTTACACGCAAAATCGAGTTTTAATGTTGACGAATCCATATATCGATCGGTTATATCAATTTTTTTAGATTCTTTACGGAAAATCGACGATTTTTTAAGTTTGAAATTTTTCATTTTTGATTCATGGATGACTAAATGTACTTAATATGACTGAAGTACACCAAAACCTACGTATTTTTTCTTGTAGAATCAATTTTTAACGTTAACGAGTCAATATATCAATCACTTATATCGAATTTTTGCGATTTCTTAGGAAAATCAATGATATATTGGTATTGAAATTGGCTATTCTCCATCCATGAACAACCAAATTTTCGGTTGGAACACATTTTCAGTCGGGTCGATTTCCAGTTGAGTCAAGTTTTCAAATCGAATACCGGAAAAGGGTCGAAATTTTGGGAGGCTCTTTATTTCAATTTTAGTATAAATCTTACTAAATATCTGACTTATCAGAGGAAATGTGATACTGCAGCATCTTCACTACTTTTTCTATTCTATAATATCAATGAGTTTCTAGGTTTGCTCAGTATATTATTAAAATCTTATTTTTTTCTGCTTTTCAGATAATTGATATGCTGATAAATGCAAAACCTGATGAACCACCTGACACTTTGCTGATTGCTTTATGTATCAATCTAGCGCTCAACACACGTAATGCTGAGATCATGATAGAGAATGGTCGTCTGAAGAAACTAATGCATCAAGCATTTGAATACCAAAATGGATTACTGATGCAATTGATTAGAAATATTTCCAAACATTCCACAACTAAACATAATTTTATCGTGAGTACTGAAGATACCTTATCAACGGAAAATGCTTAGGATGAAACCTCATGGCCCAATTATTCTCCCCATCCTATGCATTAAATTAGGTTTGGTACCGATGAAACACATGAGTTTTATTTTCCTTCCTGAATTAGACAGAAAAAATCTCACGGTGACAAAAAGACATATCTTGATTGTTCCTTGTCAAAATCTTCCTTTTTTTCCAGAGAATACTGCTAGGAAGTTTGTACCAAACCTCTAAAAGAGGAAAGAAGAATGCCAAAAAAAATTATGGGATAATCTTGCTCAGTCATTCTTCAAAAATATAATAAGTAACAGGAGATTTTTGAACTGAAAGCAGAGATATATGATTTTCTAGTTTTGTTAGAATTACTTTTATCTATTGCTGCACGATTGTTTGTAAAATCATCCATCCTCAAGCTTGTTTGTTATGCTTTTTTCTAGGAGTATGTAGGCGATCTGGCAAAAGTATTGACATCCTGTAGCGATGAACTATTTATGTTTAGCTGCTGTGGCATTTTAAGTAACATGATCATTCCTGAACTAGACTTTGATCAGCTGATCAAACAATACCATCTTATTCCATGGATAAAGAAGTATTTAAAATCAGGTAACAATATTATAAGATTTCTCAATGATCTTTTTATTTTATTTTATCTGTATCCTCTCTGTTAGAATCTCAAAGCGTTACCCATTAATTTCTTAATCCTGGTTTTGATTACTTTTCTTCAGTTGCTAACTCTAATTTCTGCATCCTCATCTGAAAATTTTATGACTTGCGATTCTATCACATTACTTGCAATTCTCACCTATGGTGCTTGATTGTAAAAATGTTTAAATTTTACCTCTATAATTCAATCATTCAATTTGTATAATTTTGAAAAGTATTCTTAAAGTAGCAGCCAGATTGTTGTAATAATTGCTAACTGAACAAGGTAAAACTATAAAGGAATGAAGTTATGTGATTGGTTGGTTTTGTATGTTGCCCTCTTTGTTTAGCCTGCGTTGGATGAATTCAACGTTAAAGTATCGGCAACTCAGAAAGTGACTTTAGTTTCTTGCCATTTCACCCAACATAGTTACAGTTAAGAGGACGTTTGGCAGAGCCAACCTATGAAATAACTTCATTCTTCCTTAGTCTTGTCATGCCTGGTAGACAAAAACAAAATTTCAATATTCAGGCTGCAGGTACAATCAGTGAACTTGAAATTAATTTGGAACTGCTGGCACTGAATTCTTTAGTCAATATGTAAATCTCGTGCTTAGTTGCTTGCCAGGAGGGCTTGATTAGAAAAATTTCCCCTCTCATACTTATTTTTTTTTTCCACTTTTTTTCTGTCTTTACAGATAATGATGACAAGATCCTAGAAATCATTGTTTTTATTGGGACTGCTGCTGTTGATGATTCATGCGCGGAGTCTCTCTGTAGAGAGAACATTCTAACTCTTCTTATTGATATCTTAAAAGGTGATTCTCAAATTTATGTAATAGTTAAACCTAGTTCTAATACCTCAAAATCAATAATTTCCAATAAGAAAAGCTAAAAATTTGTGAGAGGAAAATATCAGAATTTTAAAACAATGCATTTTCAAGAAAGTATTAAATGATCATAACTACAGTAAAATCATCAAGCCACGCATCTTAATCTTTGTCAGTTTTAAATCATGAAGATTGTCAAATCGAAAAATCTCAATAAGCTGAACTTTCATACCGAATTTCACGATATTCTATGCGTAGCTCTTCAAGCACTCTGTTCTTCCTCTTCTTGACTCTCTATCTTCCTGTATGTGATTCTCTTTTGTCACTTGATTTTCATATGATATTTTCAACTCTGAACTCTCGATTCTTTTAGCCAAGCAAGAGGATGATGAAATGGTGCTTCAAATAATCTACGTTTTCTACCAGATGTCTCGTCACCCAGTCACTCGGGACCTGCTGATAAAGTCAACCGAAGCACCCGCTTACCTAATTGATCTCATGCATGACAACAATCCGAATATTCGACGTGTGTGTGATGCTTGTCTCAACTTTATCAAGGTAAAATACTTTTACTCAAGAATCAGAGTTCACCACAGTTGGACGTTTTTCTGCCTCAGAGAACTGTAGACGAGTGAGAAAGGTGGGGTGTGCTCATTAAAGCTGCATAAGAAACAATCTTAAAGTGGGCATGATTCCGTTTGGAGGAATAGAAAAGCGGGATTTTACATTCTGTCAAACGGAACTATGTGACAACTGAGTGCGGCACTCATGAGCCATGGGCATGTGACAAGAGTGTTGTACACAAGGCTCATGAGTCAGTGACTCCCATGCAGAGCCGCAGCGGCGGGTTTTTCACTGCTGACGTCACTGGCGCTGAAATATGAGTTTAAAAAAAAATCCTGAGTGGGACTATTTTTTAAATAAGCCAATCAATTGTTTCACATACAAGAAAGGACCCCGCACACCTCTTATGGGAAGCTGCACCATGACGGATTGCCTTCTGACTTATGTCATTCGATTCTCCTCAAGATGCTGATCAAAAGTTATAATTGCGCCAACTTTCTACGGTGCACCGTTTTCGCAAGAAACCTGAGAGAAGATTCAATTATTCGGCGATAAAAAGCCAGAAAGATTTCGCATTTCACTACTCGAGTGAACAAATCAGGGGAACTCCCGCACTGAGCGGCAGTCTTATCTCGGATTCCCCTCGCCGTTTTGCTCGACCATCCAAATCAGATTCTTGAGGAGCATAAGAACAGGAAAGTCTGAACGTCTACCGGGCGAGTGCGGGAGGGAGATAGCCCCTGAGGCGGCAGGTACAGATAAGAAGACGGACACGTGCTACGTTTTTTCCTTATTTACATCGGGCCTGTCCTCAAATGCTTTGTTCTTTTTTATTCATAGTCGCCAAATAATTAAATCTTCTCTTAGGTTTTTTGCAAAAACGGTGCATCGTAGAAAGTTGGCGCAATTATAACTTTTGATCAGCATCTTGAGGAGAATTGAATGACATAAGTCAGAAGGCAATCCGTCATAGTGCAGCTTCCCATAAGAAGTGTGCGGGGTCCTTTGCATTTTTAATCTGAAATTTGAAGTTACTGACTTAGTCATACTTATTTCAAGTTTTCTGCCGTTAAGATCATCTCACCCAATATGACACTTGAAGGTTTTATGATTTTTCAAATTTTTGGTGATGTCCTCTTGGTCGAAACAGCTGTTGTATTTTTAAAATGTAATTTTCAATGAAGAATCAGTTTCAAAGGCCAACTCTTTCCTTCTCATGGATGAGTCTTTTGTTCCTCCGCTCATGCTGCATCTCACACTGTGAGCCACCAAAAATTTAACATAACTTGTGGTTGAGTATACGCTGGGCCTTACCTTGTCAATAGGAGAATGGTTTGAGACTTTTGATTATTGCTATCTGAAGGTGAGGGTTTGGACCACAACTTCAGCATAATTACGACATAGTGGGATTATGTTGTTGCAATGGAGGGGGGCTCGAAGCACTGGTAAGATGTCACTCTCTTTCTTCTTTTCTTTTAGTTGCTTGGTGAATTCTAATATTTAGAGATAAATGAAAAGTAAAATCGTGTTAATTTTTTCCCCCTCTTAGTTATATGACAAAGAATGGGCCGAGAAAATCAAAATTGAAAAATTCACCTGGCACAACTCTCAATGGCTGGAGGTGGTCGAAAACAAAACTCTAGAGAGCTCACCGTCGTTGATGAATGATGATAGTGAAATATTCCCTCGCTATGACTTATTCCAGCAATCAATGCTCTTCAATGCTGGTTCTCATGCATCAATTCCTGGTGTTACCGGTGATGACATTGAAATTTTGTCCAACAATCCTCTCTCTGATGAGGATAGTCGGCCGAACAGTAGGTAAGTCACTTTTATCATTTGCTTAACTATTTAGCAATGTATGTCCTCGAAAGATAAAGATGGATATGTCTGTGATCATTCACAAAAAAGAAACCTAGGCGAGTAAAAAATCACAATTAAATGGCCGGATTCAGCCAGACTGCATTTCACGGTTCCTAATGTTCTCTCATGCTCTATCCTTTTAACAGAGAACTGAACTACCTAAAGCCTTTTAACCTTTATGAATTAAAACAGTACACCACACGTTTTCTCCTCAAAATTTCATGAGGAAAATAAGTCACACTTCTGGAAGTCTGGAAATTGACTCGTCAACAAGATTTTAGGTGTTTACAATGGGCCTGTTGCGCTGGTCACAGAATCGTTTATTGATGCTTGGTTCTTATAGATTAGCCAAAAATAATAGATCTTCTCAAACGGCAACTTTCGACGTTGAGTCTGGATATTGTGCTTTGAAAAATTCGGTTTATGACGTCATTCACCAAGGTAGTGACACCTTTGGTTTTTTCTACCTCGTATTCATTCAAGTTACACGTCGAGTAACCAGTGCAAATATGTGCTACCCTGACTGATGAAAGCAAGGCGGAAGAAACCAAGAGTGTCACTATTGCGGTGGAGTCTTAAACCGAAATTTTCAAAGCGCAATATATTGGATAATATTCAGTGTAGAAAGTTGCTACTTGGACAGATCTTATTATTTTTAGCTAATCAACAAGCATCAAGCACCAAAACACAATTCTGTGACCAGCGCAACCGAGCCATCAACATCGGTGCAAAAATACAAATGACATAATTTGTATCAGCTAATTTATATGCAATTCGTGTTGACAGGACCTGTTGCTATCTTGTTCAGGAGTACAAACTTCCTGTTGTGTAAATCGTTTTTCTTGTGAAATTTTGAAAGGATTGCTTCTGATAGTTCCCGCTAGCTCAGACCATGTCTAGTTGCTCCTCAAAGCTTCAGAAGCAAGAGGCAATTAAGCTCTCAAGGCTGCAAATTTTCAGGGACCAGTGAGTAGCACCCAGGTTCCTCATTGGAGGAAGTTATTTGTATGTCTCTTATACTTCTTGGAGAGTTGACAGGTTCTTTTTCTGATTGCAGATATGAAGCGAGTGATTTTGACGAATTTGATTTAGAGCTAGCACAAGCACAGCGTCCTGAAACGGAGAAAAACTTGCAATTTATGAGAAAGAAAACGCCTATCATGAAGTCCTCGCTCAATGGTGTTGAGGCGGTTCGTTATGAAATCGATGAAACAGACGAAGATGATGATGAATGTTGAAGTTGTCATGAAGTTTGAATATCTATTGAACCAAAATTATTCATATTTAGAGTAAAGCTGGTTGAATAGACATCTTAATTCAGCAGGTTTTTTAATTTTGCACTATGTATCAGCACGGCTTAGGGGTAACACGTGCAAGAAATTAGATCGTATGTGCTTTGGCAACAAACTTATGAAAGTCTGCTTTTCTAGTTTATTTTAATTCCTTTTTCTTGTATAAGTATATAAAAGAGAAGAGCTTTTCGTGGCTAGGAAACTTTTTTTTTTGACTCTTACGAATTTGATGTGATTTTTTAGAACAAAATGCAATCCTTTTCTGAGTGATAGAACTTGAATGAAATTTTTTCAATATGTATTTAATTTTGTGGAAGGAGGGAGTTTTTTTTGTTGGCGCACCCTTTCTAGTTCAATTCTGTTTGTTTCTGTGTTTTACTTTATACATTTTTATAGTCATTTCTTTTTGCGCGTCGATTTCACATGTAGTCATTTGTTTTTTCTTATTATTTTATCGGTACTTTTTTGTATCCATTGTTATTTCATTTTTCTTATGCGTAGTAAGTTTTTGTTGTGATATTTTTATTATCAGTGCATTTTCACAATTTATATCCACCCATATCCTAGGAGTACTCATCTAAATTCATCATAGGCAGCATTATTATTTCGTGCACAAAGTTTAGAAGTAAGAAATTGGAAACCATCAGTTTTTTAGACTGAAAAACTTACAATTGCTAGTCTTTTTGATCACTTAAACAAACATGTGTAGTTTTTTTTATTTTTATCTGTGATTTTATGTCTTATTCTAGTTTCTTTTTTTTAAAAATGAACTTGCATACTTTTACTTTGTTTTTTCTTTTTCTTATTTTAAGTAGACATAGAAAATGTAACAAAGACGCCGAAGGTTTTTTGTCAGGAACCATCCTACAAACTCTTTGTTTAGACTTTTTTTCTTCTCTCTTTCTCTACTCTCTACTCTTATTCCATTGTGCAGTGGGATAAGAGTCAGCTTTATTTTTTGAGTGTGATTAATTTTTAAGTTAACGAATTAATCTGATTCTTGAACAAAATTTCTGAGGATTTATATTTTTGTAATATTATCTAGTCTATTTAGATAAATCTCTACTGTTAAGGACACTTTTAAAAAAATTGTTCATATTTTTCTTCTCTGGAACTGTTCGCTCTCTTAAGTCATTGATTACAATGGTTGATTGGCTTCTTTCCTCCTCTTACCTTTCTACATTTTTGAAGAGCACCCATGTTATCATTTCTGTTTACCACAAAATCTTATCACATTTCAATTTAAACGTTTATGTTGTTCAATTACTTGTCGCTAAGATAGTCTTTTCTGTGAGCAGATTGTTTTTTGTGTTTGCCTACAGAATGGAACAAGTCTAAGGTGAAATAGAGTGGGATCGGTTTGTTGCATTACTTGCTTTTGTTGTCGTGCTTATCAAGTTGTATTCCTGTCAGTTACCAAAGAGGCATCTTGCGAATAACCCAAGAAATTATCAACCAATCACTTAGCTCTGTTCCACTTTGGTCTCATCTTATGTTGTTGTAAACAAGTACAATTTTAAAAAAAAAAACACCCTGTCAACTGTTGGATTGTTAAAAATAAACCTAGTTTCTCAGTTCCCATATCAATAAAACGTACGCATACTTTCACTCATATCTGTTCAATTCTTTTTCCCTTATTTTGTTTGATTAGGTTTTCTATCATACAAACAATAGTACTCAATAGAAAATTACTACAAAAATGAATTTATCACAGTGGCTTGAATATAGGACTACTAAGTTTTTGTGAGATGAATATGGATCCATTTTTTTACCAGAAAATAAGAATATCTCCCATAATGTTTTTTGTAGATAGAATCGGCAAAATTTGTCAGCCTTCTCGAAACTCTGGATCTACTTTACCATTTGCAACAGAGTCTAGGGCCCCAACGACTAGAAAATTGAAATTTTTACAATTTAATTTCTGCTGATATGAATCTAAACCTCAGAATAACTAAAACTAGAAGTATTTTGTCTGACGTGACAAAAAGTATGTTTTCCCACAAAATTGTTGCTTTCTCACAATCAAGGAGCAACCCATAAGAAAGTACATAGTCAGAAAGAGAAAGGTTAACCCCATAATGATTTGTAACCATTTTTGAAACTTGTTTCAACATGGTCCCATTATTGCGCACCAAAATGTATCTACTTGTTGATAGTTTTGCAATGTCTCGCACCAAAAAATTCAACTAAACACCCCTATCAATCAGTAACACTCAAACAAGATAGAGATGTCTCAAATGGTCACAAAACAGTTACAATTGTCACGTCAAACAAAATTCGGCCAGATTTTCTCTCATTTTAAAAGCATGTGTGCCAATTATTCTGGAAGAACGCTTGAAGCTCTAATTTATTTTTTTCAGGATAATAGATAGGAAAAATGAAATCAGATGAACAACTCATTTCAGTGTAAATATTATACTTATAATTTAACATAAATATGACATTTTGTATTATACAATTAGTTGACCTGTAATAGATTTAGGTTATCTTTCATCTGGAATGGGAGCACCGTTAACAAAAGAAGATTCCAGATCGTACAATAAAATTAAAGGTAACACAAAAATATATATAGGTATATATATATTTTCATACATAAACTCATAAATAACAATAGAGATGTACATATATACAATGGAACGCGAAAGACATACTGGCACGGAAGCAAATGCAATGTGCACACACAACTAACGATGATAATATTGTTATTCAACTCTGCTCAAGTGTGTAATTGCTAAAAGTCTTCGAGTCTTTATCTAGGCACTGAACAAGGCAATGATACGCAAGTGAGTGCAATGTCCAGCATTCAAAAAATTAATTTTCCGGGGCAATCATACGGTAAGAAATTCAAGTCATTCTAAATTTGTAATCAATATTCAGATCGCCCAGGCATAAATGAGGTACCTACAAAAAAAATGATGAATCTATTTTAAACTGTGCAAGAAATCCTACTAATGCTAGGTACGCAGATCCTAGTAGCAAAAATACGTATCCATATCTCCACTGAAATTCGTCTCTGAAAAATACACATAAATATCGCATTGAATACGTATTTATACTGTTTTAATACTGTATTAGAATATTGTATCCAAATACCGGTAATTATACCAGATATTAAAAATTGCGCGCCACTTGGCTGCGACGGTACGGTACGGGTGAATGTATCCGACAAACTGCATGGACCGAGGCACCCGGGCCTCCCACCATATGCGAGAAACAGGAGCCATTTAACTAGTTCTAGCCACCGCCGCCGCAGCGCTACCTAGTCAACACTTTGCCACACACCCATTTCCACAATCCCAATGCCCTTCTTATCAAAATTATCTGTATGAAAAATAGCCCGGAGGCCACATTCCTTCGACCGTCGACCGGAAAAACCTCCATCAGATCGGCCCTTCGTTCGACTGATACACGCCAGAACCCGGTTTTTCCCGAACTGCAGCAAAAATTTGAAACATGCAATTTTCCTGGAATTTTCTCTATGCCCCTACTGCTTACCTAGAAATGGAAAAAAATGAAAATCGTGTATAAAACTTTCCTTCCACCGAAAAAACCTCTATCAGATCGGCGCTTTGGTCGACTTGTCCGGGCCGGAACCCCGTTCTTTTCGGACTGTAGAGAAAATTCCAAAAATACAATTTTCCTGGAATTTTTTCTGGGCTCCGTCGGCATACCTGGGAATGTGGAAAAATGAAAATCGTCGTGTAGAAAACTTATCCGCCACGGGAAAAACCTCGATCAGATCAACTCATAGTTTCGCGTCGGAACCTCGAAGTTCAAATGCTATTAGAAAAATTCGAAACATACAATTTTCCTGGAACTTTTTCTAGGCAACCATTGCATACCTGAGAGTGGGAAAAAATTAAAATTGTCGTGTAGAAGACTTTCTTTGCGCCGAAAAAAGTTTTCGTTTTCGGGGGGGTTTTTGTTGTGTGCGAAGTTTTTTACCCTACGATTTTCGATTTTCATTTTTTTCCATTCTTAGGTATGCAGTGAAGGCCTAGAAAAAGTTTCAGGAAAATTGTTTTTTTCAAATTTTTTCTAACATCACTTGAACTTTGAGGTGAATCCGCAAAGTATGGCGCCACACAAAAGCATTTTTTCCAAATCCGAAAACGCGTGTTTGCTGTTGATCATTGTCACAGATCTGTGGGTGGAATCAACAGCACTTGCGCCATTTTATCAGGTAAGAGGAATACCGCGGAAGAGCTGTTGATTCCCCCCACAAATCTGTGGCAGAGATCAACATAAAAAATCGGTCACTAAACAGCTGTTGAAACGCGCAACAGAAATTTCCCCCACAATCCAACTTTCACTTTCAAGTTCATTCCTAAAGTTGAACTTCGAACAGCTTGATAGCTTTTTCCCTAGAGACTCTAAGCTTACAAACTTCCAGGTGAGATAAGCCTCACTGAGATCTTCCCCACGATACATAATTGCCTATCGCCTGATTAGAAGGCGCCAATGAGCCCCACGGAGAAAGGCGTCACAGGGATTTCTCCCACAACACACGGCACACGCCTATCACTTGAGTTGAAGGCTTAAACAAACTCTACAAAGATATGTCGGCCAGAGGTCGAGCTCACAATACAGGAAGGGCTGGCACCCGGATTGAGGGGGAACTTGCCATTCTTTGAATTTCGGGGAATATTGAAAAATCTTTTAAGTTTCCTACTTTTAGGTAATGTTCACTTTATAACCATTAGGTCTTTGTCCATCCCTAGTAACAAAACTGTTTCTCCTCTCTCATTTTTCAAAATGGCAGTTGAGACAATATCCCGATCTGCATCGGCCTTTGCGATTAATACCTCAATACCAACTTTTTTCAACTTCTCTCTGATGGCTAAGGTGAGCTTTTATTGTTATGTGAGTTTGAGAGAAATTCAGCCTCCGTTTTTGTGCATTTCATTTCTGACGTAAAATTTATTGTGGCGAATTTTTTTTTTTTTGCTCCTCTAAATTCGTCACCTTCTGACCAACGTATAACAAACGCCGCTTTGCTAGCTTTTCAGGAGACACGAAAATCTGATTTGCGACCGCATCAGACGGACTTTCAGCTTGAAACTTGGATTCTGATCAACTTCCTGCCTTGAATTTCAATGTAATTTCTTTTAAAAAAAACATTTTTGCGCTTGAGATACAACGTTCTCGGAGCATTCTGAGAACCTCTGGCGCTTGTGATTATACGAAAGTTCATCAAACTTAACGGAATTTTTTTCATATTTATTCTTTTTCAATCAAAAACAAAATATTATTTTTGTACATAAATGGAGGCATCTTATTAACTCAATTTTGATAAAAATAACGCTTGTGATACTCTGATCGGAAAGTGACGAATTGTTCCTGGTCATTCCAAATGTTGTTGATACTGAAATTGTAAGCAAAGTCCTGAGGATAAGCGATTATCCGACTTGGCGCTTGTGATAGTTTGCTCTCAAATAGCGCTTGTCATACAAAAGTTCATCAACTTCAAAAAAGCATTTTCCATATTGATTTATTTTTATTCTGAAAAAAAATGTTATATTTGAAATGACGAGATACTCTTCCATATGAAAATAATTTAGCTTCAAGTCATTCCAAGGGTTGCTGTGACAAAAATTGTAAACAATCAGAAAGGTGAGCGGTTGCTGAACTTGGCGCTTGTGATACTCCTCTGCCAAATGGCTCTTGTGATATGAAAGTACATCAACTTTAATCGATTTTTGTTCATATTTCTACCTTTTTGTTCTAAAGAAAAAGTATTATTTTCGTACATAAATGCATCTCATTATTTCGAAACTATTCATAACTCAATTTCAGTAAAAATGGCGCTTGTGATACTTTGGCCGGAAATTGACAAATTGTTCTTGGGCTTTTGTGGTCGAATGAGCATGATAACCGCCAAAAACAAAAGGTGATTGCTCCCTGTAGGTACACCATTTAAAAGCACAGGATACGTACTTGTTGACAATAGCTCGCAAGGTATCAAGTTTCGGCTAATTAACAGAGGTTAAAAAATAGCCACCGTCAATGACATGTCAAATTTTCTCCTTAAATTTTTTATTTTCGATTATACTTGCGGAAAACAATGACATAACCCGCGATTTCTTACTTTTTCTGATCATAATATTAATTACATAGAAGCAAATGCAATGTGCACACACAACTAACGATGATAATATTGTGATTCAACTCTGCTCAAGTGTTTAATTGCTAAAAGTCTTCGAGTCTTTATCTAGGCACTGAACAAGGCAATGATATGCAAGTGAGTGCAATGTCCAGCTTTTGAAAAATTATTTTTCCGGGGCAATCAAACGGTGAGAAGTTCAAGTCGTTTTAAATTTGAGGCTCAATTTGATTTTATCAGGTGCTGGTTTACCTACTTGCTTTTGAAGATACTAAAAAAAGAATAGGTAAGATGAACAAAGAGATTGAATAATCTGTGTGTAATAAAATTTTGACTGTATTTTAATCCTTAGGCCGAGTAAATGTTTAGTTTTTCAGTGAAATAGGAGGGTTACTTGGAGAAGTATGTACAAATTTAGACGCTAGACATTGCAAACCCTCTCTTGAGTACAATTCTTTCTTGCTAAGCAATATGTACAATATTAAATACATTCGGACTATTTACAGGTAAAAAATAAATACTGTAAGAACGGTCTAATTCCACACTCCCTCGAGAATCTGCATTTATTTTAAGTACAAATACTTAGTCACCTACTCTCTTATGACTGCTGCACGTTTCTTCGGCTGGAACTCTTCAATCTAAATTTTTGTCCTTTCCAATCTTCTGCCTGTCCATCAGTCTCTAAAACCGAGGAGGCTGGTTTGGTACTGGCTAAAACTATTATATTCAGTGAAAACGGATTTCTTTGATACACTGAAAAAACTAAAAACCCATTAAAAAGATGCTTAAAAGTTTGAAAAAAGGGGCAGAAACAGAAAAAAAATTACAAAATCATTTTTTTCTCTTTTGAATAGGCTTTGTTTCTAAAATACGAGTAATTTGGTTAATGTATAAATCATCATATGGATTTATGCTGGATACAAATTGGAAATATTTTAAAATTGATGAGACAATGAGGTTATGTGCCAGACATAGACCTCAGAGTTACCAAAATAAAACTTAAGAGCCTTCACGGCTAACTCGGGATTTACAGATTAAAATTTTGCGGGAGGCACAATAAGATTCAAAGGTAAAATAAAGGACAAAACTTACAAACATTGACATGACACGGTACAGAGTGAGTAGGTATACTCTTTTTCTTCAATAGAAATTAAACTGGTTAATTAACAGAAAGAGTAAAACATAATAAAATTAAAACAACAAGTGCTTAACAAGAAAGAAAGGCTAAAATAATAAAACAGGTATCAAACGATACAAAAAATAGTTTACAATTTTTATAAAAATATATATTTACCATTGCAAAGAGGAATATTTTTAGTCCAGATATGTTCAGAGTAGTTCCCAAATACGGAACAAAAAAGCCACAATGTTAGGTTTTAATTTCCCTTTCTCCTTAAGAAGTAGCGGAAGATCTACCTTAAGGAGACAATTAAAATTTAGTTATCTAAGAGATAGGCTTCTTATCAGTTTGATTGTTGAATCTTGATATAACATTGGAAAAAACTGTATTTATATACTTTGGGTGAAAACAAAGCACACCGTTAATTAAAATGGAACAGTCTGGCTAACTGCGTGATAATAAATAGGTGTTTCATTGGATTCGATTAAAAAAACAATGAATAAATAAATAAATAAAAACATAGATGAATGAATAATACTATATTTTATAGTGGGGACTTCAGGGATTCAGCCACCTGAACATCAAAGCAGGGTTGGTCCCATATCAGATAAACTTGAATGATGCAGTTATGACTGGATTGCAGATTTTACTTCGAATTTTATCAAATCAACTGATCCATTTTACAGTAGCCCCAAAAGGCTGAAATTATACATTAGAGAGAAGTTGGTTTTTTTTTCTGCTCTTCTCCACCACACTTATACGGACCAGATGGCAAATCACTGATGCCACCACAGATAAAACAATTGAAAAACATACAGCAATCACAAGATGGGTAATTTTAGAGATGAGTGGATAAATGCAGAGGCTGATGTTAGTATCATACAGGACTTCAGACATCCACTCACAGGAAAAGAACCGCATATTCTGTGCCCTCCAAAGGAGAATTTTGCATAACCGTCAATTTTACATCAAGTTACCGGCAGATTTTGGACTGGGTCTCATTTAATCAGGTTTGAATAACTACTAGGAGAGTTGCGATTCAAAGTTTTGAAAATAAGGCTTTAGATTACTAAAACATACATATATACTCACTAGTCTGAGACAAATTCCTTTTCCTATTGGATGCATTTTGGTCACAAGTAGCTGGCCATCATCTGTGAGTGGCATCCCAAATAATGGTCAGGTACTTATGGCTGAAACATGTCGGATTGGAAAGGAGATTTTGTCCCAGACTAAAGATATGTTACATATTTTAGTAATTGAAACCTTGTCTGGTACTTTCTGAAAAAAAAAGAATTATCCAGGCTTACAGTGTTGACTCATCCATGATGATACATGCTCGTAGATAAGGATTTTACACTCGTATATTTGCTGCGAGTAAACAAATGAAAAATAAGAGTATTGAAACCCTAACCTTGGACGATTAATTCTTATATTATTAGAGCAATGTTAAAAGTAAAATTAAACTGAGAATGTAAGAGGAAGAAATAATTGAGACTATGAAGGTAAAAATCAACTTTTAAGAAGTGATTTAAGTAATGATGAATCTGTAGAGAGAGATTACTGGAATTTAAGTTATAGTAAAGAGAACTATAATACCTTGAGAGAAGTGAACCTTTTTTCCTTCGTTTGATCTTCACTTTTTTTTCTTGAAAGAACATAAAAGCTTTTAACACATCAATGTAACAAGTATCAACTTGTTGAATCATGGGCAAACTGATTCAACTCATTTTTAGAACAAACCATGGGAAAGGTTAAACTAGACGCAGTCTTAAAAAATTTAAGGGAGGAGGCAGATATACAGTACAAGCGTAAAATCTTACTACTCACTTAAAATTTTTGAGTAAATGCATTCATAGACAGCTGATGATTAATATAGATAAAAGATAATTTAAGTAACAATTGAAACTTCATTCAAGAAAGAAAATGAAGACAAAAAATACATATGAAAATAGATTTCGAGCAGGCACTTAAGACCTTACAATATGTCGTAGATATTCTTCGCAATTGAAGGGACAGGCTGAAATTTAAGCTTATTTTAATTCCTCACAATTATACATCTATTTTAAAAATTTGGATCTCCTATGAAGCATCCATGGACGAAGAAGCTTCCGTGAATGAAGGCTCGTAAACAGTTGCGCTTAAAATGACACTGTTATTGATACAATACATGAGGGTTCTTTTTAATTTATCTGAATTGTTTAAAAAAATATACTGCATCAAATGATATTGTGTGACGTGCAGAAATTTGTATGTAAAAATTACCCTTTTGGAAACTTTGCAATTTACATTCACAGTATTAAACTTGAGGCTTACTAAGTCCTATGTTGCAGAAGGATCGAAATAATGATCTGTTTTTAAGGACTGAAATGATGTGTTACTACAGCTAGAAGGTTCTTGCTGATATTTTGGTGAGGAAAATTTCATTCATACATCTAACTGAGATATGGATATTTTTCTTTTAAATTTTCTAAAATTATCTTGGACTGAAAGAAAAACATGAATTGAAATCAAAGCCTCTGACAGGGCTCCAATTTTATTATTTAACCTGAATTTCAAGCCTTTTTTCTTTTTTTTCTGAATTTTCTGAATTTCTAAAATTAAGCTCTACAATGATCGTGACTTCCGACTAAAATTGTACAAAATAAATAAGATACAACATTCCAAAAATCATGCATGATGGAAGTATTATAAACGCACAGAAATGTTACCAAAATGCATTTGTACAAACTCGAAGCAACAAAGAAACCTGTGGTGATAGTGATTGGAAACTTAGGCCAATGCCAAACTTTGTTAGAAGTTTCAAGGGATATCACAGTAATCTTTTGCCAAAACAAGACTTGATGCAAAAAAGAAAGCTCAACATAGCAGATCATTCTGCACAGTACGGCGCTGAGTTAAATCAATGCAATCAACAGTGATATGCGGCGGCTGCCAAGAAGAAAAACTTCAGGCATAATTTTCTACCAACATACTATGGCACTGTTTCTGACATTCAGGTTGTATCGTCTAATTTTTCGCATGATTTTGTCTTATTTCCTTGGTTTAGTTTTGCGCTGGCTTCGGGGTTGTCTTCAACTCCGCTGCTCGTATCAATATCAGCTGGGCTCTGAAACAAACACATCAATGTTAACCAAAAGCTACTCAAGGCTGCCGTTTGCAACTCATAGGCGCCAGAGCTAGGGTAAACTAGAACCAAAGCGGGTACTCACATTGCTAAAAATGGACTATCCCCTCATCCAGATCGTTCAGACTTAGAGTGTTTAAATGGGCGATGCTGTTGCTGTTAGTCTGCTTTTCCTTGAATTTTAGTTAATTTTTTTAAATTTTATTGATTTAATTAGCATTTTGATGCTCTGATCTTTGGATATTTCAAGTTTCAGCAAAACTGCACTGGTAGTTTTCGAAAAATTTACCTCTAAAATCCGCTAGAATTCCTCCTATGCTTCGCTCATGGACGCATTTTCACGCTCTTCAGCTTCAAATCGCATGACTAATCAGCAAATAGATAGTCCATTTTTTTATTGGTCGATTGCTTCTCCGTTTAAGAAGGGAATGCAAATGCCTGCTCTGATTCTAGGTTACCCAAGCCAGAACCATGCAATTGTATAACCTGAACCTCGAGTTAGGTTAGAAGCGGTTCTGGTATAACCAACCCAATTGTAGAATTGATACACAGAGGGTGAATTTGATTTCTGACAGGGAAACAATTTATTTGCAAAGGAACATTTCAAAAAGGAACTAAGATTTTCCTTTAGCAGGATGGTGAAAACTTGTCACCGATTTATAAAACGATAATAATTTGAAGTTTCTAAACCAACTATACTTTATGGATTCCATGCTCAATACTGAAGTGATGTTGATAATGATGATCAGAGGCACGTTAGGAAATTCCAAGTTGAAGAGAATTGAAGAGGAAAAGAAAAAATTAAAATACTCGAATTTTCTGTATGATTTCAGTTCACTTAAGCTTCCTATTTGATTGCGCAATAATGAGCAGTATTTATCAGGAGATATGCAGTACAATGAAAAAATCACGGAAATCAAGTATGCAAAAAGGATTCAATAAAATCTACAAGCTAAAACAGTACAATCTGCACAGCATAAAATGCATAAGTTCTGCAAACCTCCACCATCAGCTACATCGTATCTACATGTAGAAATTGCAAGCTTATCCTTGCACTAACTGCTGAGGCGGTTTTAGGAGACGGGTGACCTAATCAAAAGGAAGTTTTCAAAAACAACAAACAAAAGCAAGAAAAGAAGCTGATTCTTCTCAACCGGGCAGAAAACTGACCATACAAATGGTTCAGATCTAAGTATGAGGAATGGATATTATATCGTTGCTAAAAAGAACCGGATCAGAAAAAAATTCAGACACTGTGGCCTGATTATTAAAACTATGTAGAAGACTTGACTAAGTCCTATCTTAACCATACAATATATTGCATTTTGATGCGTTATCGTGCTGGTTAAACTTTCAATTATCAGCCTGCTGTTTTTACAAAAGATAGTGCTATCAAGGGAGGTGTCTATTAATTCAAATGCAATACCTCATTCAATGCTGAAGAATCTAGTAGTTGCGAGTTGAGAGTTGAATCACCGAAACTATCATCACCTAGGAACAAAAGAGGCAAAGCATTCACAAGCGTGCAGCAATCAATATTGAACAAAATCAGAGGTGCAATTTCTGCTTAATTGAGAAGAAGAGGAAGAAGTAGATGACTTTAGATCTTAAGCATTATTTTATTGTTGTAAGCTTGAAATTCAATAATATACTTATTTTTAATGCTTCAATTTTTTTTTCATGACAAAATATTGAAAAAAGTAAACCATATTGGGGTTATGTTTAACATAAGATCACAACTTTTGATGCAATGATAGCATAGCGTTTTTTTCTTAAATTAGGGTTCAAAGATTACCATTAGATTTTGGAAGTTAAAGTTTCACCAAGATTTTTTTCTATTTTCTTTCTTACTTCA
Source organism: Bemisia tabaci (assembly GCF_001854935.1). Taxonomy (NCBI): domain Eukaryota; kingdom Metazoa; phylum Arthropoda; class Insecta; order Hemiptera; family Aleyrodidae; genus Bemisia; species Bemisia tabaci. The sequence goes on from NW_017552810.1 coordinate 421,767, forward strand.
TCTTTTTTTTTTATTTTTATTTATAAAATGAAGTTTTAACCCTGATTTCATTGCTCAAGTAGCAGAATCTGCACTGTTTTTAATGTTATTCTATCACAGCATTCGGTTTGTTTAGAGCAAGAAAACGGCATGCAAAGAAAATTCAAACCAACTGTTGAGCATTTTTGAAGGCTGTTTTGATAATATTTACAGTAATTACAGCAATCCATTGACAAACACAATGGATAATTTCGAAAACTTTCAGCCAGGCAAATTTAGAGCGCATTTGAAGGGAGAGAACAGATACAGGCAGAGATGTATCGATGATTGGCTCAGTTACTTTAGATTTCGTGGAAGTTCTGAGCTCCAAGAAAAAAAAATGGTAGATGACTTGAAATATCGGCAAGAGTGGTTTTATTCGCCTCTAGCACTAAGAATACAACTCGTATTAAACTATAAGACTTGTTGACTCCGTTCAAAAACCAATTTTGTGCGCATATGAGAAACCTTGAGTCAACATGGACCTCCAACACTACACAATTGGCAACAAGTGCAGCAGAGGCTGGACATCCTAAATTGGCAACAAGATCTCTTCCATCCAAGTTGCTACCACTTTTTTAAATTTTAAAGGTCTCCATGGTGCCACAGCAAGAAAAAAACACAGTTATTCTACCGTTACAACGGTAGTAATGTCACACGGGATTCCACGGTAGTAGAACCGTGGATTTTGATTCTTGTACAATGTGCACGGAGACATGACCGTGTTCACCGTAATATGACTGTGGGCACAGACATACTATTATGAGCATGGTTATGCTACTGTGCTCATCAATGATGATACCAAAATCCACGGTTCCACTACCGTGGAATCCCGTGTGACATTATTACCGTGGTAACTGTCAAATAACCATGTTTTTTTTCTCCGTGCAGATGTGTATACTCTCCCTAGAAAGGTTCCGAGAGCGAATGGATATACACACTCGGCGATACCTAGACTTGTAATGCTGCACATATTTTGTATTAAAACTAGAATTTGATTTCAATAGTCCACTTGTGAAAAAAGTTGACAAACGAAATGCAAAACTATTTAAAATCTCTCTTTGAAAGGAACAACATTTTCTCAACTGTTAATTTTCCAGGAGGAAAGTTTTTTGAACCAAATTTATCAGTATTTTGCAACAGAAAAACAAAACTACAATATATTAAATAACTCAAACAGATAAGCATAAAAAGAAATATTTTCATCAAATCTCGAGGCAAGAGACCGATGTCCCTAAGTAACAGCACGGGCGTTTCTTCTCATGATTCTTCGCAAGATTTTGTAGGGCTCAGGCTTCTCTCCCCCATATAACTGGGCGCTTTAGGTCATGTTATTCACTGTGAAGCATTGAACTAACACAAGTTCAAAACTGAAAAAGTTCGATAAATACCTTGAGAATTTTGGAACTTCTGTCGTAATTCGTGCATTGCATGTAACTGCTCCCTAGATCTTTGAACTTCCCGCCTTAACTTCTCCCTTTCTTCATCCCTTTCGGTCATTATATTCTGCAAAAAAGAGGACAGAGATAAAAAATTTAAAAATGAATAGTGATATTTGTTACAGAAAAATGGGAAAAAAAGAAAAAAATCCGATAGAAAGGACTACGCACAGAATTTCAAGAGTTTGGCGCAGGTTAAATTTTGATATTATTTAAAACAGTGTTCCGCACAATCTCCTGATTATCAATTAAAAATTGAACGTTCTCTGTGCTATTTTCAAGAAAAGCAGGGCTGAAAAAAGTACCTACAAACGTATACACGTGTTTTTAAATGAAAATCTGGGACTGTTGCTATGTACATGTGTAGACGCTTTCGTCGTTTAGAGGAATTCGATTTTTCTTGTCTGTTTACCAGCCTGCAAGGTAACAAAAGATCTTCTCCATCACCGATACCATGTTGCAACGCTCCTACTAGGTATTGCATGTAAAAGTTCCAAAAAAATCACATTTCAGCTCCACTTTCCTCCGGATAGGCACATGGAGAGCTTGATTTTAAAAGCTCAGTATGCTCAGAGAGTCGTGAAAATATTATCAAAAAACATCGAATTTAGCCAGCGCTTAATTTCTCAGTATTCCGTTAGTAGTCCTTTTTAATTCTCTATACTGCTCAATTATTAAGATGTCTAATTTTACACAAGGAAACCATTACATCAAAATGAACAAAATGAGATGTAACTCCTTTCAGGTAGAATAAAGAAAATCGTTTTCCTTTCGGGTGGTTTCAAAAGCGTACAGATACGATGCTCTCATCTCAATAGAAAACATTAAAAAATTAAAGAATGGTGCACTCATGAGATCACAATCTAATGATTCTAAACTTGACTTGGAATAGAGTTATTCATAAGTTGACCATTATTACTTACAAGTAACTGGGAAAGGTGATTATTTAAACTAGTTGCGATTGTTTGTAACTGTGTTGTTGATACACTGGGGAACTTGGCACTCTTTGAATGAGCTGTAACTGCATCTTCCTCTGTTACAGACAGCGCTGAACTCACGGCTGCTGATAATTGATTAGCTGTAACATACAACAAATTAATGATATTAAAATACAAATAAAGAGAAAATAGTTCAACTGGTTAATTTTTAAGATTCTCTTGAGTCTTGGAGAAAGTCTGATGAAAACAGTTTGAATTTTCAAAAAAATTGCCTTTTTTTCAGCAGTACCTTTAGGAACTGAAAATAGTAAGGCTGAAAAAAATCTGAAACATAAAAATTATTTTTCGTTGATGCGTGATTTCATTGATTTGGTAACCCACCTTGCATTGTTAATTTTCTTGCTTGGTTCCCGTAAATTTTTAAATAAATACTTCCAGTTTTCAAAAATCTCTTTCGTAGGACCCCTAGCATGGTGCATAGTTATAGAGGGGGTGGCTTACTGAGCAGAAAATCTAGCTCTATTATTTAATATAAAAAAATCATATCATGCTACAAACCTTGATTTACAGCAGCTAAAATTAATTCAGCAGCCTCTTTGTCCATCGCAGGTTCTGATGCCATCTCAGCAAATGTTTCGAACTGATCATGAGGAACATGCAAAATATCTGCCACTAGCTTCTGTTTTTCTGCTAACGCTTGCCTTATCATGTCATCTTGCCGTCTTAATTTTTCTGTGGGAAAAATTACACATGACAATAAAAAATCAAACTTTTGGGGACTTAAAAAAATTGCACACTTCCATTGAGTAAAAATAAAAGGTAAATCGCAAAATTTAGAATCTATGTATCCATCATCGAATGAAGAATTGTCAGCTATTGTCTTTCTCATAGGATGATTTGAATTTTTAGTAGCCAATAATGTATATTTAAAAATAAATACGCAAGATAAAAGAGAAAAATGAAAAGAACATGCTTCATTTAAATAAATGAAACCTTAGGCCAGGTATAATGCTCCAGATTTTATATTCTCGTAGAAAAGAATTTTATTTTTAAGACATTTTTTACAATGCAACCTTCAAAAGCTAAAAAATAAAAGAAGATTATTTACAGGATTGAAGGGACAACTGCCCAGTAATGACCTCTTGTCACAGACTGGCAAAACAAGCAATTACGAGAAATAAACCCAATTCATACCTAAAGGTGTTAGTATAGGTTCCGCAGTCTGGACCGACCTCTGCGAGATTATCACTTGGTTAGGATGAATTAATTCGTTCTGCTCCTCGGTTAATCTCAAAGGATCAGCAACACTGCTTCCTATAACCCATCACCATAAATTAGGCACATACACCAAAAATGCTCATTTTAAGAAGGCTAAGCCATGACTTTAGGCAAATTTTCACCAGTGGATTTGGTTGAAGTTTTCAACGTACTGTCAACCTCCGTTACAACAAAATGAAATTCCCTCCAGGTGCCGGTGCGCCTACAACATTAGGTTTTCATGTTGGCAGCACTGACGACTACATCTAAAATTCTCGACCCACCTCCACAGGTGGATTGAAAGTGGATGACCAAAAAGTGGATGAACGGCAAATGTTGACCAAAATTTACCAAGCAGCTGAGATTAGTTGAAAAAGCCGACCAAATCCACTTGCAAAAATTCGCCTACAGCGTAATATAAAAAAATCCACTGTCAGTCATAGATCATACGACTATAAATTCCTTTAAAAGCTGAAATAGGATAGGGATTTGATTATTATCTCAACAGGATTTAATGCAGTTTCTAAAATTATTTTTCACACAGTTTTTAAGCAATAAAAGTCTCTTAATTTCAAAAGTTAATCAAGTTTGATGCTGTTTTTAGTTGTGAGCTCATGTGGTAGGTATCGAACAAACTTACTCAGAGAGAGAAAACCTTCTAAATTTTTTTAGGATGTACCTCTGACCTCTGAATTTCAACTTACTATGAATGAGTCGTACTTCTGTTGGATGAAATCGAAGAAACAAAAGGAGCTGCCCTTACTTCTTAAAAATGACAGTAAGAAAATACTGATGGTAAATGATACAGGAATGAAACAATGACATTTGTTCATTTTTTTTTCTTTCTTTCTGTTTAGGTCACAAGAGTAAAAAATGTGTGAATAAATAGAAAAGGCATTTTCAATTATTCTATAATAGACAAGGGTATGTTCCTGCAGAACATTTTAAGGAGTCTACTTTCAGATATATTTCAACCAAGTATGTATGAATAAATATGTACAAATAATATACAGAAGCAAGTGAAAATAGAAAATACTTTTTCAATTTCCAGTAAGCAAGTAAGAGGGATTTTGCTAAAAATTGACTATATTGCTTCATTAGACTGATGTTGCTAAAAACTCTTCTCTATTCTATGTTCATTCATCTTAATTCAACATAATATCAGGGTTGTTTTTATCAATTTTCCTTAAACTTAGAGAGTTAAGTCAAAAGAAGAGTGCTAGAAAATGCTAGTTGTGGCAGTGCTAGTTTCTACCGATTAAAATTACATCAGATTGTTACTAAAAATGTAACATCACAATCACACTAGTTAAATTCGGACTTTTTACTTGAGGTGCTGATTTTTATACTAAGCTAATACTTTTGATTAAAATTGAAGCAATTTTAAAATAATTTTATTTTCATGCAAGTTAGACCACAACCAGTCTTGCATAGCTATAAAATGGTCCCTGCAAAAAATTTAATTCCAGCACTAATGTGACCACTGAGCTACAACTAATTTTTATCATCCGGGTTGCAGGTGCTTAGCCAAATGATTTATACAACTTTACAAGATCTTTCATTGATCCCATAAAGTGACAAAACCAAGTCCATGATAATGTTTTGCCAAATCCATCTGATGAGTTTAGTAATTTATAAAGCAAAGTTTTGGACAAAAAAATACTGTACCTAATTTTCTTGAAGCATTATCTGGGTGATGAGAATCTACTTCAAAACTTGGACTAGTGGGGGAGGTTTCATTCTCATTACTATTGCTAACTGATGATGTGCCTGTAGCAGGTACGGAGAGCAGGTCATTATTATTTGAGCTGACTGCAGAGTCGTTTCTGCAAAAAAAAAAAAGAACAACAAAGCGGTTATTAAAACAGTAAACTGAACAGAAACAAATGATGAATTTTTAATTGATGGCAAAAGTATAGAAGGAAAAATTTGAGGATTAACATGATGAGACAGTAGTTTTTTCCGATTAATTCTCATGAGCTAGGTATATCTTCTTCAAGTTCAAGTTTTTTGTCCCATTGATTCCCATAAACATGGTGTCTACAGAATCAGCTGAAAAAAAGTCACTAAAATTTTTGCTGACCAAAAGCAGGTAAATCTCGAATCTACCCCCAATGAAAAAGGGGTGGCTAATAGATCTGACCATGGCGTAGGTATCTCACACCCTACCTAGTTCATTGTAGTTCAGTCTTGGACCCTTTGATAGGTCCACTTAATCAGTGCTTCATTAAAATTTTACCTCAGATTTTATGAGAAACATCCTCCCTCCTTTCTTGCATTGGCAGGATCTTCCGAGACCAAATGGCGAACGCCGAATGAACCTTCAGGCATTGCCGAATTCCCCGTCGGTAATAAAATACACATTTTCTGGAATATTTTTCTCGCGATTTTCCGAAGAATTGTAGTTGCCATTAAATCTAGCGTCAGGGCCGGATTTAGGGGGTGGCCACATGGGCCGCGGCCCATGGCGGCAAATTTAGAGGGGGGAAAATTTTGCAATTTTTTTAAATGTAGGTATAAAAAAAATCGGATTTAGAAAAAAAAAGTACAAACGAGATACGGCAACAAAATCTCTCATTTCCCCAGAGTGTAGTAATTTCTATGTTGTCGTCTTTCGGTGATACAAGAGACAGCGCGGCGCGGCGCAGAGAGCAATGATGACGAGGACTTGAGATAAAAAGAAGCCCTCGGCGCGGCGGTCGGCATGTCATGAAACACAAACCTAGTAGCGCCTACAAAACTGCGTGAATATTTCACGCATTGCGTCGAACACAGTGCCGTCAGCAGCGCAGCGGTTGGCGTGAAACGCATAGCGCCTACAAGACTGCATGAATACTTCACGCATTGCGCCAAACACGGTGCAGTCAGCGCGGCGCGGAGGTGGAAGTTGAATTTATTAACCCCCATTAATGTTTGTTCTTCCACAATATTTTCGTTCATTTCTTATAAATGCAAGGCATTGTCCACACAGAGATAGGTTGACGGAACTTAATTTTTGCGCAAAGTTTCGTGAACTTTGCTAGTAGTGTTGATAGGACTTTCGCAAAAAATGTGCCCAACAAGAGTAAACGCGTCTTATGCATCCCTTTCCCTCCGGCACGTTCACTTGATGGTTTTTTATTGACGTCTCAAAACGACTGAGAAGGGGGCGGCAAGTAAGTAAATCCGGCTCTGTCTAGCGTCAGCAAAAATTCAAACGAAAACTATTGATACACTGTTTCAAAATTGGACATTTTATCGAGAGGAATTTCACAACCTTTGAATGCTCACACGGCGCACAGTGGATCGAGTCAATCAGAGGGGTCGGACATGAAATTTTCGACTAAAACTGCAAATTTTGATGTTCATTTTGTCACATTTTGAAGTTCGAGAGGTGTCCCTGAAAGAAAATTTCACGAGAAAACCAGTGGAACCACTTATAGAACCTCAAAGTTTTGTATTAATTGAGTTACAAGCGTTTAAAGTTTCCGAATTTTGCCCGACCTCTCCTATTGACCCGATTCACCGTGCGGCGCACTTCCTTTATTCGGCATATTTCCTTCGGCAGACCTCTGCATGGAAGTTGAAAATAGGGCATAAGAAAAGAGAAATTAATTACAGTTTTGGACTTACTCTTTGGTTTTCTCCTGAGATGCAGCATCCAAGTCTTGGAGAGGTGGGGCGGAGAGTTCCGGCCTCCGATTCTTGCCATCCCGATTCTGATATGCTATGGCCGCATCAGAGATGTGTTTGAACCATCTGAAACAGAAGAAAACGCCCTTCAATTAGCGATCTGGTTTGCACTCAACAATAATTAATTTCCTGTTGAAAAGACAATATTTACGAGCTGAAATATTGCAACGCTGGAATGCAGTTACGTTCTTTTCACCTGAGAAACGACATCCTCGGCGTCACGTGTGAACCGCATTTCAATTCTTGAAACCGAAAGCTTTTTCCTTCAGGCAAAACCGTCGAATGGCGCAAGTAGCTCACATAGGTTTTTTTTTTCAAATTTTTTTGGGCTTCTATTTTTTTAATTACCAAATTAAAAATTTAGAAATTTTAGTTAGGGGGAATTTTAATTAGAAATACAGACATATCAACGGTGAAACTCCCAAACTACGCTCCTACTTTAATTTTTTGAGCGAGAACAAATCAACATGATTTCCTGAAATTCCTTCAGAATTTGTTTTGTGAGGAGAGGAAGATCACGAAAGTTTTTAAGAGTTGACGTTGAGCAGTTTTCCATTTAAATGATAAAGCATGACAGGAAGTCTGCAACGTCGCAAATCGAAATACGTGGTTTGGGAATTTCACCGTTCGTTACAGAAAACATTGTTTTTCTTCCGTTTAATTTTACTGCAAAATATCAATTTTAGGTCACGCGGCCGGCTTGATACACACATCCCGATTGTTTTACACGCGTATCAATGGGCAAACCACTGTTGCCAACCTTCAGAACCCCCGCGGCTTCCGAACGGAAAATTCCAGGAAAAACCGAAGAGGTCGCGATCGGCATCTCCAAAACCATCGGTTAAATCGGAGNGGGGGGGGGGGGGGGGGGGGAGTCGGAGGAATAAAAATTATTTGGGTCATCCGTCAGCGATTTGGCGGTGCGCCGAGGGAGTCCCGTCCCGGACGAGTGTTGACCCGTGCAATAGACCCTCCTCCGCACTCGCCATTGTCGAAAAGAAACGTTTCGAGCGTGGTTTTCGGCGTGTCTCGCGACCTCCCGCTTCCTCCAGTGGCGTGGCGTGAAAGATCGATTATCGATATCTCGCCATTTGAAGCTATGGTAAAGAATCGATTACTAAGGTGTTCCCTGATAATCGATCTTTTTCATAGGTTTGAGTGGCGTATCAATCGATATATCGCAAAGCACACCACGCCACTGGCTCCCTCCCTTAAATAGGTGAGCTTGCAATGACGCAGAATGGGTGATTAGGAGGGACTGGAGGGGATGCATGAATGACGAGAGACTGTCATTTCGCGGCTCGGATTATCGCCGCCGCGTCTTGCCGAGATAGCCAGACTGTGAACTTTCGGTGTCTCGGATCTGCCTTGCTAAGGAAAAACGTCTGGCGGAAATTCAGACGTTGCCTTTCCTCCGATAAATTATTAATTTTCGGAATTTTTTTTTTAATTTTTCAAGAGAATTTGGATTACATTTTGCAATACGGAACCACTATATCTGGCTCTTCCATAAAAGCACATGCATAGAGAAACCAATGGCATGTAGTTGTTTCTAAAATAGGCCAGAAATAGTGGTTCCTCTTCCTCATTGCCAAATGTAATCCAATTTAATTTGGTACCCTTGAATTGCATTTTCAAAAAAGGAACCACGATCATTCCAGCGTCGCTAAGACTGTGCAATAGTTTTTACTCCGCAAATATAAACTGATCATCTGAACAAGCTTTATCTTTACACCCAATAAACTATGAATTTAAGAAGAAAATTACCTTTGTAAATTTAAATTTTTGCAAAGTATGTAAGTTGCACAATTCTAGCAACATTGCAGAACTCCTGGTTCCCTTCTGCAAAATGCAATCCACTTGGCCTAAAAGATCGAGAGCAAATATCCATACCCTAAGAATTCAGTACTTTTTCAGTACCACCGATTGACGAAATTCGAAAAATTTGAATTTCTCGCTTAAATTACGTCAAAAAGGACAACAAATTCCGGACCTTCTTGCGGAATTCCGCACTTTTTCAGTACTTCCGGACCGCCCTTGAAAAATCAGCACTATTTCCGGACTTTCCGGAAACTCCGGACTTGTAGACACCCTGCTAAGTCTTACAACACTGTTCAGGAATACGAAAAGCGACTTTAGAACAACTGGGTGTCGCAAACCTCCCTAACCATGGTCAAAATTCCCAAATTCCCTTCAGAATTCCCTTAATTTTCCCTGAATCTTGCAACACCGTTTACGGAGAGCGACTCCGGAACAACCGGGTGTCGATAGGACGTTCTTCCTTAGGAAATGAAGGTGAGCACGACCCACCTGACTTTCTGGCAACAGCTATGAAAACAGGGTTAGAATTGACGTCGCGGTCGTATCCATCGCTCGTCTCTTAAAACAAATCGAGTGCTGTAACTTGAATGAGAGTAATTTACAAATTCCCCCACCTAAATGTAAACCACCCAACCGCGACCCACATTCGAGTGTTCGTGATGCATGAGCATGAGCGCCTTCATGACCGCCGTCCACACTTGATCGACTAATTCTCTCTTGAAAAATTCAGGATGGAGTTCAATTCGCCATGTAAGAAACCCATGACCATTACTAGTAGGGTTGGTGAGACTTACCTAGAAATCCCATTTACATGACGTGATACTGGACACCCACCAGCGGGCTGATTATTGAAATTGACAGACAAAGCCATAGACAAAGAACACGGGAAAAAAGTGTCGGGGGTTATCCCCTAAAGTTGTAGTACTACCCCAATTTGTCGGATGAAATGGACATTTCCGATTAATTTTGGGAGCACCGCAACTCAAGTTGGGGTGGTAACTCAACATTTGGGTTAGTAACCTAATTTATCGGGATACTACCACAATTAATTGGGATACTACCACGATTAATCGGGGTGTTACCACAATTAATTGGGAATGTCCATATTATCATCCAACAGTTGGGACTTAGCCCCTACCTCTTTTTTTCCCGTGAGGACATAGGGATCATGGAGCGATTCTGTTGGTTGAAAAGGGTGGCTGTTATGGACTAAGAGGGAAAATGATGGGATGACTATAGGGTGTCTCGTGGGTTGCCATTAATTAGTCTATTACCTACCTTCTTTGCCCATTGCGTTGCAACCACCCGCTTCAACCGATAGGATTACTTAATTTTCAGTTTGTATGTAGCTTTGTCTAGCAATTTCAACTATCAGCCCGTTGGATCCTGATTGTGCTCTGTTTCACAAGCTACTGTTTACTTCCGACCAGATTGAATTTGTTGGCCCTCCCGGCGCGAAAATCGTAACCCGTGGACAGTCAATGGGAGGGAGGGGGAAGAGAATGGCTTCGGCGCACAGTGGATCGAGTGGATTACAGAAGTTCGACATGATTTTTTTGACAAAATCTGTAAATTTAAATGTTAATTTTGTGAAATTTAAAAGTTTAAGGGGTGCTTTCAAAGGTAAATTTTACAAGGAAACCGACGGGACCACTTTTAAGACCTCCGCGTTTCGGAATAATGGAGTTGTGAGCTTTGAAAGTTTCAAAATTTTGTCCGGCTTTTCCGATCGACTCGATCCAGTGTGCGGCGGAGGAAACCGTGGACCGGAACCGGGTCCGCGTTGGCGGGCGGCCGAAAATTCAGCGGACTAATTAACCGGACTCAACGGTCACCGCTCACCGCTCACCGGGGACAAAATTCATTGTCGCCGTTGGTCAACGTGACGGTGACGCTGCTGCCCGCGTCAATTATTTCAAACCGCCGGCGCCGCCGGAAGTAAGAGCTCCACTGACTCTCGTCCCAGTTTTTCTTTTCATCTTCGGTGCATCTGCCAAATTGATGCTTTGCTTTTTCTTTGCTTCAAATTGGGTCCGGAGCCCCCTGGGTGCTACGCGGCCCTAGAGTCCCTTTATACTGAGAGTCAAGACAATTTGAATCCATTTCTGATTGGTTCCCGTATTTTAGGCCTCCACAGTGTCACAAACGGGAATAAAGATTACATTTTTACCAANGTCGGAGGAATAAAAATTATTTGGGTCATCCGTCAGCGATTTGGCGGTGCGCCGAGGGAGTCCCGTCCCGGACGAGTGTTGACCCGTGCAATAGACCCTCCTCCACACTCGCCATTGTCGGAAAGAAACGTTTCGAGCGTGGTTTTCGGCGTGTCTCGCGACCTCCCGCTCCCTCCAGTGGCGTGGCGTGAAAGATCGATTATCGATATCTCGCCATTTGAAGCTATGTTAAAGAATCGATTACTAAGGTGTTCGCTGCGAACACCCTGATAATCGATCTTTTCCATAGGTTTGAGTGGCGTATCAATCGATATATCGCAAAGTACGCCACGCCACTGGCTCCCTCCCTTAAATAGGTGAGCTTGCAATGACGCAGAATGGGTGATCAAGAGGGACTGGAGGGGATGCATGAATGACGAGAGACTGTCATTTCGCGGCTCGGATTATCGCCGCCGCGTCTTGCCGAGATAGACCGACTGTGAACTTTCGGTGTCTCGGATCTGCCTTGCTAAGGAAAAACGTCTGGCGGAAATTCAGACGTTGCCTTTCTTCCGATAAATTATTAATTTCCAGGAAATTTTTTTAATTTTTCCAGAGAATTTAATCGCAATTGAATTACATTTTGCAATAAGGAGCCACTATCTCTGGTTCTTCCATGAAAGCACATACCTGCATTTTTTCTTCTTTTTTTCCTTTCTTTTATATTTTAATTGTTTGAATTTGTGTTACCTTCTCAACGGGAAATATAAACAATTATTTTACATTATGAGGTAGTGTCACAGAGTACCGCGACAGTTTAGAGGCATTTTTTCTTAACTTATTGATACCTGCATATGAAAACCAATGACATGTATGTGTTTCTAAAATGGGCCAAAAATAGTGGTTCCTTATCGAAATTTTAATTCGGTATAATGAACTTACCCTAAAAGTTCAAAAACAAATATCCATAACTTCCCCAAGGACAAAAATTGCACCGGTCTCAGTTGGAACGAAAATCCTTAACCTTGGTCAAAATTCCCAATTTCTCCATGAATTTCCTCAGTTTTCCCTGAATTTTACGACACTGTTAAGGAAGAGCGACTCTGGAACGACCGGGTATTGAAAAACTCCCTAACGTAGATTAAAATTCCCAAACTCCCGGAATTTTCTTACTTTTCCCTGAGTCTTGCAACACTGTTTACGGAGAGCGACTTTAGAACAACCGGGAGTTGAAAAACTCCCTAACCATGGTCAAAATTCCCAAATTCCCCTCAGAATTCCCTTAATTTTCCCTATATCTTGCAACAATGTTTTCGGAGAGCGACTCCGGAACAACCGGGTGTCGATAGGACGTTCTTCCTTGGGAGATGAAGGTGAGCACGACCCACCTGACTTTCTGGCAACAGCTATGAAAACAGGGTTAGAATTGACGTCGCGCGCGGTGGAAGCTCGTATCCATCGCTCGTCTCTTAAAACAAATCGAGTGCTGTAACTTGAATGAGAGTAATTTACAAATTCCCCCACTTAAATGTAAACCACCCAACCGCGACCCACATTCGAGTGTTCGTGATGCATGAGCATGAGCGCCTTCATGACCGCCGTCCACACTTGATCGACTAATTCTCTCTTGAAAAATTCAGGATGGGGTTCAATTCGCCATGTAAGAAACCCACACTGGAAAAAAAAAAAACACATTGGATCTAGAGTGCAGACTCTTAAAAACACCGACAAGAAAAAATACTCTTGATTCAATCAGATTTAAGCTTAAACCAAGAACCAAGCCTCTTAATTTGAGCGGATTTCTTTTTGATTTAAGCTTAAATCTGATTGAATCAAGAGTCCTCTTTCTTGTCAATGTTTTGAAGAGTCCGGACTTTAGCTCCAATGTGTTCTTTTTTCCAGTGCATGACCATTATTAGTAGGGTTGGTAGGACTTACCCAGAACTCCCATTTACATGACGTAATATTGGACACTCACCAGCGGACTGATTATTGAAATTGATAGACAAAGCTATAGACAAAGAACACGGAAAAAAAAAGTGTCAGGGGTTATCCCCTAAAATTGCGGTACTACCCCAATTTGTTGGATGATATGGACATTTCCAATTGATTTTGGTAGCACCGCAACTCGAGTTGAGGTAGTACCTCAACATTTGGGTTAGTAGCCTAATTTATCGGGATACTACCACAATTAATCGGGGTATTACCACAATTAATTGGGAATGTCCATATCATCCAACAGTTGGGACTTAGCCCCTTCCTCTTTATTTCCCGTGAAGACATAGGGAACATGGAGCGATCCTGTTGGTTGAAAAGAGTGGCTGTTATAGACTAAGAGGGAAAATGATGGGCTAACTAAAGGGTCTCTCATGGGTTGCGGTTAATTAGTCTATTACCTACCTTCTGTGCCCATCGTAATGCAACCATCCGCTTCAACCGATAGGATTACTTAATTTTCAGTTTGTCGATAGCTTTGTCTAGCAATTTCAACAATCCGTCAGCCCGTTGGATCGTGATTGTGTTATGTTTCACATGCTACTGTTTACTTCCGACCAGATTGAATTTGTTGGTCCTCCCGGCGCGAAAATCGTAACCCGTGGACAGTCAAAGCGAGGAGGGGGAAGAGAGTGGCTTCGGCGCAAAGTGGATCGAGTCAATTAGAGAGGTTAGACATGATTTTTTGACTAAATCTGCGAATTTAGATGTCAATTTTGTGAAATTTTAAAGTTTTAGGGGTGCTCTCAAAAGTAAATTTGACAAGGAAACCAACGGGACCACTTTTAAGACCTCCGCGTTTCAAAATAATGGAGTTGTGAGCTTTGAACGTTTCAAAATTTTGTCCGGCTTTTCCGATCGACTCGATCCAGTGTGCGGCGGAGGAAACCATGGACCGGAACCGGGTCTGCGTTGGCGGACGGCCGAAAATTCAGCGGACTAATTAACCGGACTCAACGGTCACCGCTCACCGCTCACCGGGGACAAAATTCATTGTCGCCGCCGGTCAACGTGACGCTGCTGCTCGCGTCAATTATTTCAAACCGCCGGCGCCGCCGGAAGTAAGAGCTCCACTGACTCTCGTCCTAGTTTTTCTTTTCATCTTCGGTGCATCTGCCAAATTGATGCTTTGCTTTTTCTTTGGTTCGAATTGGGTCCGGAGTCCCCTGGGTGTTACANAAAAAAAAAAAAACACATTGGATCTAGAGTCCTGACTCTTGAAAACATTGACGTGAAAAAATACTCTTGATTCAATCAGATTTAAGCTTAAATCAAAAGGAAATCCGCTCAAATTAAGAGGCTTAGTTCTTGATTCAAGCAAAAATCCGATTGAATCTAGAGTATTATTTCTTGTCGATGTTTTTAAGAGTCTGAACTCTAGATCCAATGTGTTTTTTTTCCAGTGCACCCTTATGGTGTGCTCTGCCCCACTCGATTGCGATGAATGGGGATTCGGGACCGTCCACAACTCCACACTGCCATGCTAAAGAAACACGCCGTATGAGACTTCAGATGTTGCCAAACTTCTTCTGATAAAATTAAAATTTCCAAGGATTTTTCAGCTAAAAATGTCCATCGGAGCTGGTACCCGTTCTTTTTAGCTGATACCGTCACTGCTGTACAGCTCGGCTGATCGGATTGAACGTGACTCCTCGGCGAAACGATAAGCTCTTCAACTTTGGAGAAATTTGCAACATTTTTCGGGCGAAACATCGCATTTAGTCCGCTCGGCGATTCTGAGAGATTGAGCAACGCTATTGACCGCTTTCCACAATCTTTGAGCACGTACAAGTCGAAAAATAGCGCGGCTGGTTTGTAGAAAAATAAGAAGGATCATTGCGATGTATGACAGGCAATAATCGATCGAAGATTTTCATGTACTAAAAGACGAGAGACTCTCCACTGATGGTATCTTGGCAATAGTGTAAGCTTTTACTTTCGGGACTTCAACAACCAACTGTTGACCTACTTACTTGGTAGATGGTTAACAAAGTGTTGGCAGTTCGTTTTGCAAACAAACCAAAGTTTGAAAAACTTGTTTGGTTCATGACGTCACCCAAAGCTCATCATCCACCATGTAGGTAGGTCAACAGCCGAAATTAGGGTGATGACTGTTGCCCCCTTATAACTGTCCATAAGGAACTGTTGAATCCCCAAAAGTAAAAGCTTCAACCTGTCGCCAAGAGGCCAGCGGAGGGTCTCTTGTCTCCGGGTTTAACCCGCTGTTGCGAAAAATCTGGTAAGGTTAAAAAGAAGGTAAAAAGGTGAGTGCGAAATTCTTCTGAGCTTTCCTTTTCACACTCAGAAAGAAGGAATGATGAGACTTTACCTGGAGGCCTGCGACTGGACGCCGTTCAACACGTGTTTGAGCGAGTGTGCGTGTGCGTGCGGGAAGGGGGTGAAAACGGGCGGTGGGGGAGGAGGGGGCGGCGGTGTGGGGGGCGAGGGGGTAGGGCATGGGGAGGCTCTACCCCCGGCATCACTCACGTGGGCACACTCGATCTTCATCTGTCTATCCAACGCTTGGGATTAATTTCCCGAGTAAACGGTCATTGAAAAGAGTGACAGAGTGTGAGAGAGCTGTCGAGTCAGAGAGAGAAACAAAAACGCTGTTATAGACAACGATAGGATTACATTTTGCTATTAGAAACTACACTTTCAGGCTCATCCGTGCACTGAAAAAAAGTTGCGGGCTATTGATGTACCGTTCGTTCCGGGCTCAGAGACCGAAAGTTCCGGGCGCTGGAGCTGTAGCTTCGATTGATCCGGATGCTACGTCCGGAACTTTCAGCCTCTGTGCCCGGAACGCGGACGGTATGTCTACACAGCGCGTAAGTACGGCTTCCATGGACGGAGTTTTTGAAAGAACACTTATGTGTGCAGGGAAAGTGATGGTACATACGTTGTTTCTGAACTAAGCCAAAAATTGTAGTTCCAAATTGGAAAATGTAATCCACTTGTAATTTCCAGCGTGACCCCAACATTTTTTAAGCCATTTAGCTAGAAAACTTAAGTTATAAGCGTCATGTTAGCGCCCCTAATTTTTAGGAGCATGCCGCCCAGTGAAGTGAAAACACTGGACTCCCTACCGTGGGGAAGCGTTTCATTATTTAAGCTTTATTCAAGCTGCTTTGATAATCAGTAACGATCAGTGATGCAGCCTGACATTTTACATGAGGGGATGGGAGGTTTCTGCGATCACAAAAGTCTTATTAGGTCTTATTAGTGCCTGCGAAATTTTATTAAAAAAATCCAGAAAATTATAAACGATAACGTTTTTCGGGGGAAATTTGCCAGTTTTGGTAAGAAACAGACATCTTGGATCTTGGCTACGGTACTGGTAACAATTGACCGTCTCTGTCAACTTCATAAAGATATTTTGATGGTTATGAGAAACTGTTGCTGTAGCAACATGATGATAGCGCGGAGATAATGGATCGGTACATTTGCGACGTCAGTTTAAAACAAAGCTTGATATATTACATAAAAAGTTGGTGCTCTTTTGGTCAAGGTTTCGTTGCGATAACCTACATGCTGAAACGCGGGCAAGGCGTAAAAAATTGTGACGGCAGCAGCAAGAAGCTGCCGATGCTGCAGAAATCTAGGTTTCTTGCGATGGAATCAGCTTACGATCGTACGAAGGCGGTTGATCAAAATTAAGCGCGATATCACAATCGTGACAAATATGTAACATCATATTCTACTGGGATTTCAGATATTTTTATGGATGATATTATTTATTTTTTGCCTCATTTGAGGTACGAAATCCCCTCCTTTCGCTGTACACAGCGCGCACGCTTAGACCATCGGACTGAGATTTTTTGAAGACACCTGTGTGTACAGAATGCATACTTAGGGATTTTCGGTTCCCTGAGAGTTCATTTCTAAGGGCATAAACACTGAGTGCAAGAAAGTTTGCATTATAGGACCGAGATACGTTTCTCGCATCCAAAAATTTAGTGCCGTGTTATGGCGTTCACAGCGTAACAACATGAATGAGTTTTATCAGCATTAACCTATGTGCTTGCTCTACACGTACCCAAATTGTCTATAATGTTTTGTTTTTATGTATTCTGACACATAACTATGCCTTGACATTATGTGAGTTTATCCCTCACATGATTCAAGCAAAATTTTCAGACAGTTTCAGGGCAATATTTTCGAAATTCTCGAATAGAACAACAAAATTAAGTAAAAAATTATAGTAAATTTAGCGACATGAAATGTATCTGAGCTAGTTCTGATAAAGCCGCAAGTAAAAAACGAAATACGCACGTTCCTGAAGCGGAAAACATGAAAACTTCGGTTCATACGGACCGAAAAAGTTTGGTGTACTAGCAACCGAAGTTGTAAGTCACAGGGGCCAAACCTCAGTCCAGAAAACCAATGTTTTTGTTAGCCGTACTTCAACTCGTATTCTCACCGAACACCTTAGTAATCTGAACCGAAAGTCGATTCTCACAACCGAAAACTTCAGTTATCGAGACAGGAAACATTGTTTTACGTACGAACCGAGGTTAGATCCTTGAAACCAAAATTTCTCTCTTTGCGTGCATGCTGATAGAATACAATAAATACCCTTTCTTAATCATGACGGTATCCGTAACCCCGACCTGGACCAACCACCGAACTATCCGATTATATCACACAAAACTGGGTCAAGATAAGAAAAAAAGTGCAAAACGCGAAGTGCTACAACATATTCATTAGAGTCAAATCCGATCACTCCAGCAAATACAGACTCTGCATTTCGACGAAAAATTGACGGAGTGCACCATGCTCGACCGAGTCAAATTCGATCACCTCGGAACCGAGGAACCACAGACTACGCGCACATGAAAACGGGATAAAAGCAATGAAAGCGACGGTAACAAAGCGCGGGCCGTAAAATATCCGAGCGCGATTCCGATTCGTAACGAACGACGGCGCGGGAGAGCGCTGACTGGTCCGACGCGCCCGATTGTGAAACCGTCGTCAGCTGACGATTTCGGCTACGAACCGAACGCCGCGCTCAAAAAACCGTTCGGAGCAAAAGCCGACCGGATTCCGGAACTCCCGGCCGTCGGGAATAGAACTGGAGGAGCGAAAAAAAAAATGATGGACGCCGAGGAAATCGGAAGGTGGGTTGACCCGCGACACGAAGACGCGGATGGTATCGTGACAGGCCGCCGGACCACCGACCAGCGGTCAGCGTCCACCGGTCACTCACCGTCGCGATCACAGATTCCGCCTCCGGGCCACATCGGCTGCGTCCGAAAAATCTCGGTCTTCGATGACTGCATAAGGTGATCGAAAACCACTCCATCGGTTCTATCGACTCCGATTTGGGCCGGCTTCCACTACTTCAAACTAGAGTATGTGCATGTGTGGACACTGGACATTTGTTTCTGATTGGCTTAGCTATGTTGACCATTTAAGGGTTTATTTTGGCCGCAAGTCGATGAAATCCACTGTTTCTCCGAAAAGTAGCAAAAAAAGGCCCTTCTCATAAGAGGTCTTTCTTCGAGTAAAGCATTGCTTCCGCACTTCCCTGCATTGGAAAAAGTCTCTTGGTTGCAGAAACCAGACTCTCTCAGATTTTAAATTTTTGGCGGGAAAAGATAAGCTCCTGGACGATCTGAAAACCACTTTGGGCTCATTTTTTTAATACAACTTGGTACCTTTTTGCGAACCGCTTTCCGATTTGAGATATTTGAAAAAAATGAGATGATGCCATGACTACAGCCGAGCTCCGGTCCTAAATTTAGTGCATACACCTGAATCCGCCCAGGAACTTCATTTGAGTCGATTACTCTTAGACGGGTGTAAATCCCAAAAATCATGAGCCCTGATGGCTTTCGTTGATCAGGAGGAACGCTAGGACTCATAAGTTTTCGGACTTATACCCGTCGAACCGAAGAAAGAACCGGAGAAACCGATTCAATTAGGGGCAGTTTCTCCTTCGACCCGACGATCGAATCCTGGCACTTTTTTGGGAGCACCCGGTGGTTTTCCGCAGTTGTAATTTATCGCGGGCGGTCGACTGATTGCGATTCCCCGGAGGAATCGGATCACCGATCATCAAAACGATCCGCCGATTGGTGATCGGTGCACCGCTTCGTTCCCGCCACCTCCGTCTTGTATCGACAATAACTCTCCTGCGATGATATTAATTACGCTGCTATTCATCAATGCCCAGTAATAACGCCCCCCCCTTCACAATCTGCCGGTCCACTTCAAGAAGAAAGAGAAACTTTCGAGTCTCCAATTTTCTCATTTCCAATAGGGGATAGATAATCACGATCTGCACGGTGCGAAAAAGTTCGGTTGCAGGAGCCGATCTGGGTTCGAATTTCGTTGGTCCTCCACCCGTACTTAAATATACTCGGGACGTGTCTCAACTGCACTTAAGTCCGGCTCAGCGCTTCTGATTGGACATTGGTGCGGTCATTGATAGTTGGACATATTTCTGTCAAACGGAACTATATGCATTGAGATATGAGCCCTGAGACCCATAAGAATATATGAATAACACGGCTCACGTTAAAATGCATATAGTTCCGTTTGACAGAAATACGTTCAGTTGCTGTACCTGCATGTGAAAGAACCGGTGAAATTCGGCCCCTGCGAGTCAGACGGCGTAACTGAGCTTATTTTTTACGGTGGTAGTTTCTCTGGATGTCAAATTTTCCAACTTTTCAGGGGTTTCCTTTGCACACTCACCACTATAAAATTGCTCGGCACAAAGAATTTAAGCGCGAAGTTCCTTAAAATTGAACAAATCTAAAATGTGAGAGCTGAAAGGCAGAAGTTCTGATTTTTGTCAATGGAACGTAATGATGAGATTGAAATTAATACAATATTTTGACCGCAGGTAAGAATTTCAAGGTCCTTTGCCGAAAACCCTCGACTTTTTCAGGTTTTCGCAGACTTTTCAAGGACTTGTCGCCCTGTTTTTGGCCACTTGGTTTTTCAATTCTCTCTGGGTAATACGAATGCCTCTCGGTTGGTTTTCTTCGTATTGGGCCTTGAAAGCTCAATAAAAGGCCTTCGGCTTGTCCACTAATCAGAAAGCGGCACAGGCATGGCAACGATCCCCCTCCACAAGTAGTATAGTAACGGCCAAATCGGCTTAAAATAAAATACGCAACCGTCAATCGGGCGGTTACAAGTGCTACAAGTCAATCCGATTGGAAACAAAAACACGCCTAAGCGGCCCATCAAAAAACATCCACAACGAGAATGAAAGTGACGACGGAGCGACCGCGCGGCAAGTCGCTTGAGACCGGGCCAATATTCCGCCGTGCGGAGGAAGAACGCCTTATGAGCCTTCAGACGTTGTCAAATTTCCTTCGATAAAAACCGAATTTACAGGAAAAATTGTAATTTTTTCCAAAATTTTCGGACGATTTCGTACGCACTTGAATCGAAAATATCGGAAAATTTCAAAAAAGAATGTGCATGAATGTCTTCAAAAATACATGCTTTCTGAAGGGAAATTTGCACTGAAAAAAAATTCTCGGCGTTTTTACCAAAGTCCGTTGGTACCTTTATCATCTCACTTTTTTTTACCAAATATTGGTAATTTGACCAAGACAGACCGGTAAGCTTACCTAAAACCCGGAATTTTTTCTGTTGTTTTTTTTTCAGGTAAGAATACCACTTTTATTGGTCATCGATTCCCGGTTACTTTGCCATTTTATCTCGGTAATTCTACCACAGTCGACAAAAAATATTGGCGTTTTTACCGGGGTCCAGTAAAATTACCGAGAAATTCCATAAATGGTAATTTTACCAAGAAAAAACTGGGATAAAATAGAACCCTGAATTTTTGGCAATTTTACCCTTTTCTTAGTAAATACACCGAGATTTTTTTTCAGTGTGGCAACTCTGGAATGTTCCTACGGCGTTTTTCCTCGGCGCGGCAGTGTTACGCCACGGTAGCGACTTAAGCCCGTTCTAACGCAGCCCGAAGAGGAAAAGAAGCCAATCCGAGTGCAGAAAGAACGAGTCGAGAAGTAATCCCTAATTGTTCTCGTTCGGAGGCTCGCGAATTCGCGGCATGGTCCACCACACAACGACATGACTTCGCTTCATTCCGCGCGACAAAAAAATCGCCTCAAAAATCTCACTCGAATTTCACCATTTTCTCCTGCGCCGTAGCCGTAGCGCACCGCACCGGTACCGACTGTCTTCGAAACGGCGCACCGTGGAATGAGTCTATGGAAGAGATTGGACACGCAATTCGGTCAAAAATTGATAATTTTGAAATTTATTTCGTCTAGTTTTAGATTTTTAGGAATGCTTTGTCGAGAAAATTGTACAAGGAAACCAATAGAGCCACTTTTAAAGACGCAATTTTCGGTAGTAACGAAATTATGAGCTTTTAAAGTTTCCGATTCTGTCTTTGAAACGGCGTACAGTGAAATGAGTCGATGGAAGAGAGGTCGGACACGAAATTTGGCCAGAAATAGCTAATTTTTGAAGCTTATTGGGTCAAATTTCAAATTTTTAGAGATGCTATATCAAGCAAATTGTACAAGAAAACCAATAGAACCACTTCTAAAAACGCAACTTTCGGTAGTAACGGAATTATGGGCTTTGAAAGTTTCTGAAATTCGTCCGACTTATCCCGTTGACTTGATCCATTGAGCGGCGTCTCACGATGTCTCGCCCAGAGACGAGAGGGACCACGCTTAAAGACCAGAGATACATGTTTAAATATACTTTAGCTTTCAACCGTTGTTATAATTTCATAAAAAAATCGTAAAAAGCTCACAAAACGACTAAAAAGGGAATTATTTTCATTAACTTCGTAGGAAGGAGAGAAACAGCGAGGAGGAAATGGCGGAAAGCGCGGTAAAATTAAGAGGGGGGCAAAGAGCAAGAGACTGAGATATCAACCACTCCTCCTGGTTAAATATTTTGACAAGATTCTGTTGAAAATTAACACGAAATTCAGACGGAGCTCTTGGTTATTTTTACGAATTTTACAAAATAAATACCTCGCCAGAGAGCACTTAAGCGTTCGACGGAAGGCGCGACTGAGACGGATAGTCGTGGCACGAATTAATTTAGCACCTCTTTGTCGTTCACACGCGAGATGATGGTTACAAGCTTTTTATTAATAGAGCTATCAAGTGATCTGCCATTACGCAATAGCAGCAGTTCCTCTCGGAACAGAGAAAAACCCCGCGAAACATCACGCACACGACTTCGTTCTTGTTTTTGCGTACGGATTCTCTAGATTCCATTGGGAGATGATTCGCAACAAAGATGGAGAGTGTAAAGAATAAAAAAGGAAATGAAAATCAAACGCTCCAATCGGTGAATAATTTAAGCGCATAAAAATTCAAAAGTTGGGAATCGAAAAAAAGTATCTTTTCGCTAAAATTGCTACTGATATGTCTGAAATAATATAATTTTTCGGAGCTTGTTTCTCAATGAATTCAAAAAGTAAAAAGAAGAAAACAAGGAAAATAAGTCGAGGAAGATGGAGGGAAACGTCGATAACAAGAATGAGAGGAAGAAGGAGAAGAAGAAGAAGAGGAAGGGAAAAAGTGTAAACGTCTATATCAACGTCTAAAAATACTCTCGGACGATGTGTTTACTTCCAAAATGCTTGATACAACTATTTCAACTCTCGAGTAGCCCAAATTGCATAGCCACCAAAATGAAGGAGTTTTTCTTTTTTATCGTTTTCACTCCAATACAGTCTCCGTTCATTCTTTTGATCTTGCTGAAGTGAAGACGAAAAAAAAAACCCAGAACTCCTTCATTTTAGTGGTTACGGAATTTGTGCTTTATGAGAGTCGAGCTATAATTTCAACCAGCATTTTGAAAATAAGTAGGCTTCCAGACTTTTTTCCAGAAAGGAAAGATCCAAGAATCGAGTCGGCAAACCCCGAGCTTAAACTGATCATTTCAAAACCTACGAACACCTATTTTATTTACCGATGGAAACAAACGGGGCGGACAATCGAATAATATTAGTTGAGTCAACTGAATTTTTGGGATAGTAGAAACTAATTTAGCCCAAGTTCTCGGTAAATTAAACCAAATGTTTCGGAGAACGCGTTTCTCCATCAGGTCGAGCAGGATTCATGCTGCCGCGGAGTATTTTACGCCATGGTGAAACAGGCATTTGTTCGACTCGTTGTATTAAAGGGAACGATACCAGGAAATACGCCCCTTTTGCGACGCGAAGGAGGAACTGGAAATTTCGCTCCAACCAATTTTGACCGAGCTTCCTTTAGATCAAAGGGATCGAGGCTGCTACTGGTTTGAACGTCCGACGCTGATTACAAACTTTAGAATCTAAAATTGAATTCGCCTGCATAGAAACGCCCTCAAAGGAGTCAATTCTTCGAATCGCATTCTGCAGAGCCTAAGATTATATTAAACTGTGTACGTAGAAAAGAGGAGATTATCGAAAACTGAGCATATTTTACGGCCTACGTAAAGTTCACCTCACTATTGATGCTTTTAATTTTACAAGCACATTTAATTTAATCCGATGTAAAAAACGCCTTTTAAGGACTTCGTTCTAAGAATCTTTCTTTTGGAGAGCCTAGAATTATTAAACTGTATAGACAGGTACAGAGGAACTATCAAATAATTGCTTGTAATGCTCCTTTCACTATTAGTCTTATGAATTTTCGTAGGCAAATATTTTAGAACTGAAAGACTGGACGAGGCATTCGTCTCATAAAATACAGGGTCATGAATGAAAACTAGCCACTTCACTGTTTATTGTTATCTCTAATAATGATGCTGATGCTGATAATGACGATGATGACAATGATGATGATGATGATGATGATGATGATGATGTTGATGATGTTGTTGTTGTCGTCCATAAGCCACGTAAGCAGATATGTAAAACAAATCGATTGCTTTATCACAAAGTCTTAAACCGAGATCAATATTTTCTTTTTAATTAATTAAACTAACATTTTTTTTTTTGGATCAAGAAAATTTTCCATCATTTTTAAAGCGCCGAGAGTGGATACAAACCGTGTGAAGCGAAGAAAGTTTTCAATTTTCAGATAAACCTACTGATTTATTTCCGTTCCGTAAGAGAAACAAAAGGATAAAATTTCATAAGACTGGCTCACTTGTACAACAGGGCTCTTGCTCTACACATCGTACAGCGATCACGGCTGTCTCCAAGTGACGCGCCGGGGAAATTTTCATAAAATTTTAAGTTGACGTGAAAACTTTTCTTTGTTCGAACATGATTAAGTTCCTGAACTGCGTTGGGAGAGAACCTCAAGAATACGAACAACGGAATTGACGTCTCTTCAGACGCGAAAAGTTTCGCCCACTTGGTGAATTTATCAAGTTATACTCCGAGGAAGAGCCGGGGACGAGTCTTCAAAACCAAAAGTTCTCTTCAAGAGAGTGGAAATGCGAAAAAGAGCAATCGTAGACAGGATGAAAAAGGGGATGAAAGGGGGGTGGAAGGGGACACAACCACTGCCGAACACGAAGGAACACGAGAAAACACCACCGAACAACTTGAGCGGAGAGCGCGGAGCTCGAACTGAAACGACTGAAAAAAATTAAGTGTCGGGATAAGGGGAGAAAGTGAAAAACAAAACAATATGGGCAACTAGGAGCTGCGACCTGTGCCAAAAGACCGTTTTTCTCGTTCCCGGAGACGGAATAAAAATAAAAAAATAAAAATGAAGAAAAAAAATTGCCGACATCGGGACCGATTGCATTCGGCTCGCGGTTGCCGGACTGAGCAGCAATAGAACGGAAAAAACCAGAAGCGGCGTATCTGCATTACACGTTGGCTAATTTCCTCTCGTATTTTATTTTATTGACAGAGAACTAAACGACGTAACGCCTTAAAATATTTTGTGAATTTTCACCGAGATACTTACAAATTCTCAAGGGAGAATGTTGCTTTCTATTTCTGTTTAAAAAAAAAGAAAAAAAAACACAAGACAAAATTTGGCAACGTCTGATATAGTTAGTCTGATTCTCTTTCGATTCAGCTATAAGCGATAGTTCTGAATGAATTTAGCCATAATTAATATTTCACGCTCCTAATTTCCTCCAACGTTTTACTTTTATTTATTCAATCATCCGTTTTCAACCTTAACAACACAATGCCTTGAAAATTTTCGAGGAATTCTCTAAGATTAGGGGGAGGATATTTATTAAATTTCCAATCAGAAAGCTGGTCGGTTTTCTTGTGTCGAGGGCGAAAAATTATGCTCAGACCACCCCTCAAACTTTCACTAAAACCCCATCCATCCCCAACACAGATAGGATCATCCTCAAATACATTATTCCAATGTAGACTCACTTTTATGGCTTAAATGAATCGATGTTTTGAAATCTTTGAAAAAAAGGAAGGGAATCGAATGGTTACAGTACTTTCACGAATATTAGTTCACGAGTGTCTACAAGCATCGCCTGACCGGGTTTCTCCGAGCGATTGGCAACCTTGTGGTAGGCTAAAGATCGGAAGGCGCTAGCGCTACGAGCTTCAACGGCGACTCCGAGCCATAGCTTGTTAACACTGTTATTGTTAGCACGAATTTAATGGGTAGTAAGTCAAAGAGTCTCCTCGTCCGAGGCACAGTTTTTTCAGTGGCAAGGCGTGCTTTGCGATAAATCGATTGATCTGCCATTTAAATCTATGGAAGAGGATCGATAAACAGGGTTTTCGCAACGAACACCTTCATAATTGATCCTTTGCCATAGCTTCAAATGGGGAAATATCGATAATAATCGATCATTCACGCCTCGTCACTGTTTCTCTCCTCTTCTTCCCCTTATTCCCTCTTCTTTACGACGTTCAACTGCCAATTTTCCCTGCTTCCCACCTTCATTTCGATGTTTATCGATCCCAGATTTGATCGATCGTCCACATCAATGGTTGAAGTCAGAAAATTCGTACCTCCTTTTAAGACGTTTGAAAATTTCCGATTCGTATTCATTTTTTCAAAAGAAAACTAACAAATCTGTCCCGTTGAAATTTTCTGTTAATATTCTAAAGTCAGTGAAGACAATTTACAAAAAATTTCAAAGAGAATGGTTGGTTAGTTCTCTCTTTAAAAAAAGTAGTAAAAGTATATGAGGCCCCCCTCCGCCTATTGTTGTTGAGCTGGTGCGTCATTTGATTGCATTGCCACTAGTATACTAGAATTCTAGAGGCAGGTTGAAATCAAAAAGCGCTGTGTATCAGCCGAGCGTTTATTAAATCAGAATTGGACGGCAGTAGAATCGAGATTCTAAAATTGATTTTCAACAATGGGTACCTATTTGAGTGCTGAACCGAAATGGCGCGGTTAGTAATAATGCAATCAAACTATGTAAATACTCGTAAAAAGAACCGGTCGAAAGCGGTGAAAATGATCCCTCCGGTTCCACGGAGACAACCCCGGAAAAAAAAACAAACCGAAATTCTCGTAATCAAAACTAATAAACGAAATACGAGGATCGAGAGAGTTGATGTGCATTCGAGGCTCGTGGATAGAATCCACTTCATTTAATTAAAATTGTGGGAACCGAACGACCCCCCTCCCCCCCCCAGGGGGAGCGACAGATGATCGATACGACCCCTCCCCGAAATAATTCTTCCGTAACAATTCGTCGCTTGACTGACATAAGGGTGTAACTACATTCAGAGATGAGCCTGGGAAAGCACTAAGTTATATGGACAACAGGGTTCATCTCGAAGTGTAGTTACGCCCTTATGCTAGGAAGACGACGAATTCTGGCAGAAACGAAAGCGAGCTCATAATAATCGGTCGATGTAAGAACCTCGCGAGGCCATTCTCAGATGGGACTTGAGATACGTAAGAATGATCGCATCCTAGGTTTCAACGGATAATGCACATGGTCGGTTTTGGCATCGACGGATCCAGCTGTGAGCACGCTAAAAATTGACAACCGAGAACCATCAATCAAGGGGCGCAGCCCTTCGTTCTGCTTCTTCCAATTTGTGGTATTTTCACCGCCAGGAAAGCGAGACCTGTACACACATGGATGGAAATTTTCTTCGAGGTGCGGCATGTTTTTGTTTTCGTCGAAGGCCCTGCAGTAGGTCAAACGCGCGGGTCACAGAATCATGTTTTCATGGTGGAGGACACTGCTTTGACTATAATAACGAGCAAAAAATAATGGGATCCGTGTTCAAATATCATGTTTCTACGTCTTACATAGCTTTTTGAATGACGTCATCCATCGCGTTCGCTCTCACATAGTTTCTGCCGATCTAGTCTCATTCAACAGCAGTAATGCACGTTTACACCAATGGCTGCTCAAACGAATAATTGGTAATAAAAAAGTAGGGGAAAATCCACCGTGGAATTTTCTGACTAAAAATTCAGAGCTGCGACAGGAAGTAGACACGAAAGTTGCTATTTCACATCCTTCTTTCGCTATCAGTCTCCTATCAATCCGCTAAATAGGCTAAAAAACATTATCTGTGTGGCAATCGTACATTTATTTGAACAATATTGTACACTTGTCAACTTTCTCATTTTTTGTCATTGCTTGCTTCAGAGATCTATACGGGGCCAATTTTCATTATGTTAGAAAATTTCTCATTTTTTGTCATTGTTCGCTTCAGGGATCTATGCGGCCACTTTTCATTGTGTTTGAAGCGAACTGCACTACTGCAGAGGTAAAGCTCGTTTCTTTAAATTTGTCAAGTATGATTCAGGAAAGTGTATTTGTCGATTCGAGGATTCAAGTCTTGCATTACCTACAAATCTTGCCTTAAAGTCGCTCCGACCTGACGATTTTCATACCACCTGTGTTTTCCTACTCAAGTCTCTATGGTTGATGGTAGGTAAATATTTTTTTAAAAAAAAAAAAAAAAAAAAAAAAGTCCAGTCTCGAGAAAAGGGACCTCGATATACCAAAAACCTAAAACTTAATTATTCATATCAGATGCGCCATGAAAAGCCCTGAAGAAGCCTCATGTCCACGAAGGAGAAAACGAACTTTCAAAAAAAAAAGTCCAGTCTCGAGAAAAGGGACCTCGATAAACAAAAACCTAAAACTTAATTATTCATATCAGATGCGCCCTGAAAAGCCCTGGAGAAGCCTCATATCCACGAAGGAGAAAACGAACTTTCATATTAACTCGGCGAAACCCTTGAAAAAAAAGTTTGACGAAGTTTTGGGGGCGTCCGGGGGG